>CM053562.1:46056094-46112030 GCA_028646485.1 Cryptoprocta ferox
GTTCTGAAATTCAACTTGGCCTGGACGGATTATTTGACTTTCATTCATACCAACTTGGAAATTGAGGTTGTCAACTTTGAGAAGGGGGTGCTTTGTAAGATAATGTGTATGATGAAGACTTAAAGTCAGGTTTGCAGAAGGGAAGCAAAATAAAATTTAAAAAATAATAAATAATAAATAATATAATATAATAAAAAGTATATCTGCAGAGAAATAGAGATGTGAGACCAATATGAGAGTAAGATTTGGGGTTTCTAATGGTTTTACAAGTTGAGTTCTGGTCTTTCGGGAAGTCTAGTTGCTCCTGGTTGCCATGACATTCAGGTGTTTTATTTAGAGGATCAAAAGACTCTTTTTCTTTGGCCTCACAAGTATAATTATATGATAATGTAATGGAGATAATATTTTGTGTGTAATGCAGTATGTTCTTTATCTTCCTAGTCATGTTCACAAATAAACTGACTCTTTGCCAATTCATCCCTAAAGAAGGAAAACAATGCAGTCGATTAAAAGCATCAGATAAGAAGCACAAGTGGAATGACCACTCGTCCCAGATCTAGCTGAGGATGGGAGAAAAAGCCTGAAAGTGGGGAAGACATCGCGGTACACCTGTGCCTTCTTCACTTGTTCTCTCTCAATTTAAGTCCCTGAAGTAGGGTATACATTACATTTTGTTTGTTGAAAATAAAAGACAAAACTAAGGAGTCTTTTGTCCCATTCACATCTGGGGTTCTGGGAGGAGACCCCCTTGCCGAATGGCAGGAAAAAAAAAACGGTAGTGTGGAATGCTTACATGGTGGAATTGATCAGAATCTCTTGTCTATCACAAACCATATGCAATGTATCAGAGTCAGTGATGATAGTTGTTAAGTTTAGGAGAAGAGTGGGGTTGTTCTTGTTGAGACAAAATGATCCTCATATTGGGGGCTGCAGGGAGACTCTTGCCAAGGATTAAATCTGAATCATTTCAGACCTTAGGAAAATATACAGAGGAAGCCTGAGGAGAAAGGGATCAGCTCTTCAGAGTTTGTTGCTCCCAAGAGCTTGCTCATCATGTGGTCCTCTGCTCACAGGGGAAGCCCTGAACAGGCCAGCATAAAAATACCATCTCTGTAGGGCTATAGTACTAGCTATAGTAGATTAGGAGTCTACAACCTCTCATCACCATGTGCTAGAGAAAATTCCCCAGTCTATGAATCTACCTGAAATAAACTGTTGAAGCAGAAAAAAAATTGTTTAAATTGAAGGGGCTAGGTATCACTGATTGTCAGGTTTAATTTTTTTTTTCTTTTGCCACCTGTCCCGTGGGGGCTTTGAGGAAGGTCAAATTCATTATGGACACCAAAGAAACTACATTTTCTTTGTACATGTGCATATTAATAGTGAGTAAAGTCAGAATAGATTATTTTTGCTGTAATAACAAACAGTACAGACAAAATGGTTTATTTCTTACATATACAGCATGTCTACCATGGGTGACAGAGGTGTTTCCTCCTGAGAGCCATTCAGATACACTGAGGCAGCCAGCATCACAGGCATTGTTGGTACCTTGCCAGAGGGAAGAGAGAGGGTCTTACACTGGCATTTAACTTTTTTTAATGTTTATTTATTTTTGAGAGAGAAAGAGAGAGAGAGAGAGAGAGACCGAGTGCAAGTTGGGGAGGGTCAGAGAGAGAGGGAGACACAGAATCTGTAGCAAGTTCTAGGTACGAGCTGTCAGTACAGACCCTGTTGTAGGGCTTGAACCCATGAACCACGAGATCATGACCTGAGCTGAAGTTGGACACTTAACCGACTGAGCCACCTAGCCGCCCCCACACAGGCAATTAAATGGTCCTGCTCAAAAGTGACATTCACCATACACTGCTAATTGATCAGAACTGGTCACATTGTGTCATCTAATCACAGAGGGGCCAGGAAATACAACCCTACCATGTGCCTGGAAGGGAGAAAAATCAGAAATATTTCAGTGACAGCACCGATGACTGTAATAAGTACCACTGGTATCAGAGAAAAAAAATCAATTATTCTCTTGCTTTTTTCCATTTAAGAAACTGAGGTGGAAGAAAGTCATAGATAGATGTGCCTTATCAGGGTGCATTTACACAAAGGCAAGCCCTAGAGCTGAGTGGAAAGAACTGAGCTCAATTATTCTGCTTAATGAAGTAAGGGAAATACACAGGTGAGAAAGTCTTGAGGGAGAGACTCTGAGTTTCATGCCTGTGTGACTAAATGGCTTCTACGAAAGAGGCATCTAATATTTATAACCATTAGTGCTACTGTGAACTTATCCCCAATGTAACCCAGAACTCTGTTAAACTCTGTTTGTTGTTATTTGTTTCTTTTGAGAAAATTAAAAGGTTGGGTTAAATATCTGTGTAGGCACAGAGAAGAGAGAGGAAGAAAGGAGAGAGAAGAAAGAGAGAGAGAGAGAAAGGGAGGGAGGGAAGGAGAGAGAGGGAGAGAAAGAGAATGGGGTGGGATAACTCTAAGTTAAATTGAAAACGAAATAGGTACAAAGACATGGAGCCAGTGTAAATCCTGAAAATTTTCAAATATTGGTGAGGGTATTGAATTGCCTACAGAGTACAGGACAGAGTACTCAGAACAATTTTGTTTAAAATTCAATGCCACGATCTAAGAACAATTTTGTTTAAAATTCAATGCCACGATCTAAATAATATTCCCATATGTTTTCTGTTTGTGCTAGCCTGAAGTGCATGCCTGTTACCTGAAACCAAAGTAAATGTGAATAAGACACTTTATAGAATACTTGGTAAGCAAGAAAAAGTGCATAGATTTTTCTATGTCCATAACAAAAGAAGCATGACAATTATATGACAAAAAATTTTAAAGTGTATTTTAAACACTTATGTTTCTCCAGACTAATTTTGCTCCATAACCAAAGTAATGATATTGGTTATTTATGGCCCTACCTGTACTTTGGATGAGAGGAAACAGGATCATTTTAGTTTCAAATACCTTTTCGTTTTTGACACAAGCCTTTAAATTCACGATACTCTGAATTGCCAAGAAAAAGCTACTATCAGCCTGGAAAATTATGCTCTCTATAAGAAGAGAATGATATTCTTTAGCTAAATTCTTTCACACATGGAGGATTTTAATCCCTCTATTTTTCAAAAATATTGCATGAAGCTTAAAGGAGGTATTTTTTAAGAACATCAAGATATATTATTTAATTTTCCAGATAACTCACATAAACAAACAAACTAAAAATTATTTTTAAGAAGATATCTATAAGAAGAAATAAACGTGGCTGTTTTAAAAATGTTCAGTGAGGAATGTAATTCCTTTAGCCAGGCTTCCGACATGTGGAACGGCCAGATGCTCAAACAAATTAAACAGTCAGACAGTCTGCTTGTAAGATGTTCCCTTGGCCAACATCTCTTCCTCAGTCCTCATGATAAAGGTACAAATGTATGTGCGGCTGCTGTGTATCACAGGATCCTGCCTCCGTGTGGTTTGTCTATTTACTCAAGGTATATCGTCTCCTTTTTCCTGCAAATGCGGCGTGGAGGGAGATAGCCCCTACACCTCATGTCAGCTCAGCGCACTCAGGCTTCACACTTGAGAAAGTGAAGCTTGTAATGTCTAAATAAGTATTCTAAGTGGGCAATTTCAGTAAATTGAATGGCAGTCAATGGACCTTTCTACTACTCCCTTCCCTTCATCTGTTATCATTACTTCTAGGTGGGAGGTTTTAGCTCAGGGCAGATGTTACTGAAGAGCTCATGAATGACAGAGATTTTGAACTATCTTCCTCCTTACAGCCCCAAATGATAGGGACTATACTCTCTATAAGAATTTAACAAGGAAACAATGTTTTACTCTGTGCAACTTTCATAAAGAGATTTAAACTTTTAAAACATTTCAAAAGTAGCGTGCAGATGCTGCTTTATAAAAAGTGATCAAATATTATTTCAGACATTATGCTAATTTTTTATCACTTGAAGGAGTGTTTATTTTTTTTAAGTTTTTATTCAAATTCCAGGTAGTTAACATATTAGTTTCAGATGTACCATATAGTGACTCAACACTGCCATACAAAACCCAGTGCTCATCACAGCAAATGCCCCCCTTAATCCCCATCATTGATTTAACCCATCCCGTCACCCAGCTACACTGAATCTTTAAAAGCAAAGATATCTAAGTACTATGATGGTTTTGTATGGATGCGTAGGCTTCATGATCGTGCTAAAATCTGTAGATGTGAATGAAACATACATAGACTTGAAAGCATTGTAAAGCTAACTACTGGATTTTGTTCCTAACTTGGTATCTTTTGACTATATAGTTAATTAAATCAATGAATATTCTTATTTTTTTCTGATTGTTTATCAAATACTTTATATCACCAAATGTTTTCCCTGGGATAATTTGATAAAGTGTGTATTGTGGTTTTGAGATTCATAGAAAACAACACAAATTTCTAAAAACCAGTAGAGGCCAATTGATTTGATATTGTGAATAACTTCTTTCTTCTTAAAAGGGTCATAAACTAATTTAATAATAAGCCTTTAAGAAAAATCATCTTATGGGGTGCCTGGGTAGCTCAGTCGGTTGAGCGTCTGACTTCAGCTCAGGTCATGATCTCACAGTTCGTGGATTCAAGCCCCGCGTTGGGCTCTGTGCTGATAGCTCAGAGCCTGGAGCCTGCTTCCGATTCTGTGTGTCCCTCTCTCTCTGCCCCTTTCCTGCTCATGATCTGTCTCTCTTGGTCTTTCAAAAATAAATAAATGTTAACAAAAAGAAAAAAAATCATCTTATATCTCTCATTGCAGTTATATTATGTGTCTATTTTTCAATTTGTCTTGCAAAGTCTAAGACCACTGCTGTAGCTTTGCAACTTCAACTCCAAATAAGATATCGAAATCTGAAATATCAATGCATCTAAGTAATCGGACCAGCATTTTATATGCTTTTGTGTTTGCCTGAGAAAAGCTTGAAAATTTTTCTTATATATAAGGACATGATTGGATGAAATCCAATGTAACGTGGCTTTGGTTACAATAATGAAACAGGAAAAATGTTATTATGTATCTCTTTCTAAAGTTTCATTCCACTTTAATATTATATATTTATATACACACATACATACAAATATAAAAATATACACACATGCATACATCTATGCATACAGATGCATATATATATAGCCACTTTTAAAATTTATTGTTCCTTATTATTCAATGATCTTGGTTCTAGTTTGTCACCTGCTATGTCCTTCTATCTGAGGATATGAAAAAGAAAACAAAAGTAATGTCTTTTCTAATTTGTGTTTGGTTGTAGGTTTTTTTTTAAACAGTTTTTCTTCTACTTGCTAGGAGAAAAATAAATGTTCTTTTCAAATTTTGTTTACTACTATTTCCAGTTAAGATGTCCGAATCATTAGAAGAGTGGGGTGTGGGAGTTATTGCCTCCACCAGCTGAACTAGAAACAGTGTGAAGAAAGCAATGTTGGAGGGGCTTGGAAGTGAGGGCTTGCAGATGAAGTCAAGAAGCTCCATGTCTGCCCTCGGAGAGGAGGCTGTTTAAATAACCCTCACTTTGGAGCAATCTTTATTGGAACCAAGAGAAAAGGTAGATGGGAATTTGGTAAGCCAATTTGTCCCTTAAAACATTACCCAAGTTTAGGTTCAGAATGAGTCTCTTGAAGAAAATTGCCTTTATTCCTTGGAGAAATTTAAGGTTTGCAGATAACAGCAGTTTTGTGTCACCTATAACATCATCTGCCTTACTTTTTCTAGGTCAAATTATATAAAGGACCAGGTTATGTTTCTCAATTAAATATCACTTTTTTTTTTGAGAACCACATAATGGAAGAAGTTAGTTGAAAGTTTGAAGCCAAAAAGAATCAGATCAGTATGGGTGATTAACAATATTTAATATACATATGGCTTTTTTTCTTGTCTATCTATTGATTCACATTTTTAGACCTCTACATTCTTATGTAAAATTGGTAACATTGCTTCATATCTTCTTTTTTCTTCTTTCCTTTTTTTCTCTTCTTTTTCGCTTCATATCTTCATAATTCATTTTCATCATTTAATTTTTTTCAGATTGCTTTTGAAGATCACTTAAAAATCATGTTCAGGAAAACTGCTTTATGATTATTTTTCAAATTTGGATGGGTCTAGAGTTTTGAAGCACTTTTACAAAAATAAGAGGATGTCTCCTGAACCTGAGCAAAGATATTTTCCTTCCCATCAGGTTTTTCCCTGTTTGGGATCAGAAATGATTACTATCTGATCCAAAACATGATAATTCCTCACATTTAAGGTAGCATGGTAAAAAGAATTCAGGAGATGCATCCCCTAATATTCAATGTCAATCACATAGCTAGGATTAAATCATTAATGTCATTAAGTGTCCCTAAACACAGATTTTTTTTTCATTTGCAACACAAGAAGTGGTCCAGACCATTCTGGGGTACTCTATTTATGACATCATAATTCTTATGGGTAAGAATTATTTCATTTGTAGACCACTTTGCTTTTTGTTAAAAGCAAAATGTTTCAAATTTTTATAAAATTTAATATTCAACAATAATTCTATACTTCTCTTTTGAGATTGTCTAATCCCTCTCTAATATGAAATACAAAATAATATGAATTACATGATACATTCATGTATATAGATATTACCTAAAAATTAAGTTAACTCTGGACAATAGCTTAAAATAAAATCCAGATAATTTATTTTTAAAATTTTTTGTTCTATAAAAGTTGAATAAAAGGTAGGAGAGGAGTTAAGATGACAGAGTAATAGAGGGATCCTGGGTTTGTCTTGTTCTTCAAACACAGCTGGATCAATATCAAATCATTGAACACCTAAGAAATCAGTCTGAAGATTAAGAGAACAATCTGCATAGGGGGACCTTAGTGGTTCAGTTCGGTAAGTATCTGACTCTTGATTTCAGCTCAAGTCATGATTTTATGGTTCACGGGTTTGAGCCCTTTGTTGGGCTCCCTGGCGACAGTGCAGAACATGCTTGAGATTCTCTCTCTTCCTCCTCTCTCATCCTCTTCCCTCTCAAAATAAGTAAATAAACAAAAAAAAAATAGCAGAATAAAAGGAGAGATAAAGAGTTTCCAACACAAGCAAAGACTAAAGGAGGTCATAGCCACTAAACCAGTTCTGCAAGAATTTTTTTAAAACATTTTTTAACATTTATTTATTTTTGAGAGACAGAGAGAGACAAAGTACAGCCAGGGAAGGGGTAGGAGACAGGGAGACACAGAATCTGAAGCAGGCTCCAGGCTCCAAGTTGTTTAGCACAGAACCCAATGAGGGGCTTGAATCCATGAACCACAAGATCATGACCCGAGCCAAAGCTGGCACTCAACAGACTGAGCCACCCAGGGTCAGATTTAGCTCTGCAAGAATTATTAAAGGAGCTACTTTGGGAAAGAGATACCAAAAGTGACAAAGACTAGAAAGGAACAGAGACAATCATTAGGAACAGTAACTTTAGAAGTAATACAGTAGCACTGAATTCATAACTATCAATAATTACCCTGAATGTAGATGGACTAAATGCTCTAATCAAAAGAAATAGGGCATCAAAATTAGATTAAAAAAATAAGACCCATTTATATGCTGCTTATAAGGGACTCATTTTAGAGCAAAGACACCTTTAGATTGAAAGTGAGGGGGTGGAGAAAAATTTATCATGCTAATGGACATCAAAAGAAAGGTGGGGTAGCCATACTTATGTTAGACAAACTAGATTTTGAACTTAAGACTGTAATAAGAGATGTAGAAGGGGACTATATCATAATAAAGGGATCTATCCAACCAGAAGATCTAACAATCATAAATATTTGTACCCCCAACTAGAAAGCATCCAAATATATAAATCAATTAGTAACAAACTTAAAGAAATTTATTGATAATAATACCACAATAGTAGGAGACTTTAGCACCTCATTTACAGCAATGGACAGATCATCAAAGCAGAAGATCAACAAGGAAACAACGGCTTTGAATGACACACTGGACCAGATGGGCTTAACAGATATATTCAGAGCAATTCACTGTAAGGCAGCAGAATACACATTCTTTTCGAGTGCACTTGGAACCTTCTCCATAATAAATCACATATTGGGCCACAAATCAAGCCTTAACCAGTACAACGCTATAAAACTTGAAGTCAACCACAAGAAAAAATTTGACAATACCACAAATACTTGTATGTTAAAGAGCTCTTACTAAGGAATGAATGGATCAATCAGGAAATTAAAGAGGAAATTAAAAATATACGGAAGCCCATGAAAATGATACCACAAGGGTCAAAAACATTTGAGATGCAGCAAAGGCAGTCATAAAAGGCCTTTCTCAAGAAGGGAGAAGTCTCAAATGCACAACTTAACCTTACACCTAACGGATATGGAAAAAACAGCAAATAGTGCCAAATAATTCCCTTCCCAACAGAAGGGAAATAATAAAGATTAGAGCAGAAATAAATGACATAGAATAAAAAAAATAGAACAAATCAACAAAACTAGGAGGTGGTTCTTTGAAAGAATTAACAAAATTGATAAACTCCTATCAAAAAGAAAAGAGAAAGACCTAAATAAATAAAATCACAAATGAAAGAGAAGAGATCACAACCAACACTATATAAATACAAATAATTACAAGGGAATGTTATGAAAAATTATATGCCAACAAACTGGGCAATCTGGAAGAAATGGATAAATTCCTAGGAACATATAAACCACCAAAACTGAAGCAGGAAGAAATAGAAAATTTGAACAGACCCATAATCAATAAAGAAATTGAATCACCAAAAAAAAAAAAAAAAAAAAAAAAAAAAAACCCTCCCAACAAACAAGAGTCAAGGACCAAATGGCCTCCCAAGGGAATTCTACCAAACACTTAAAGTAAAATTAATACATATTCTTTTGAAACTGTTCCAAAAAACAGAAATGGAAGGAAAACTTCCAAACTCATTTTATGAGGGCAGCATTACCTTCATTCCAAAACCAGACAAAGACCTCACTAAAAAGTAGAATTACAGACCAATATGCATGATGAACATGGATGCAAAAGTTCTCAAAAGATACTAACAAATCAAATCTAATAGTACATTAAAAGAATTATTCCCCATGATCAAGTGGAATTTATTCCTTGGCTGCATGGATAGTTCAATATCTGCAAATCAATCAAAGTGATGCACCACATTAATAAAAGAAAGGATAAGAACTATATGATTCTCTCAAAAGATGCAAAAAAAGCATTTGACAAAATACAGCATCCTTTATATGAAAAGCTATAACAAAATTAGGGATAGAAGGAACAAATCTCCACAACATCAGAAAGGCTGTGTACAAAAGACCCACAGCTAATATTATCCTAAATGGGAAAAACCTGAGAGCTTTTCCCCATGATCAGGAACATGACAGGGGTGCCCACTCTCCCCACCATTGTTCAACATAGTACTACAAGTCCTAACCTAAGTAATCAGATAACAAAAAGAAATAAAAGGTATCCAAATTGACAAGGAAGAAGTCAAATTTTCACTCTTTGAAGACAACATAATACTCTATGTGGAAAACCCAAAAGATTACACCAAAAAATTGCCATAATTGATATATGAATTCAGCAAAGTCACAGATATAAAATCAATGTACAGAAATCATTTGTATTTCTATACACCAATAATGAAGCAGCAGAATGAGAAATCAAGGAATCAATCCCATTTACAATTGCACCAAAAACCATAAGATACCTAGGAATAAACCTAATCAAAGAGGTAAAAGATCTGTACTCCGAAAACTATAGAACATTTATTAAAGAAATTGAAGAAGACATAAAGAAATGGAGAAACATTCCATGTTCATGGATTGGAAGAACAGATATTGTTAAAATGTCTATACTACCCAAAGCAATCTACACATTCATTGCAATCCCTATCAAAATAACACCATCATGTTTCACAGAGATAGAACAAACTCTAAAATTTGTATGGCATCAGAAAAGATCCCGAATAGCCAAAATAATGTTGAAAAAGAAAAGCACTGCAGGAGGCATAACAATTCCAGGCTTCAAGCTGTATTACAATGCTGTAATCATCAAGACAGTATGGTGCTGGCCTAAAAACAGACACATAGAGAATGGAGAACAGAGAAATGGACCCATAAATATATGGTCAACTAATCTTTGACAAAGCAGGAAAGAATATCTAAAGGAAGAAAGGTAGTCTGTTTAACAAATGGTATTGGGAAAATTGGACAACGACATGCAGAAGAATGCAACTAGACCACCTTTTACACCATGCACAAACATAAATTCAAAATGAATGAAAGATCGAAATGTGCAACAGGAAACCAACAAAATCCTAGAGGAGGACACAGGCAGAAGCCTCTTTGCGGCCGCAGCAACTTCTTACTTGACATGTCTCCAGAGGCAAGAGAAACAAAAGCAAAAATGAGCTATTGGAACTTAATCAAGATAAAATGCTTCTGTATAGTTAAAGAAACAATCAGAAAAACTAAAAAGCAACCTATTGAATGGGAGAAGATATTTGCAAATTACATATCAGATAAAGGGCTACTATTCAAAATCTATAAAGAACACATAAGACTCAACACTCAAAAAATAAATAATTCAGTTAAGAAATGGGCAGAAGACATGAACAGACATTTCTCCAAAGAAGACCTACAAAAGGCTAACAGACACATGAGCAAATTCTCAACAGCACTCATCATCAGGGAAATACAGATCAAAATCACAATGAGGTGCTTTTCCCCATGAAAAGGGCTAATATTACACCTGTCAGAATGGCTAATATTAGCAACTCAGGAAACAACAAGTGTTGGTTAGGATGCGGAGAATGAGGAAACCTCTTAACACTGTTGGTGAGAATGCAAACAGGCACAGCCACTCTGGAAAACAGTGTGGAGGTTCCTCAAAAAAGTTAAAGATAGAGCTACCATATTACCCAGAAATTACACTACTACCTATTTGTCCAAACAATACAAAAATACTGATTCAAAGGGGCACATGCACCCAATGTCTTTAGCAGCACTATCAACAATAGCCAAAGTATGGAAAGAGCCCAAATGTCCATTGATGGATGAATGGATAAAGAAGATGTGGCATAAGCCACATCAAAAATAAGCCATCAAAAAAAAAAAAAAAAAAAAGAAGAAGAAATCTTGCCACTTGCAACGATGTGGATGGAATGAAAGTGTATTATGCTAAGTGAAATAATTCAGTCAGAGCAAGACAAATACCATAGGATTTCACTCATATCTGGAATTTAAGAAACAAAACAGATGGACATAGGGAATGGGAAGGAAAAATAAAATAATATAAAAACAGGGAGGGAGGCAAACCATAAGAGACTCTTAACTATAGAGAACAAACTGAAGGTTGCTGGAGGAAAGGTAAGTGGGGGATTGGATAAATGGGTCAGGGGAATTAAGGAGGGCACTTGTTGGGATGAGCACTGGGTGTTATTCTCAGTTTAGTGATGAATCACTGAATTCTACTCCTGAAACCAATACTATACATTAACTAACTTGAATTTAAATAAATCTTGAAAGAAAAAAATGGAATAAAACCCAAAAATGGTAACTTTTTTTCCAGATTTATTTATTTATTTAGTGCACACTATTTTTAATAAAAATATTCATTGCACTTTAAGTTATTGGGAGATTATGTGTAATGAGTTTTGCAAGTTTTATTTTTTCCTATTAATAATTCAGTCTGATTTTCTAAATTCTCATAAAACATAAGTTAAATCAAAGAGCAGATCAGAAAACGTACAGTTTTCAATGCTTCTTTTATTTTCCTCCCTTTGTCTTTTACTTTAGTGTTGGCATCCAGAAGTTATTCATCTAAACTTCTTTCCACTTCCACCTTCAGGCACCCAACAACCTGCCACCAAATGAAAGTTTCAACTTAAGGCCACATGATGACAATAATTTTAAAAGAAGCTTAAATTAATTAAAAAATGTAATAGAACAGATTATTTATTTAACATGATGGTTGTCACAAAGAGAATTGAAAGACAGAAAAACTCTGGAAAGAGCAAAGTAAAGCAAAGTGAAGTAAAACAAAAACAGTTAAGTAAATTCCAAGTTAAACTGGGATAAAGCAACTTGAAAATATTACATGTTTAAATCATTTTGCTTTACTTTTCTAAACTCTTCATTTCTATCCTCATTTACTTTATCTCTCCTTTAACAGAGTACATTTTTCAGCATTTGATTTATTAAGAATTATTTGTAATTAATTTTAAATGTTCAGTTTGATAACCAAAGAAATTTCAGGCTGTAACTGTGACCTTTGGCAAGCATTTGAACAGAAAATGGAAATTTAAAATGATGGTGTCTTGTGTTTCATACATTATTTCAAGCATGTAGAGTATTCCAGGTGCCTAATAAACCTTCTCTATATGTTTCTAAATTTATAAAAAATGATTTTATTGCTTTAGCAGAAGGACCCAATTTTCCATTGTTTAATTCTGTAGCTCTAATTCTTCTCTCTTAAAACCTCTTCCAGGAACATATTGGGGAATGTGCTATTGGTCAGACTGTGCAGGCTATTTGCCCTTTTTATCTCATAACAATTCTTGCAATGTGTGTGCTGTCCAAGATCAGTTTCTCAGCATGAATAATGGGGACCATTTTAATTGTCTTCCATTTAGACCTTGAATTCTCGGCTTGATTTGCTGATCTAATTATATTATGTCTATATTCATTATGAGTTAGAAGGGTTTTAGTATGTTTCCTATTGCTAGGATCAGAGGATGACTCACATAGTCCCTTAGCCCCGAAGATCTGTCTCTGAGAAGAGGCAGTATACTCAGTATCCATATAAAGTGATGGAATTGGTTTTGTGTTATGTGTCTATAACATATACATATTCATATAATGATATGTATTCATAGATACCATATGTATATTATAAATATCTCTATAAATGAACATATATTCATATTATTACCTGTATTTAGTTTGTATATTGCATATTTTGAGATATATGATTTATACTGGGGTTACCCAAAAATAGACCTTGAAACAAAAATTCAAATGCAGATAATTCATTTAGAAGATGATCTTGGGAAGTCTGAAAGAAAAAGAGAGAAAACAGAAACAGGAGCAAGAGAAAACCCAAACAGATGTGCATTTATTAACGACTTATTACTGTGGTCAACTGGGATTCAATCCCATTGGGGGAATTTCTGAGAAACTTGCCTCTGAATTATCTTACCAGGTAATGGGAGCCTAAGGCTTCATGCAGAGACTTCCACCCTTGGCAGAAGATTGTTCTTGGCACATCTCCATCTCTGACAGATTATTGTCAGAAACCATAATTTTATGTGAACTCAGGTATATCAAGGGAGCATGAGATAAGGGATCAACAGTATTGCTACTGTTCATCCCTTCCATTTCTTAAATACTTTATGAAAATACTTTATTTCTGGTATTCCATGATGATATCTGGTATTCCAAGATGACACTTTAGAAATCTTTAAAGTAAGCATAAATGAAGCAAACTACAGCCTTATTAATGAAACTAATCTAGACAACTTTAGACACTAAAGTTCCATGGGAAGGAAACAAAAATTCCCCAAATAGATCACTGAGAGTGACGATTCTTACTTCTGTCCCATGGTTTTTGGCTGTATGTATTTTAGCTATTGGACACACAACAACATCTATTTGTCACTGACTTAATATTTGTACCACATTCTGGAAGAGATTACTCCAACCCAGCAGAGTACCTCCTCCTACTTGTTACCTTAGATAAACCATTGAGTGTTCATTCTAAAATTGAGGGGCGCCTGGGTGGCTGAGTCGGTTGAGCATTTGACTTCAGCTCAGGTCATGATCTCACTCACAGGTTCAACTCCTGCATTAGGCTCTGTGCTGACAGCTCAGAGCCTGGAGTCTGCTTCAGATTCTGTGTCTCCCTCTTTCTCTACCCCTCCCCAGCTCACGCTTTGTCTCTCTCTCAAAATAAATAAAAACTTTTTTTTTTAAAAAAGGGAAAAAAAGAAAATTCAGGGTGTGAAATTCTGGGTGATGTACTATTAATAGGACTAGTGAGTCTTATGAGCACATATCCATTGTTACATCTCTTTTGCTATAAAATGACTTCCTTGGTTCTAAGGCAATATTTTTTTAGTATTCCACAGCAGTGAATCTGTCAAGATTTGGATAGTAGTATTGGTACAAAGAAGAAAACATTGTTCTGGAAGAAATTTCAGTTGCAGTAAGGGTGAACCATTGTTCCCTTCATGATATAAGAGGTTTTGTGTGTACAACATGCTACCTAGTGGTACTCTGCTGTTGGAAGTTCAGTTGTTCAGCAATGTCTGTAACTTTTATAGTTATAATGTCTGTAACTATTATAGCCTTGGTAAAGGCATAGAGTCCATGCCTTTGTGCCCATGCATAGCCTTTGTTTCTGTCTCCATAGCTACTCTGCTCATTGAGTAATCATGCAAGCAATGGGATAGCCACGGATAGAAGCTGAGTGACATCTACTGGACAAAATCATCTTATCTACCTTGTTCAGTATCTCCCCTGAAGTAAACGTTCTCTTGTAGATATCGACATGACACATAAAAGTCTTCATAACTCAGTTCCATTCACATAGACCCATCCACATTTCTCTTCACAATAACTCTTTTATTATTAAATCTTTCAATCCTATTCCTTCTAGTCCCCTATCAAACTAACCAAACCATTTGCCACTACTGAACAACCCGTATGTATCTCTATCTCAACCACTTCTTCCTCCCCAAAAGAAGATGATCAAGTGTACTGCTCAAAGTTCTTATCACTAGGGAGATTTGTCCTCATCATGCCTTTAAGGCCATCTTTGAATGGAGATATGTGTGAGAGTGCCATTTCTGGATTTCTAAGATACCAAGCTAACCCATCTGTTTTTCTTTGTTTTATTTCAGTTGAATAGGGAACATCAACAAGATTACTGGTGTGAGTTAAGGGAGAGCCAATTGTGTAACAAAGATATAGGACAGGTTCATGTAACCATCTGTTTAGGTAACATATTTGTGTCTTTTGGATCAAGTTGGGTGGGATCCCAAGTATACCATTCCCATCATACAGTGAAATTCTGTTTAATGGATGTGATTATGTATTAATGGATGTGATAATATCTAGCTTAAATTGACAACTCTAGTTTCATTGTTCTATGGTCAGACACTCAGTCTCTACTAAAAACAAGAAGCATGCCAGCAGCTCCTTTTCATATAATGAGTAGTTTTCTCCTTGAAATCTGCACTTCAACTTCTATTGAGACATATAAGAAATTCCACATAGCATGCTTATCTACCATGAAAACCTCTGGTATCACTGGGTTTCTGAATCATATAGTCCCAGAATCAGAGTGCTTGTACTTTGTCCTAAATCTGATGCAGAACCTTCTCTCCCTATAGAATCACCTGATAAGTGGCTTAAAGAAGTATTACAAAGAATGTTATATGCTACCTCCAAAATTCAAAAAGAACTACCACATATCTTTTTCATTGTGGTAAGAATGTAGTAACTTGTCCTTTACTATATAGTAGATGTCCCCTCATTGCTAAGATCATTGGAGCTCTAAAAATTTCACTAATGGGGCAGGGTTCTGATTATTGTAGAGTTTCTCTCCCACCCTCTGGCATATGTGTGTCTTACCAGATCCATTATATTCTTGATAATTTCTATTCACTAGGTCCAATTAGTATAAAGTCATCAATATGTTCTACAAAGAGTCAAGGTGATTAGTTTTTTATAGAGAATAGGAGACTTAAAATAGCCTTAGAAAAGATAGTGAACATGGTTTGATTTCTTTTTAAAGTGAAGATGTACATCTTTCCTGATAGAAAAATCATATTCTTTAGGTCAGGATTTGGCCAACTATGGTCCCTGGGCCAAATCTGACCCAAAATTATTTTTATAAATAACATTTGTTGGAACATAGTCACATCCACTTATTTACATGTTGTACATGGCTGCTTTTCTGCTGCAATGACAGAGTTGAGTAATTGTGACATAGAGCATATGGCTTGCAAGTCTAAAATTTTTACTGAGCATACTTTTACAAAGAAATATTGCTGATTCCAGTTCTAGATCAAGAGCTACATAGCAAGTGCCAGAATCAGTGTTGACCTCTTACAGAAGATACCACCATATATAGCCCAACAGCTGCAACTTGTCTACTGTTGCTTAAATTAATGATAATTTATTATCATCCCCATGATCCATTCAGTTTTTTAAAAACCATCTTGGGGTGATGAATGGGGTAGAGTGGGAACTATCAATTTAATACTTGGAACCAACATTTATAATTCCACCCAAGATACATTATTGTCTCTGATTTACTATTATGGCCAGAGGAGATAGTTTTAGGGACTTTGACTTGATCTTTTGCACCATAATCACCTTTTCCACTGGCCAGAAAGGTTTTGCTAAGCATGTACATCTCAATTATATCCACTGAGACAGGGAATCAAATATAGAATGGGTCCACAAACCCATGGGGCCCTTTGCCAAATGGAAAGAAACTAGGATCTCACTTTTCACTGGCATCCCAAAATCCCCACACTAATAGAACCGTGATAACCTTTGTCTTGGCTAAAAATCTATGTCAAATAGCTCTCAAAACACTAGGTAATTCTCTTTTCCAGTCTTATGTTGCTCTGATAAATAGCCAGCATTTGGGATATGTTTTCTGTATATTCTTGTGGTGGAATTTTCTGGATCTTCCTCAATGGGACTCAAGTTTCTGATTTAATTGTGGACTCTGGCTGTGAGATTTGAATGAATTCTAAGGTTTGTGTTTTTCTGTTGTGGGATATGATTTCAACCTTCTCTGATCACCCATTCTTGATTTATCTTTGTTGTTAAAGACAAACAATATCCTCATTGAATAACTCCTTAACTATGTTATATTCAGAAGCTTCATAAACCATTGATATAGATCCTTCAAGGTTAGTGTCCTAATTATCACCTGGACACTGTTGCTTATTATAAAATAAAGCTCACTTTACCTCTGACACAACATGGTCCCTGCAATTCTAGAATACTATTATCCACACAGTAGATGGACCCCATTCTATAGAGTCCAGTTCCATGACAGCATCTCATAGCATTAAGCCTTCCTACAGAGAACAGCCACCATTTTCTCAATTATATCACTGTCTACTGCTTTAGTATATTCTCTGCTGCTTTAGTGAAGGGGGTGTCCTCTGGGTCCTCACAAGGAACATAGCCAGCTAGTAGGATATCTTTTATCAGTTAATAAATCAATGAAAACATGCTTCCCTCTCTAAGCCTCCTGATATCTACCTCAGTAATCTCTCAAAGCTTTTCCAGTATCCACAACTAATTTACCACAATCATTATGTCCAAGATCTTGAGATCCATCTCAGAAAACTGACAAAACTGGCTCCAGATACTTTTGGCAGTTAAATTAAATACTGAGTCATTGGAGACTCAGGAGAGTATCCCATATCAATAATTTTTCCTGTTACCTGTTTTATATTCTACCACCCTGATGGTCTAATACCCTCAATGTTCTCCCCCATTTAGACTCTTCTTAGTCCTGCCAACATGTATTACCAGGTCTTGCAGCTCCCTTGGTGAATAAGCTGCTTCCTCCAATAGATGAGAGACAATGAAGGGAGGAAGGGGAAAACACCGATGAGGACAAATATTCTCATGAGGCATGTACCTCAGGTGAAGTTTTTGCTTGATCTCTAGCCAGTGGGAAAATGGCATGCTTCTATGCAACAAGTTCAGGGAGTAGGGACACTCAGGCCTGCTAGAGAGCTCAGGGCAACAGGATTCAAGCTTCTCAAGCATTCAACTAAATGCTCCCATCTCAGGTCTCAAGGTCTCACTTCTTCTCTGTCAGGGCCCTGGCTTTAGTATAGGTGACCTGCTGACACTGTATATTCATATCTCCAAGATCTCTATGATCAAATTCTAGACAAAAGTAATCAGTTCAGTACTCAAGGTGCTTAAGAGAAAAGTCTCTTCAAATGATGCTAGTTGATAATTGGCTGCCCCAAACTTATCTTTCTTCTATATAAAGGCTTCTAGGGCACGTAACTCCACAATCCTTATTGTTGCCTTTGTGCTCACATCATTAAGTGCTAGAGCTCTTGCCTAAACTAGTAGTTCTCCTTCCACCTCGATCTCACCCCAAGCCAGCAGAAATGAGAGTTTTAATAATTATGATACTACAGCATTACTAGGTATTTCCTAATAACATGATCCCTATTGTCCTCTGACTAGGAAATGAACTGATTCCAGAATCTTATCTTCAGAGACTACTTTTGGTACTGACTCAGTTTTCTTCCTTCAAAAGCAAACTTAAGATAAAGACATGATTTTAAATATTTTATATGGGAGGTGATTTCAGAAAGCTCAAGTGGAGAAGTGTGGACAGTGAGTTAAGGAAAGGTGGAAAGTGTGTAACAGAGTTTATTACTCAATGGGTTACCATTATGGGAAGCTGGGGATGAATACCACAGGGAACATTCTGAGAAACATGCATCACACTTGTTTTACCAGATGATGGGGAGACTGGGACATTTATCCAATGTCCCCCTTCCACCATTGTTTGAAATGTGCTCCCAGTAGTTGAATTCCTGGACCAAATGGAACAATCTTCTGTGATGCCAAAGAAAGCTTGAGGCAGAGAAGGGGTGGAAGGCAGGCACTTAAGGTGAGAAGCTGTTGCTGTGCTGGGGGTTATAGTAGCAGATAAACATAAAAGGACATTGTGCTATGAGGTGAGTCATCAACAATGTCTGCTCATCATCAGTATTTACTGAAATCATGGTGCCACGGCTCAAAGCTTTTCGCAAATCTTCATTTGCAGTCGCCTTTAGTGTGTTCAGTCTTTGGAACAGCTGTGCTCAAGGGACCAGAAGATGACTCTCACCAGACTGGGAGGAATGAATCTCACTAGACCAGAGTTAAGAAGTGACAATGGTAATTGATAAGATTCTTTTACTTGTGTGCAGGCTTTCCCCCAAAGGCTCTTCTTAAAGCCATTTTGTTTAAAGTGACCAAGTGACCTGTATTACCATTTTTTGGTATCAGGAATAGTTAACTCACTTTTACTCTGGTGTGCAATTGTGTTCTTCACTGTGGAAGCTTTTAAGTTGAAAGTTTGCAAGTGAAGGAATTTATTTACCTATCTTATTAGCACACTTTCCACATGTGAAGTAGGCCTTCAGGAGCACTGTGAATAAAAGAAAAAAAAAAGAAACTTAACTTCCCTGGAGTTATTTCTTACCTTATAGAAAGGACTGACTGAGAAAAGTAAGAACAAATACAAACTACAGATATTGATAAAATAGTCTGTGCAAAGGTAAATAGATAATAAGGCAATTAAATATAAAGCTTACAGATTTTCTAACTCTTTATTTCCTTCTACCATTTCCTATGAAAATGAAATTTTGTCCACCTTATTTCAAACTCAGAACCCTGTTCATTATAGACAGGGAAGACTGCAAGATGAAAACATTTTTCTGGCTCTTAAAATGTCACTTCCTAGAAATGCAGTTTTCAAAGTTTGACTGGGGAATAGTGTGCAAGACCATCACTGACCCAAGCATTTATTGTCATGTTGCTGTTTGCAATAAACTCCCAGCTAAATGTTCTGTTATGATTTCCCCTGAATTGAATACAACCTTTTCAGAGCAGCAAGGATTGTATTTCTCAAATGACTCCCACGTTGGGAATCTCCTTTAACTTCCAGTTTCTTCTTCCTCAGTCTAAGCCTGTAATGTGTGCACATTAACACCTTCCATTGTCAATGCATCTTTCCAAGTCTGATTTCATTGTGAGTTTTTAATTAATTAACCTTTAAAATCAATACTTCCCTCTCTTAGATTTCCATAAACTTTATAAAGTAATGGATCTTATCTTCCACAAGATTTCATAATGGTATTTCCATTCTAGGTAATGCTGGTTTTGTTAATTTTTTCTTATGGCTCTTAGACAAAGACTTACTTTTCACGGTCTTTTTTCCCCTCCTCTCTGTTTATTTAAATGACATATTCTCTAAAATCCAAATAAAGTGCCATTTTTTGGAAAGTCTTCCCAAATGAAGGCATTTTGTGGTAATATTGCTTATCTAAACTCAAAGCTTTTGGAAATGCCCTTCTGACATCAACTCTGTGGCTGCCTTGAGTTGCTCTTAAACTCTTATGTTATTTTTTATGTCTTAATGGCCTAGTCAACAAATTCAACAATACTAAAGCACTAAAGTGAGTCAGGTAATTTCACATATACTTTTATTTAATCCTCACAAAATACACATGAGATATGTGTAATTATTTTTATCTTACAAGGGAATAAACTTTAAAACCAATAGGATAATTTCCCCAAGCCACACAACTGATTAATTTGGGAGAGTATAAGTAATTCTCAAACCTCTGATTCTAACTATAGCATGTTCTTTTTATATGATGACTATTATTTCTTTCCCAATAGAATTTTAAGTTACTAAAAAACTAGTCTAGAGGTGCCTGGGTGGCTCAGTCAGCTAAGCATCAGATTTCAGCTCAGGTCATGATCTTGCAGTTTGTGAGTTTGAGCCCTGCATCAGGCTCTGTGCTGACAGCTTAGAGTCTGGATCCTGCTTCGGATTCTGTGTCTTCCTTTCTTTCTGCCCCTCCCCCACTCATACTCTGTCTCTATCTCTCTCCAAAATAAATAAACATAAGAAAGAAATGAGTCTATGAGTGATGCATTTTTTTGATCCACTTCACTTTGCCAAATACCTTGCAAGCAACAGAAATAACAGATACATACTAGTTGGTTGGTAAATCGATCATGCAGCTTTCCTTCCTGGAATATCCACATTTTCGACTAACCCCTAATTAAATCCTATGCATCAGCCAAAGGAAATATCATATTTTATCTAATTTATTAGACCATGGCTGTATACTATATTTTTCTGAAACAATGTACTCTTGGGTACTTGATCATATGCCACCTTATTACCTTCTTCATATTTCATATGTCAAATAATTTATGTTTGTTATTCAATCACTTTTTCCAATGTTCGGTCAAAGATAGTTAATATCTGGAAGAATCAGAGGCACAACTTTTCTTCTTCAAGATTTTCTCTTAGTATTTGATATTCTGCAGCTTGAGTAGGATATTCCTTGGGGATTTTTTTTCATTTTTTTGTTGTTTTTATTTTTGTATTTATTATGCTAGATGTTCACTGAGCTTCTTGGATCTGTGGTTTAATGGCTGTCATTAATTTTGGAAAGTTCTCAGTCATTACTCTTTAAATATTTCTTCTGTTCTTTTTTATTTTCTTCTGGATTTCCATTAAAATTTTTGGATATCCTATTCCATATTCTTCATTCTTTTTCCCTTCACATTTCAGTTTTGGAAGTTTCTACTGACATGTCTTCAAGTGTTTGATTCCTTCTTTGACCATGTCCAGCCTACTCATTAACTATATTTTTTATTTTTATTTTTTAAAAATATCTATGATTTGTAACATTTCCTTTTGATTCTTGGAGTTGCCATCAATCTGTTTCTATTCATTACTTATTTGTTCTTGCATGGTTTCTACACTTTCCATTCAAACCCTTAGCACATTAATCATACTTATTTTTTTTATTTTTTAAAATGTTTTTTATTTATTTTTGAGAGACAGGGACAGCGCGAGCAGGGGAGGGTCAGAGAGAAAGGGAGACACAGAATCCGAAGACAGGCTCCAGGCTTTGAGCTAGCTGTCAGCACAGAGCCCGACATGGGGCCTGAACCCACGAACCGCGAGATCATGACCTGAGCCGAAGTCGGATGCTTAACCGACTGAGCCACCCAGGTGCCCCAACCATAGTTATTTTAAATTACTTATCGGATAATTCTAAAACCCCTGCCATTTCTGAATCTGATTCTCAGGCTTAATTTATCTCATCACATTTTGGTTTTTGTCTTTTAGCATATTTTGTAATTTTTGTTGAAACCAGGCATGATGTGCCAGGTAAATGAAACTAATGTAGATAGAACTTTAGTGAAGCTTTATGGTTATCAGACTAGAAGTTAGGTTGTTTTTACTGTTTGCTGTAGTTTTACTGTCAGAAGCTTAGCTTTTCTCTTGTATCATCTTTTGTGTCTCTCCTGTTGTTTTCAGGTGTCCATAGAGACTTAAGTCAAATCTGAAGCTTAAGATTCATTTATCTGTAATCCCCTATTATTTTACAAGAATTCTATTGAGGTGGTGGCAAACTGAGTGAGGACGGGGAATATTCTATAGTTCTAGATTAGGGCTCTGTCTTTTAGTGAGACTGAATTGGGTATTTCTATTTCCCCACATAAAAGGCTAGAAGGGGCTAGAATTACGTGTTTTCCTACACCCATGTCAGTTAAACTTTGGTTCAACCCCAGTGGGTTAGGCTCTGGGAAAATAGTTTCCTTTCAGGACAGGTCTTGATAAGGAGAACCGTGAACTCTGGACACAATCCAAAAAGGTTTACATTTTCCTTCTCTCTCTGCTGGAAGCACTAGGGAATTATTTAGTGATCATCACAATAAGAACCCAATAGGGCAAAATGGGGGAGCTCCTCTAAGCTTTGACTTCTTTGGAGTTTTTAACTCTCAAGCTAGTCTACACTGAGCCTTCAACAAAGAATTATAGCTTAAAATGTTCCTACTGATATTGGCTCAGCTGTGAGCTTCTGCTCCTGGTAAGTTTTGATTCTCCATATCCATCTGTCTGTCCAGTTCTTAGGGCAGTAGTTTGTCCTGTGACTTCAATTCTGATGGATCGAGAAAGAGTTGTTGATTTTCGGTTTGTTTGGCTGTTTCCTGTTGTAAGGAAGTGATAACTTCCAAGCTTTGTGCATGTCAGACTGGGAACTGGATGTCTTATATACACATATTTTGCCAAGTTATTGGGTCTTTATTGCTCTATCATTCACCTGTGATGTCTCAAGAGTAACCAAGACTTAAATGATACCTGAGTCAAAGAATATCACAAAAAGGAGAATTGGTGAGAAAGAAAAGAGGAAGGAAAAAGAGGTAATCTTTAAAAAAGAAAACCTGAATATTCTCATTCTATTTAACTTGTTGTATTCTATTTTTAAGATAACTAGCTTATGACAAGACATCTAAAATCTTCATCCAAATAAAATAGAATAAAACAATAAAATAAAAAAATAAAATAAAAAATAAAATAAAATAAAATAAAATAAAAATCTTCATCCAATTTTATAAGTACACTCAAAAACCTAGAGGCTCTGATCTTAAGATCTTCTCTAAAAGTTAATTCTCAGAATAGAACAATGAGCACTCTTTTGCCCATTGAATGAAGGCAGTTCACAGTTTTTAAGTCATAGTGCCATATGCCTTACTTAATCACACACTCTCATAAAAATAACATTACAGTTTATTGGACTTTTCCATATTTCTGATACTTTTTAAAGTAATAACAGGAAGTAGATAAATAAATTAAATTGGTTTTATTTGAGCAAAATAGGAGAAAAATACACGCTTTGATTTTCCACTTTCTTGATGCAAATAAAATGTCAAAACAATTGTAAATGTTATCATGCTTGACTCTAGTATTTCTTTCACCTACATCATCTTTAGGGATAACAGTTTTCTTCCGATGAATTCCCCCTTGAATTTATAAGTATGATCACTTTCTTAGAAATTGAAAGAATTGAGTAAAATCAACCAGAGAAATGGTGGATAGCCTTCCATTAGGGAGAAGCTAATAGCTATACCTGGGAAGTTTTTCTTCAGAAAACAAATTATACCACAAGAGATGGTTTACATATCTATAAATAAAAATTTTTAAATATGTACCGTAATGGAAAAAAACATGTAAAAATATGTGAATGAGAGAAAATAAGTTTATTCAGCCCAGGTTGTTTGGGGAATTTTCTGAACCAATTGCCAAGATCCTATTAGCAGCTTAGTCTTTTTCATAACATGTTTTATGCATAGCACTGCTATTCACATTCTCCAACACACCCTGACTCTATTCTTTTGTCTTAAATGCCATGCATTGTATTTGCAGTGTTTGACACTGTGAACATTTTCCTCCTTTTTGCTTCAGTCCCCTGAGGACCAGGCACAGACTTCACTATTCCGATATATCATATTCTTTTCACCTCCATCTGATGACTGAGTTTTGTTCCACACATATCCTACCAAAAGGGAAGTTCATTGAAGTTATGAAATTGGAATTTTATTTTAATGTCTATTTCCACAATGTGAAAACACTACCTGCATATTTTTCCAAGTGATTATATTTTCATATATCATATTTATTTTGGCTTGGGTAGAATTTATATTGCTATGAATGAAGTTATCAAAATGTTCTCAGAAGAATAATTATTCTATCCTGTTAAAATGAACATATGATGTTAGATACTGCTCTATCAATTTTTTGAGCCAAAGAGAAATAATCTAGAATAAAATATAACTAATTATACATATCTAATAGAATGATTAATGAGCATGACCATTATTTTGATAGGGTCAGAGCTTTTTAAAAAAAAATATAAGCAGTTTCCTAAGAACTGGGTAAAGAGAGAATGTATAATGTTTGAAGCACTCCTAGCCTTTGCTACTTAAGGAAAGTAGAAATCAGAGATGTTATTTGTCCACTTTATGTTTTCATGGGCTTCAGGGGGTTGTGAAACATAATAAAACATGGTTTTTTGAAATGTATTTAGGTAACTTATGTTTTAAGCTGTTAATAGGCTAAGACAACTTGATGACCTTTTCCAAATAGTATATCATTCATGAAAGGACATTTAAAATGGAAGAAAAAGAAACTTATATAAGGAAAGATAAAGTAAAGAAGACTTTCAAATATACTGAAAACAAAGAATAAAATATCTGTGAAGTAGAAACCAGGAACAGCTATTTTTATATCAAAGCTCTCTAGCATAGAAGTAAGGAATAAAAATGGTAGTCATATTTTATGCCAATCTGAAATAAAACACCCTAAGGGAAGATCCACCAGTGGAGGCCAACACCCAGCACTCTACGATCTGGTCTGGCTGAAATGAATGCTACACTAGCCAACATTTTATAAGCCATATCGATTTCTCCATGAAAACTTTCTGAAATAGTGCTTCTGTGTCCATTGGCACCTCTCTCTCTGCTTTTGTTCAAAGACTGCACTTAAACATTTATACTTGTACCAGCAGTAAGTGAAGGCCTCCATTGCTTCTTACCTTATGAAGCCATAGACTTCCTTTTCTTTTAAAGTTTATTTATTTATTTTGAGAGAGAGAAAGAGAAAGAGAGCACGCACATGCGTGTGGGTGGGGCAGAGAGAGGGAGAGAGAATCCCAAGACGGCTTTGTACTGTCAGCGCAGAACCAGACACAAGACTTGATCCCATGGACCCGAGATCATGACCTGAGCCAAAATCAAGAGTCAGATAGGATGCTTAACTGACTGAGTCACCCAGGCATCCATCCCAGACCTTCTTTTTTTTAATAAATAAATAAATAAATAAATAAGTGTGTGTGTGTGTGTGTGTGTGTGTGTGTGTGTGTGTGTGTTCTGGATGTTAGTTCTTTAGCCATTATCTATCAAAAGTCTTTTCCTGGGGTGCCTGGGTGACTCAGTCAGCTGAGTGTCCAACTCTTAATTTCAGCTCAGCCCATGATCTCAGGGTTGCAGGATTGAGCCCTGTGTCAGCCTCCATGTGGAACCTGCTTAAGATTCTCTCTCTCTTCCCCTTCCCCTCCCCCCCACTCACGTGCTGTCTCTCTCTCTCTCTCCTTCTCTCTCTCTCTCTCTCTCTCTCTCTCTTTGTCTCAAAATTAAAAAAAAAAGCCTTTTACTTTGGGTTGCTCTTTCACTCTTTTAGGGGTACTGTGATTAAGATAATCTTAATTTTAATGGGCACCAAAATATCAATATTTATTATAGCTAATCCTTCTTTTGTCATATTTAACATATATTTTCCTATTCCAAGGCCATGCGGATACCTTACTGTATTATTGTCTCGTAGCTTTATCGTTTTATTGTTATATCTGTCACATATAGATGGAATATGTAGAATCGAATTTTTTTACGGTTGAATGTTGGACCATTTTTTAAATGGGTATTCAATAAAAAGACTTTTTAGTCTTTAACATTGGACTGCTTCTTTTAATAAAATAATATTTCACTTATCATATTTTTAATAAGTTCGTATCTGGTAAAGAATGTCCACCCAACTTTTCTTGAAGAGCGTATTTGTATTGCTTCTTATATTGAAGTTGTATAAAAAAGTTCTTAAATTAACTTATAAATAATAATTAATCTTTATTTATTTGAAAGGTGTATTATGATATTTTACTATGATTGTTGTTTTGTCTGTGGTTCTATTATTCAATCACTGTTGTTTCTGCATCTTTGGGGCAGTTTTTTCAGTTTGTTTTTTCTCACCTTTCTACATTTTACCTTTTTGTGCTTTATAGTTAAGGTTTGTCTATTAAAAGCAGTATCCTAATTCTAATCTAGCATCCTTAACTGCAATATTTAACTTGTTCACGTTTATGTATTTACATTTATTTAGTTAACATAATTATTGATATATTTGGGTTTAAACTTACCATGTTACCACATACTTGTACTGCCTTGTTTTGTATTTTCTTTATCTTTTCAACTTTTTGCTTGAAATATATATAATTTTTAAATTTTTTAAATGTTTATTTATTTTCGAGAAAGAAAGAGAGAGACAGGACAAGCAGGGGAGGGACAGAGAGAGAGGGAGAAACAGAATCTGAAGCAGACTCCGAGTTGTCAGCACAGAGCCCAACATGGGATGTGAACTCTTGAACTGTGAGATCATGACCAGGGCTGAAGTCAGAGGCTTAACCAACTGAGCAACCCAGGTGCCCCTGAAATACATTTATTTTAACAGTTTTGTCTTCTTCTGTTACCACAGTTATTAGATTCTCCTTTACCATTTTAATACTGAATGGACTGCTTGTATCAAATTTCATATCCAGTAGCATAGAGCCATTGTAGTGGTGCTATTTTCATCCTCTTTGTAACTTAAAGCCTAAAATAAATGATTATTATAGTTAGTACAGTCAATATTGATTTATATTTACTTATTTACTATTTTCTTTGCTTTGGGTTCCTATGAACATCTCTGATGGTGCCAGTTATCACTTCATTCCCTTTCAGCTCCAAAACCACTCATTGTTGCCTGCTCTGAGATCATGGAGATGAACTTTGTGATGATCTTAACAGGCTGATGCGAAGTTAAGCCTTGTCAGCAGAGGGCATGGAAGAGATAGTGGGGAATGGAGGTGTTCTCTTCCTGGTTCCGAGGTGCCCTATCACCAGTGTTTGCACTGTGCAAGACTTCTCCAGTGCTTGGCTACTGCAGCATGCACAGCTTCTCCAGCACCCTCTCCTATGCACACAGAAGCTGTCAGCAACCCAGCACCCAGCATCCTGTTGGGTGACTTCACAGTGGAGTGCCCCTGATAAGCCACCTCACTATTAATGGCTTACCACCTCTTTGGTGGATTTGCATCAAGTTCTTAGGTATGACACCTCCCTCTGAAAAGCTTCTCTCAGCTTTCCTGATGGTATATTTCTAGCCAGTTCCACCAGCAGTACAACTTAACAACATTACTACCCAGTGCCCTAAAGCTACACCCTCACCAGTGAGGCCTTGATCTCAGTATGGGGAGAGGGTTTTTTTTTTTACTATAGTGGCTGCTCCTTATATCTGCTCTTCTTGCTTTCTTAGATTCCTCTTTACTCTTTTTAGCCAATTCTTTATTACCCCAAACCCCTATTACAGTTAATAATTATTTAAATTAAATATTCTCTATTCAAATAATTATATAGTTTCTGTGCCTTAGAACTGGTTAGTACACTGACTTTCTACCCAGGATATATATTTTAAAATACAGTTTGTTTTTTACAGTGGTGCTAGGTTCATAGCAAAATTGAGCAGAAAGTACAGAGTTAATATATACTTCCCCCTCCCACATACACATCCTCCTCAATTAACATCTCACACCATCATATTCGTTAAAATGTATGAACCAACAACGAGACATCATTATTTCTTGAGGTCAATAATTTACATTAGGGTTTACTCTTGTTGTTGTATGGTCTATGAGTTTTACAAATATATAATGACATGTACCCATCTTTATGGTATTATGCAGAACAGTTTAATTGTCTTAAAAATGTTCTGTGTTCTACCTATTCATTCTTTCCTCCTCCCAAATTGATCTTTTTAGTCTTTCCATTGATCTTTTTATTCTCTCCATAGTTTTACCTTTTCCAGAATGTCATGCAGTTGAAATCACATAGTGTACAGACTTTTCAGTTTGGCTTCTTTCACTTAACAATATGCACTTAAGGGTCCTCCATGCATTTTTATGGTTTGAGAGTTCATCTCTTTTTAGTACTGAATAAAATTCCATTGTCTGTATGCACGAGTGTATTTATTCATTTACCTGCTGTCCTATAAACAAACGCATGTAGGTTTTTGTGTGGATATAAGTTTTCAATTCCTTCTGGTAAATAACAAGGAGCGTGATTGAAAGATAGTAGGTAATAGTATGTTTAGTTTTGTAAGAAAATGCCAAACTCTGTCTTCCAAAGAGACTATACCATTTTTCATTCCCATTAACAATGATGTTTTTGTTATGTTGTTGAAGTTTTTAAGATTTTTGTTCTTTGTTTTTAGTATTCAGCAGTTCTACTGTGGAATGACTAGGTTAATTTTGTAATAATCTTGACTTGAGTTATATAGGATTCTTAACTTTTCATTAGCTTTGGAAAATGCTTAGTTGTTATTTCTTCAACTGTTTTACCTTTCTAATTTCCTTTGTCCTTTTTGTCCTAGTACTTTAATTAAAATAACCATTAGAATATTTCACTATATTCTTAACTCTCTTGTTTTCTGAAATTGGCATTATTTTTGTTTCTTCAACTTTCAATCTATTTTCTTCTGACCCAGCTTTCAGGTTAATAATTTTGTGTTTATCTGTGTTTAATCTGCTAATAAATCTACCTATAGATGTCCACTTTTTTTTTCCCTTTCATTTTATCAGTCCTAGAATTTTAATTTGGTATTTTTAATTTTCTGCCATATAGTTTTTTTTTAATCTTTTGTAGCTTGTTGGAGCATGGCGAAAATAATCATTAAATCGTTGTGTACAGTATCTCAATTTTTGGTGTTGCTTCTTGATCCATTTTTTTTTTAACTTATCTTAACAATATCCTGTTATTTTGAATTGAGTTATGGAAAGTTTATGTCAAAACTTATCAGGATAATTTGAGTTAAGAAGATGTTATATGCCCATAGAGAAGATTTATGTTTGTTTCTTTAAAAAATTTTTTTTAATGTTTATTTATTTTTGAAAGAGAGAGAGACAGAGTGCAAATGGCAGAAGGGCAGAGAGAGAGGAAGGCACAGAATCCAAACCAGGCTCCAGGCTCCAACCTGTCAGCACAGAGCCTGACACAGGGCTCAAACCCACAGTCCAGGGGATCATGACCTCAGCCAAAGTCAGATGCTCAATATACTGAGCCACCCAGATGCCCCTTAATTTTTGCTTCTGATCTGAAGCTAAAGGACTGGCAATCTCAGATGTTTATAATTCAGTTTTTGGGATTGAGGCATCTAGAAGCTAGCATTCACTTGATTCCTAGCTCAATCTTAACCATGTTAAGGCATAGGCCTTCAGGGGACAAACTCTGTCAGATTGGTTTTATCAAGCATTTCTTCCTTTGGTGCCCTAGATTCAGTTTCTGTCCATACAGTTCTTTAAAAACATCTCTAGTATTTGAACATCACACCAGGCTTGAAGTTCATACAAGAAAAGACCCTAGTATGTTGAATTTATCTCTCTGGGATTTCTTCTTTTCATGGATATTGGACACATTAATTTTTCTGCCTTGTGAGGCCTTTGTATAACTTTAAGCAAGATGCTTTTTATATTTCTACCTTTTCTAAATGTTCTCAGAAGTTTTCTGAATTACCTAGTCCACTGTTATTGTGTAGTGAACATATTTTGCTTCCTAAGAATTATTATTTTTTAATTCTAGAAGTAAAGAAAAGCAAAAAAAAGTATTCACAAAAGTAAAAATGAAATTGGCCTTAGAGTTCTCTTTCCCAAGAGTAAAATCTAGCAGATCTTAACATCTCCACAAAATTAAATATAAGACTAAATAAACGTAAACATGCTTATAAAATTTTAAAATAAAAAAAACTTTTAAAAGTCTTAAAATACAATTATTTTAAAGGAGAAAATGAGCAATTAAATGGTATCTACTTCTCAGATTATTTTTGCATAGAAAATAGATTATTTCCCATATTATAGATGGCTTGTGTTATAGGCAAAAAACAAACAAAACATAGAAAGAATTGAAATGTGACCAACTCAAATAGTAATCAGGATAAAAACAAATTATTTTACTTTATTCTTTACTATTATAAAACAAATTTTCTAAAGATAGATTTGAGTAGAAATTCATTTGCACTTGTGCTTACACATACACATACATATCCAAAACCAAATACAAAGACATTTTAACAATTGAAAGATGGGAAAAATATACATTAGGTTTGGTAAAAGTTTGCAATTCAAATGTGAATACTCAGCATCACTTAAGGTATTGAAATTACAATTTAAAACCCTAAAAGACTTTGAATGAAGAAAGTAGATGGATTTTATGGTAAGTATATTCAACAACAGAGATATTACAGTGCTCACTATTTTGCATTAAATAAAAAAGAATCCACTCCACCATTTTCTAGAAACATTATTATACAATGTACGAAGACTTGGTCTTCTGGAATTCCAGAAAAGGAGGAGTGAATAATGTTGCTATTGTGGCCCAATTACTTTTCTTTTCTGATTCTTCTGTTGTTCTCTCCCAACTTAGTTTTCTCAGCCAGAAAATGTACGATTCTTTCAGGGTTCTTATGAGGATTAGGAATGTATACATGGGAGCGCCTGTGTGGCTCAGTCCATTGAGAATCTGGCTTCAGCTCATGTCATGATCTCGTGGTTCGTGGGTTTGAGCCCTGCCTCGGGCTCTGTGCTGACAGCTAGCTCAGAGCCTGGAGCCTGTCTTCAGATTCTGTGTCTCCCTCTCTCTCTGACCCTCCCCTGCTCACCCTGTCTTTCTCTCTCTTTCTCTCTCTCTCTCTCTCTCTCAAAAATAATAAATAAAACATTTTTAAAAATTTAAAATTAGAGAATATATACATGAATTCCTGGTACATAATAGATGCTCAAACAATCATATTACTACTATCATTATTACTATGATTGTAGTACTTATTTAGCACTTAATTTTATGTTGCCTTAACTTGATCAAATCACTATTATCTATATTCTTGCTTTTAAAATATAATTATTTTTATAATTTTATTTGAATGTCAATCATTAAATAGAAGAGAGTCATTCTTAAAACTTTGTATTCATTTAAACATTCTTTCTTTTCTAAGATACCATATTACATAGTGATTATCCATATTTATCAGGAGAGTAGAATCAATATTTTTAACATCAAATACATTGGCTCAGAAATTAAGTACAAGTTACAGATTTAAATTTAGACTTGGAAAACATTTTCCACTATTATTTTGTTATTTATGAAATTGGCCGAAGTCTTAATGTGAGAGAATTTTATCATTATGCCTTAGTAAAATCCTATACTTGATATTTTACTTGAATAAGTAAAAATAAACAAGGTTTTTATATTGCTTAGGATTGCTAAACGCTTGATAGATATGTTAGGTTTATAGAAAAACAAAGGGAATTAAAAATGCATACAGATATCAAATATTGAATGTTTAATGTATTGCCTTGTTTGTACACGCTGATGTCGATTTGTGATGTGATTGACAAAGTATTGACGATCCAACAAAAAGAATTATTAAAATTGCATTTAAATATGTTTTCAAAGTGGAAGAAAACTTTTGTAGATTCTATGACTTATTTTTAAAGAATAATGCAAAATTCTTTTTGAGAAATATGAAAGAAAACTTTAATACATGTGTTCTTGTGAAGAGTAAAATTGTAAAGACATGATTTTTTTTGTAAATCTTTTATAGGTTTAATGTATCCCTAATCAATAGGCTCTAGAGCCATATGACTATTTTCCTACTTTACCTTTACCCTATTATAGGTTCTTTAATGACTGGTTGAAAGTATGCACAATGTTGTAGACTTCTTTTATGCAGCATCACAAAACCTAATCTCTTTAATTTTTAATTTCTATGAATTTTATTAATATCTACCCAAATAGCCAAGCCAGCCACCAATGCATAGTCTGTAACTGTTTCGTGTTCCTTGCTGTACCCTTGAAGGAATTACCAAAGTCTCATTGTATCTGATTTTAAATTGCTCTCCGACCCATCCATTTCCTTATGTCTTCACTGCCAATACCTTCGACCAATTCACCATCAGTTTTCATGGATTAACACTACAGTATTTTAATTATCTCTTTGTCTCTTGGTTTATTTGTTTCTATTCTATTTTTCTTAATGTCAGCCCTAATGACTTCTCTAAAAAATTTTTTTATTATATCATTCTTCCAGTTCATAAAATTTAATTGTTTCTTTTGAGTGTTAAAATAAAATTCAAACTTCTCAATGTGTAAGCCCAGAAATATCTGACCCTTGCTCACATCTCTAGTACCTGGCATACACTCTAGTTTTAACTATACTAGATTTTTCTGTTTCTTCATGGACTTATGCTTTTCCTTCATCCTGAGCTTTGCAATAATTTCAGTAGCTTTATTGAAACAATATTCTCATATCATACAATTCACCCATTTAAAGTGTACAATTCAATGGCTTCTAGTGTATTCACAGAATTGTATAATCATCAACACAACCAATTAAAGCACATTTTCGTCACTCCCCAAAGTAACCCCATGCCCATGAGCAGTCACTCCCTATCTTCCTTGACTCTCCACCTCCTTTCCCCTCTCCCCCTGCAACCCTAGGCAACCATTAATCTACTTTATGTCTACTTAGAGTTGCTAATTGTGGACATGTCATATATAGAATCATATAAGTATGGTTTCTGTCTGCATTCCTTCACTTAACCTAATGGTTTCAAGGTTCATCTCTATCATAGCATGAATAAATATTTCATTCCTTTTTGTTGTCAAATAACATGCCACTGTATGGATATTACTACATTTTATTTGTTTCTGAGTTGACAGGTTTTTGGGTTGTTTCCACTTTTTGCTGCTATAAATAGTGTTGCTATAAACATCTGTGCATATGTTTTTGTGTGGACGTATGTTTTCAGTTTTCTTGGATGTATCATTTTCATAGAACTGTTGAATCATATGGTCACTTTTATGTTTCACCTTTTAAGAAACTGCCAGGCAGTTTTACAAAACTTCTGTGCCATTTTACATTTCCACCAACAGCATATAAAGTTTTCATTTTCTCTACATCCTCGCCAATACTTATTATTTTTGTCTTGCAATATTTTCCTTTTTTTGTCCTGGAATTTAATCTCCTTTTATGCTAGACTCCTTCCTTTTCCAGAGGACTATGATTCATCCTTCAATTTTTAGTTTAAATGTTACTTCCTCAGGAATTCATTCCTGACATCCTCAAATGTTAGGTGTCCTCATATTGCCAACTGGCATAGCACATACATTTATCAAGATTTATTATCATTAGTAGTCTAATTATCATCGTTCCAGTCACACTCCAGCCTCTGTGAAACACCATGCCTTTTTTTTAAATTGCTGGATCTGAATGTCTGAAACAATATTTAATACCTAATAGATGCCCCAAAGATTTTCTAAATAACTGCCAAGGTAAAAATCAGACTCCAAAATCCTTTATCTTTTCTAAAACTCAACAACCATTGAATCCCTTTACAACCTGTCCTTAAGTTTCTTCCCAGCTACACCATTCACAAAGCTTCCCTCCTCCTGCTTCATGTACCGATATGCTTGAGTAATAGCCATTTTTAGACTATGACAAGCACTTTTAAATGTCTAGACCTGGGCTATCTTTTCCTCACATACCTGAAATGCCCTCTTTTCAACTTCCACATCTATACAACTCCACCCATTATACAAGATGTGTCTCAGTGTCACCTTGCTTTTGAAACAGCCTTGAAAGTTTCTTATACTTCCAGTAGTCAAGCAATAATGATGTTGATGTCTGTACTGTGATATCCACAGGGTGTTCAAGATAAACTTAAAAATACACTCCGTACAAGCATCTTATAGAGGATTTTTGTGTTGCTGTGACAAGGGATTAGTTGTGATTATCATAGTAAAGAGAGATTCCAACTGCAGACACTGTAAACTTAGAATAAAAAAAGGAAAGTGACAACAATAATCTACATCTGTCCAATGATAACTTGCGCCTTTAATTTTTTTGTTACAAAGCCTCGTGTCCAAAATGTCTATCTAATACTGAAGATGACAATTTTTTTCATCAGTGTTCCTTAACTCTCCTCTGTTGCTCATCTTATTCTCTTCTTGGTGGGTTTAATTTATAATGCTTTTCCACTTTCACCTTGGTTTTGAATTATTGAAATTTTTTTAAATTTTATTTTTAACCTTTATTTATTTTTGAGAGAAAGAGAGAGCAAGAGGAGAGGAACAGAGCAAAAGGGAGACACAGAATCCAAAGCAGGCTCCAGACTCTGAGCTGTCAGCACAGAGCCTGATGTGGGGTTTGAACCCACAAACCACAGTTTCATGACCTGGACTGAAGTCTGACGCTTAACCAACTGAGCCACCCAGGTGCCCTTGAATTATTGAAACTTTTATAGCAGAATAGAATACTATGTGCTTTAAATGCACATAGTAAGCAGTAAGAACAAAGAATGATACAAAATAGTCACAGATAAAAGAAGGCAGAAACAAAGCATAAACTTGGACCTCCTAAATTATTTTTAAAATTTATTTATTGTTATGTTAGCTAACATACAGTGTAGTCTTGGTTTCAGGAGTAGATTCCCATGATTCATCACTTATATACGACACCTAGTGCTCATCCCAACAAGCGCTCTCCTCAATGCCCATCACCCATATTCCCCAACCCCCAACTCCCCCACCCTCATCAACCCTCAGTTTATTCCCTGTATTTAAGAGTCTCTTATGGTTTGCCTCCCTCTCTGTTTGTATCTTATTTTTCCTTCCCTTCCCCTATGGTCTTCTGGAAAGTTTCTCAAATTCCACATATGAGTGACATCATATGATATCTGTCTTTCTCTGACAGACTTATTTCACTTAGTCTAATAGCTTCTAATTCCATCTATGTTGCTGCAAATGGCAAGATTTCATTTTTTTCATTGCCAAATAATACTCCATTGTATATATGTATGTATGTATGTATATACACAACTTCTTAATCCATTCATTTATCCATTCATCAGTTGATGGACATTTGGGCTCTTTCTGTACTTTGGCTATTGTCAATAGCGCTGCTATAAACATGGGGGTTTATGTGCCCCTTCTAAACAGCAGTCCTGTATCCTTTGGATAAATACCTACTAGTGCAATTGCTGGGTCATAGGGTAGTTATTCTTTAACTTTCTGAGGAACTTCCATACTGTTTTCCAGAGTGGCTGCATTCCTAATTTGCATTCCCATTAGCAGTGCAAAAGTGTTCCTCTTACTCCACAACCTTGCCAACATCTGTTGTTTCCTGAGTTGTTAATTTTATCCACTCTGACTGTGAGGTGGTATCTCAATGTAGTTTTGATTTGTATTTCTCTGACGATGAGGGATGTTGAACATCTTTTCATGTGTCTGTTTGCCATCTCAATGTCTTCTTTGGAAAAGTATCTATTGATGTCTTCTGTCCATTTCTTCACTGGATTATTTATTTTTCAGGTGTTGAGTTTGGTAAATTCTTTATAGATTTTTGATACTAACCTTTTATCCCATATGTCATTTGCAAATATCTTCTCCCATTCCATCAGTTGCCTTTTAGTTTTGTTGATTGTTTCATAAGTATGCAGAAGTTTTTTATCTTGATTATCCCAATAGTTGATTTTTGCTTTTATTTCCCTTGCCTTCAAAGACATGTCAAGTGAGAGGTTGCTGCCTGTTTTCTCCTGTAGGATTTCGATGGTTTTCCGTCTCGCATTTAGTTTTTTCATCCATTTTGAATATATTTTTGTGTATGGAGTAAGAAAGTGGTCCAGGTTCATTCTTCTACATGTTGCTGTCCAATTCTCCCAGCTCCATTTGCTAAGGAGACTCTCATTCTTTTCATTGGATATTCTTTCCTGTTTTGTCAGAGATTAGTTGGTCGTATATTTGTGGATCCATTTCTGGGTTCTCTATTCTACTCCACTGGTCTATGTGTCTGTTTTTGTGCCAATACCATACTGTCTTGATGATTACAGCTTAAACTCCAGGATTGTGATGCCTCCAGCTTTAGTTTTCTTTTTCAATATTCCTATGGCTTTTTGGGGACTTTTGTGGCTCCATACAAATTTTAAGATTGTTTGTTACGCTCTGTGAAGAAAGCTGTTGTTATTTTGATTGGGATTGCATTGAATGTGTAGATTGCTTTCAGTAGAATCCACATTTTAACAATATTTGTTTTCAATCCTGAGAATGGAATGTTTCTCCATTTCTTTGTCACTTTTTCAATATCTTTCATAAGTGTTCTAGATTTTTCTAGAACCAGAGACAGATTTTTCTCTAGACCAGAGACATCACCACAAGCATATTATCTGTAGGTTTCATGCTCGCGGTGAGGTCTCTGGTCCTTTGTAGTTTTGTTGCTTTCCACTCACAGAGTCTCCCCCTAGGGTCTCCTTCAGGGCTGGTTTAGTGGTCATGAACTCCATTAGTTTTTGTTTTCTGTAAAAACCTTTCTCTCTCATTCTATTCTGAATGACAGCCTTGCTAGATAAAGGATTCTTGACTGCATATTTTTCCTATTCAGCACATTGAGTATTTCCTGCCAATGCCTTCTGGTCTGTGAAGTTTCAGTGGACAGGTCTGCTTCTACCCTTATGTGTCTACCCTTGTAGGTTAAGTGCCGTTTGTCCGTAGCTGTTTTCAGAAGTCTCTTTTTGTCTTTGTATTTTGCCAGTTTCACTATGATATGTCATGGTGTTGACCTATTTTTGTTGATTTTGAAGGGGGTTCTCTGTGCCTCTTGGACTTGGATGGCTGTTTCTTTTCCCAGATCAAGGAAGTTCTCAGCTATAATTTGTTTAAATCAACCTTCTTCTCCTTTCTGTCTCTTCTTGTTCTTCTGGAATTCCTATGACACAGATATTATTTAATTTGATGGAATCATTTAGATCTCTAATTCTCCCCTCATGGTCTAGTAATGTCCTTCTCCTTTTTTTTCAGCTTAATCATTTTCTATAATTTTATCTTCTATTTCACCTATTCTCTTCTCTGCTTTTTCCATCCTTGCTCTCACTGCATCTAGTTTATTTTGCACCTCATTCATAGCATTTCTTAAATCATCATGACTAAATCTTAGGTTTTTTATCTCTGCAGCAATAGATTCTCTGCTGTCTTCTATGCTTTTTCAAGCCCAGCTATTAGTCTAATGACTATAATTCTAAATTCTTGTTCAGACATATTGTTTCTATCTGTTTTGGGCAATTCTCTGGCTGTCATTTCTTCCTGAAATTTCTTTTGAGGAGAATTCTTCTGTTTCATCATTTTGGCTAGGTTTCTGTCTTTCACTTGTTTTAATAGCTTGTTTTGTGCCCTGCACCTGCAAGTACTACTATATTCAAAAGGTATTATACACTGTCCAGGGCCTGACATTCCAGGAAGTGTTTTTATAGTATGTTGCATGCACTCTGTCGTTGCATATTTATTTGGCTGTTCCAACCCTACTGGTCAGTCCTTTACAAAGTTCCTCCTTACTCATAGTGGTGGATTGTTTGGACCTTGACCAGGTGTGTTTTGACTTGTTCATTGAAGTAACCCTGGAAAAAAGGAAAGGGGGCAGGGGGGAGCCTGATTCCATACAAAGAGAAAAATGAAAGGGTGAAAAAAAAAAGACCAGGCAGAGAATGAAAGAAACTGTAAGTCTTAATCCGGAGAGAGAGAGACAGAGAGAGAGAGAGAGAGAGAGAGGAAAATAAAAAAGGAAATACAGAAAAAGCACAAAAAGAATAGAGTAAAAATGCCTGATTAAACAAACAACCAAAACAGAGAAAGAAAGACAAAAAAAAGATATATACATATATAATATGAAGTGACCAAAATCAAAATCAGAGACTATGAGCCTGATTCCAACTGAAAAGAAGAAGAAGAAGAAGAAGAAGAAGAAGAAGAAGAAGAAGAAGAAGAAGAAGAAGGTAGAAAGAAAAAGAAGGGAAAAGAGAAGAGACTGAAAGAAAAGAGAAAAACAAAACAACAACAGCAAAACAAACAAATAAACAAAAAACTAACACATAAAACTGCAGAACAGTTGTCTGTTGCTACCTGGGCCTAGTGGATGTGCTGGTGTGGAGGAGAGGCCATCTGGTTCATTCAGTGTCCCTCACGCTCTGGTAGTAAGTAAGCAGTTACTAGGCAACGAGGGGTGGGGTTTGGTGTAAGCAGGTCCCACCTCCACTAGGGGCTGCTGCGCTGTCCCCTGAAGGCCCACCGTGCTGGTGAGGGGGAGAAAAACCACAACCAGTCTCTCCTCCCTGGACCGGGTGTCTCAAACCACACTGCTCAGGCAGCCCTCACAGAGTAGCGCAGGCTGCGCTTGTCCTGCTCCGCAGTCCCCGTGCCTCTTAGGCGCTTGGCCTGGATTCAGTACGTGATGTCTTAGGATCCCTCACTTACAGGACCTGCTTCTGGAGTAGTGCCACTCCGCCCTGCCGATATGGCTGGTGCCTACAGGGTTTGTCCTTGGCTGGGCAATATACCCTCTTCCCACAGTGATCGAGGGAGTGGATCGTTCTCTCTCAGTGCACCCGTGAGATCAGTATCGCGCCCCAGGACTGGCTCTGTCCTCAGCACCCCTCTGCCCCCACACACACCACGGCAGCTTTGATTGGGAGAAAGTCATGCGCTTCTAAAAACTCCAATCTTCAGCTCCTTAGATCTTCTTTCCAAAGTAGAGACTGGCACCCTCCATATTTCTCGTTCCCCAGTCTGTGGTCCAGAGAGGTTTTTCTCTTGTCCTAACACATCACCATACTTCCACAGCCTCTCCTTCTGTCCCTTTTGTCCCTCCCCTCTGTGCCCCAATTCTCATACATGCACCTCTGTCCCACCAAGCTGTCTCTGTCTATTGTGGAGATTCTTCTCTCACTCTGAACACTGATTTCCCAGGTGTTCCAAGTGTTCTGACCTCAGTACAGCTGTGTTTGAAGGAGGAGGGAAATCCCAGTCCCCCTACTTCTCCCTCATTTTAACTCCTCCCTGTCACCTCCTAAATTCTGAGGGAAGATATGGTCCAACATTATATATATATATATATATATATATATATATATATATATCCCAATACATTGAGCATGCTTAATGACTTTTAATAATGACAACAACCTCATAAGTGAATAGCACCTATGTTTTATGCATTGTCATTCTTATAATATTTTATGGCTCAAATAACTTCCAATTAGATTAAAAGTAAATCCTTCTTGTTTGATTGAAAGAGCATTAAATCTTTGTTTTTTTCAGCAGACGGTGCCTATTAGCCTATTTGAAATGAAATAAAACTGTGTATTCCTTCCTTTGATATGATAAAAGGTAATCAGATTATTTGCTAAGAAATTACCTTTCAGAATTAACTCTCTTCATGGTTATAATTTTTTCCTTTGGCAGGACTTCCCCGATTTAATGCACTTCCAATACTTTTGGCAACCATCTAAAAATTCCATGGTGGGATGAGTCAGTATCGCAGGAAAACCTTGGAAATTATGGGAACAGACAATCTGAATTTCTGAAAATTGAAATTCCAGGAAAATCTGACACTTAAATTTTCTTCCTTATTCATGTAATGTTACACTTCTCCTGTCATGTGAAAGGAAGTGTCTTTCTGTTAGTTTTCTAAACTGCAAGTAACATGTCATGTGTATGGGGCAGTGACAGTAATTGTGGTATGTTTTTAGTAAAGATGTATCAGGGCAGCTTGTGTCCTGGGCCTGCTCTTCCTCTGCTGCCACTTGTCCTGGGAAACTGGCTAAGCAATATAAAGTTATCCTTACAAAACCTCAAATTTATATATATTTGTGTGTATGTGTGCAGAGCCATTAAAACAAATTGCCACTGTCTCTTCCACACCAAGCCTTTTCAACCTGACCACCTTTTGTCCCTCTCTGTCTCCCAAACATATCAAATCCCTTGAAGAAGCAGAGTGTCATAAGTATGAAAGAGAAAGGAGTCCCTTTATGTTCCTAAAAACCTGTGCTATTTATTTCAGGATACAGTAGGCAAGATGAACTCAGAGCCCACACAACCCATGCCTACCCCTGGTTTGAGATGTTGGTGGAAGTGTGTGGATTGTCCCTAAGAAGCTGATGTTGCAGAAGAGTGTCCAGGAATTTACATGAAAATAAATGTAAACTTGGCTTCAGTAGTACAAGCATTATAAAGCTGATAGATACAAGGGTCTCCTCTTCAGAGCTGGCAACCGTCCTAAAATTAGGACCCACTAATGTCTTCTGTGGATTAACAACTTGGCTTCCAGGTAGATATGACTGTAAAAATACAGGTAGCTTCTTGTACACATTTTTGTCCTATGCCCATTTCACTCTTTAACTCTTCAAAATAATTCAAAGTAAATTATGCTAGTATGTGAGAGATTTTGTGGGTTTGGATGAGAGTAAGAAGTAAATCTTAGTGTTATTTACCTTCTCACTTTGATACTTTTTTTGACTGCAAAGCAAAGGTGTGGGTGACATTTGAAGTATGGTTAACTGATTTGGAAGAAGAGGTTTTTTTTTTTTTTTTACATAATTCTAGAGGCTTTTAAAAGTATGAGTGGGATTTGCACAGCAGGTGGTGAATGGCAGCTGTTTGGGCAGAATCCGAACAAGAATATCAGACACCTCCACATTATAAAAGTCTCAAAAACAAAATATGCTGGGTCTGATGTATGACAATGCATATGAAATTACCTATTACTTTTTTCCCTTTTTAAAAAAAGTTTTAGCTATTTTTTCAGTAGTTTTAATTTAATACAAGACTAAAAGTATTTTATATAAAATAAATTTGAATTTAAAACCCTAAATAAGCCCTTCACCAATGGTATAATTATAGTTTTAAATGTTTCCATCTTTGTACTTCTCATTTATTGTTTTGATTAGGAAAGTCATAGGGAGGGAAATTGTAATTGGATTTGAGTTGGGATCTGATTTCTAATCCCATTTTTAACCACTATCATCTTAAAGCATTTAAAACAGGGGTGAGTATTTAAAAGTTTTTAGTGTAAAGTCTTTAAAAAGTTTGTTTCTGCTTTAAGCCTAGACATTCATTCATTCATTGAATTTTTTTCAGTTTCTACTCTACATGAGACCCTATATAGAATACAAAGATGAATAAACCATAAATTAGATTTCTATATAGGGAGGACGAGAAGATGTAATACAAATAGCCATAAATATGAGGCACCTGGGTGGCTCAGTCAGTTGAGTGTCCAACTTCGGCTCAGGTCATGATCTCTAATTCACGGGTTCAAGTCCCACATCAGGCTCTGTGCTGACATCTCAGAGCCTGGAGCCTGCTTCAGATTCGGTGCTTCCCCTCCCCTGCTTGCACTCTATCTCTCTCTGTCTCTCAAAAAATAAAATTAAACATTAAAAAAAGAAATAATCATAAATATGTATAGAAAAGAATTGCATCAGAATGTTGATATAAGACTAGAAAGAATATGAAGTTTCCACCAGTACCCAGCAAAAAACAAAATCAAGAGACATTGAGTAGGCCAGATGATAAATATATATATATGATAAACTAAAAAAGCTTCCCTATACTAAGGAAGTAATAGGAACCATGAACATCGTGGATATTTAAAAAATATTAATTGGATAAATACATTATCTCATTCAGTTCTCCAAACAATGAAGGAGGAATAATTATCTTCATTTTTTAGATGAGAAAACTTATGAGTAAAAAGCCATTAGCAACTTGGGGAAATCTATACAACAATTAAGTTTTAGAACAGAGATTTAAAGTCAGCTTCATTATATTTCAGGTTCTGCACTTCTAACCAGTATACATTCCTGTGTACCCTTGGGAAGATAATTCAAATACTATAATACTTATAGGTGCAAAGCTGTACTTGTTACTAAGGAACTAGAGTGTAAAGTAGAGATATCATTTGAGGATAATGATGTACCAAAGTCATTTTCAGATCTACCATAAGAACGATTTAATGTGGGGTTAGTAATTCACTGACCTGAGGTTGTATTCCACCTGATATTTATAGTTAAGCTCTGGGCTGGGACAGTAAGCTAGATAGGTAATTAGAACAGCCAGAATTACTTTTTTAAATTAGGTTTTTATTTTAATTTCATTATAGTTAATATACAGTGTTCTATTAGTTTCAGGTGTACAATATAGTGATACAACAATTCTATACATTACTCAGTGCTCATCATGAGAAATGTACTCTCAATCCCCTTCACCTATTTCACCCATCTCCCCACCCAACTCCCCTCTGGTAACTGTCAGTTTGTTCTCTATAATTAAGAGTCTGGTTTCTCTCTCTCTCTCCCTCTCTCTCTCTCTCTCTCTCTCTCTCTCTTTCTCTCTCCCTCTCTCACTTTTCCTCTTTGTTCATTTGTTTTGTTTCTTAAGTTCTATGTATGAGTGAAATCATATAGTGTTTGTCTTTCCTTGGCTATTTCACTTAGCATTATAGTATGAAGCCGCATTCATGTTGTTGCAAGTGGCAAGATTTCATTATTTTTTATGGCTTAATAATATCTATCAACTCTCTATCAACTCTCTCTCTATCTACCTATCATCTATCATGTGTCATTTATCTACCACATCTTTATCCATCTGTCTATCGATGGACCGTTAAGTTGCTTCCATAATCTGGTTATTGTAAATAATGCTACAACAGCCAAAATTGTTATCCAAAAATTCACAGTATCTTCATTAACTGAGTTAAATTGCATAAAAATAAACATTTGAGTCATTATTCTGTAAAGAGCTCTCCTTACCTGATCTGTTCAATCTACCCCTTAAATGATGTGTTAGAATCCATCTACTAGGTATAAATCTATTAATTTACCCTGACTCATGACTTTCAAAAGGCAATATAAAAATAAATTGAGGTGAATGGAATTCACATTTTAAATAAAAAAAAATCCCTAGATACTGCCATGGAATGGTTAAACACATGTAAACACATAAGTATATACCATATATAAAATGTCATACAAATTATATAAATATTTCCATGAACAAATGTACAGGCATCTCAATATATACATTCCAAGATACCTTTTCTCATCTGGAAATCATTAATTTTAACTTAGTTGCCAGTGACTCAGAACAACATGTACATAATGCTGCAGACCTAGTTCACGTATACTATAAGTTAAATAGAAGTATGCATATTTTGTGTTAAATAAGCTACTCAATGACCTGTGTGATTGGGAAAATCTACTTTGAGTTCTAAAAACTCAGCTTACTGTAATCTTTATCAAAGTAACACCAGCCATCTTCACAGAGCTAGAACAAACAAACTTAAAATTTGTATGGATCCAGAAAAGACCTGGAATAGCCAAAGCAATCTTGAAAAAGAAAACCGAAGCGGAAGGCACCACAATACCAGACTTCAAACTGTATTATAAAGCTGTAATTAACAAGACAGTATGGTCCTAGCACAAAAACAGTCACTCAGATCAATGGGACAGAGTAGAGAACCCAGAAATGGACACACAAATGTATATACAATGGAGTATTACTCAGCAATCAAAAAGAATAAAATCTTGCCATTTGCTACATGGATGGAACCGGAGGGTATTATGCTAAGTGAAATTAGTCAGAGAAAGACAAATATCATACGACTTCACTTCACTCATATGAGAATTTAAGATACTAAACAAATGAACATAAGGGAAGGGAAGCAAAAATAATATAAAAACAGGGAGGGGGACAAAACAGGGTTGCTGGAGGGGTTGGGGGGAGGGGTTAAATGGGGAAGGGACATTAAGGAATCTACTCCTGAAATCATTGTTGCACTATATGCTGACTAACTTGGGTGTAAATTACACAATAAATAAATTAATTTAAAAAATAAAAAAATAAAAATAAATTTTAAATAAATTTTAAAAAATTAGAGGGGAGGGGCGCTTGCAAGGCTCAGTCAGTTGGGTGTCCGACTTCAGCTCAGGTCATGATCTCATTGTTTGTGGGTTCAGGCCCCCATCGGGTTCTGTGCTGACAGCTTGGAGCCTGGAACCTACTTCGGATTTTGTGTTTCCCTTTCTCTCTGCCCCTTCACCGCTCATGTGCGCTCTCTCTCTCTCAAAAATAAATAAATCTTAAAAAAAAAACTAACTAAATAAATAAAAATTAGAGGGAAGTACTGTGGCCAACATGATGTGACGAATTTGAAAATCCAAATAAAATGCCCAAATTTTTGGGTAAAACCATTGAAATTATTTTCTCAAAGGACAGAAAAATTTGAAAGACTAACAAAAAACCAGATTTGGCAACGGGGGTAAGGATCTAACAGGCTCAGAAAGTCCTTTGGGCTGGTTCCAGGGACTTTTCAAGTAGCAGATAAGCCCAGCATTGTTTTATATATATAAAAAATTGTTTTTAAATGTTTATTTTTTTAATTAAAAATTACTACATTTAGTTTTTTTTGAGAGAGAGAGCAAGCATGTGTGGGGGGGAGTGGCAGAGAGCAGGAGACAGAGAATTTGAAGCAGGCTCCACGTTGACAGCAGAGAACCCTATGTGGGGCTCTAACTCAAAAACCTCAAGATCATGACCTGAGCCAAAGTCAGACACTCTACAACTGAGTCCCCAGAAGTCCCCCTGCATTGTTTCAAACTCCTGCAGAACAACTGTGCAAAACTTCTGAAATAAATCACTCTTACAAGGCTAACCTCTCTCTGGCACCAAAATCAGAGGAGTACAGTTCCAATATGCTTATTATATGAGAAAAATGAGGCTGTTATTTTTTTAAGCTACTTCTAGTTTCTGACTAATAAGATCACACAGGTAGAAAGTGAAAGGCTAGGACAATACATCGACCTGAACAACTCCAACACCAGTATGTTTTTCTATTTGCCAAACTGTGTTGATATCTTTAAGGAATTCCTAGATTTCATGGGAAGACAGGCAAGTAAATGGTTAGAGTCATTACAGTCCAGATATTACTGTTCTATTATAAGCAGAGTTTCATAAACACTTTTTTTCCCCATATAGGATCCTTTTTGACAGCCTCCTGAATTTTGGAGAACTAACCTCAGAATAATTCAGTTGCTGTCCTACAATCTTCTAAACCTTCCTCTCATCCTCCTGTAATGTGTGTCCCAGGGAGTGAGATAAAATTCGGTCACAAGATTAAGAGAGAAAATGCTCAAAAAGGCTAGAAAAAAACATAGGCCTTCACATGAAATATATTTAGTTCCTGAATTCATACCTGTTTTTTTTTGTAGATTTATTTTCAGAGGTCATAAAATTATTTTAAATGTTAGTAGTTTTAATGTACATTAAAGCATTGTTCAGAAGTTCAATATGTAGCATCATGCTAGGTGTTTGTAAAACAGTTTTTACTATGTGTTAATCTCCAAACCACAATTACAATAGATGTTTCAGAAAGGTCTACTGCTTTCAGGTTTAGATTCACTCCATGACACCAATAGTAACTTCTAATTGATATTTTACTCTTCTGCTACAAGCTAAATACAGATAAGGGTATACATATGTGATATGAAAAGCAAGTATTTTTTTTTTACCAATATTCTTTTTCAAATTAAATCTAGGTATCATTGGACTTTTTGAAAAAGTGATTGTCTATTCATCCATAGTGCTCCTTTTTTCCATCTCTAGTTGCATCATGACTGAAAGCTTTTGCTTTCTACGGTCAGTAAGTATGGCAGCAGGCAATTTTATATTACAATTGTCTCTTTTGGAGGCTTACAGGGATTGGTGGTAAAACAATAATAAAGTGATAGATTTGACAATATTCTAGTCTGACATTCATCTCAAAAATTCTAAATGTGAATACTAATGCTAGGATTAAATATAAGGTTGTATTTTAAATTACTTACTGTGTGAAATTATGAAGCCATAATCAACTGAGTCTGATTCCTGTGAAAATTAAAGTTAAAATTATGCTTATAAAATGTAATTTAATATTAATTTCTAGCACTAATCATTGCCTAACATTTTAAAAGATGGAGGAAGACAGGGCAGCTGAGTGGCTCAGTTGGTTGAGAGTCTGACTTTGGCTCAGGTCAGGATCTCATGGTTGTGAGTTTGAGCCTCATATTGGACTTCCTATCAGGAGGGAGCCCTCATCAGAGCCTCTGTTCCCCTCTCTCTGCCCCTCCCCCACTTGCACTCTCACTGGCAAAAATAATAAATATTTTTTTAAAAGATAGAGGATATTTGACCTGATGCAATAACTAAAATTTAAGTCTGTTCTTAAATAAATAGGACATTATATATCCAAAATATTTGAATAAGTGTGTCTCTATATATAAGATCACTAAAATGGCTTTTTTTAACAATCATCTTTTGCATTTGCAAAGTGTGCTTCCTTCAAAAAACTGAAAGTGTGTTTTAAATTTCTTTGTACTGCTTCACAGTAACTCTGTGAAGAATGAAACAGATCTCTTTAAAAAATGTCATTGTAAAAAGAATTTTCTCTATGGGAATAAATGACCTAACATGAATAAATAGCCCCTGAAAATCTATTGCTACCTTTGTCTGCCTCAAAGTGTACAGTCAGATCAATGGTCCCACTGAACTTTGCACTGGTCTGAATTAATCTGATGTATTTGATCAATTTTAGGTCTAATGTTTTAAAAAGGAGTAATTGATCCTAATTTATCAGTTCATGTATCTCAAGCCTTTCTTATATGATTATGATATAAAAAGTTGTTCAATAAATACTTACTACCTTCATTCATATCAGATGATGACTCTGTAAGTGCCATAAATGTGTATACATAAAGGGTTTGTAGTTTAAAGAAATGTATTAGTGTTTTTATTATTGCAGGACAAACTACCACAAACTTAGCCATGGGTGAGGACTCTGGGTAAGGTTCAGCCGGGTTTTCTACTTAGGGTCTCACCATGCTGAAACCAAGGAATTGGTCAGGGTTGTGTAACTATGGGAGTGGCTATCCCATCATAGTTTGCTATATAATATAAATTAACAAAGGGAGTGACTGCAACACCATATGCACAGGCTACGCTCACATTCAAGTGTAGATGATACAAGTTCTGTATGCCGGGGAATGAGAATCTTGAGACTTTTGGGAGCCATCTTAGAATTCTGCCTACCACAATAAATAAGCACATTTGCGCATACACACACACACACACACACACACACACACACACACAGAGGCAAAATCAAAGAGAAACCTCATTTAAATATTGTTGCTATTCCTTCACTGTTATCTCCTTTTAGGAATAGAGAAGAGGAAAAAAAGACGTGATTTTTTTTCTCCCCGTCGTTGAGCTATTCGGAAGTTGACTTGTTTCATGGAATAGTAGCTAACATGTACTGAGTACTTAGTATGTGCCAGACACTTAAATTCTTTAGATAAATTAGCTCATTAGCTCATTTAATCCTCCAGAAACTCTGTAAGAGAGATAACATTATTACCCATCATTTTTTTATAATAGAAAAGCAGGTACAAATATATTGTTTGTCAGTCAAAACACTGGTAAGTGGTAATGATAGGATACTGTTTAACACATAGTATATACTCAATAAATGTAGCTATTAATTAGATTATTATTTAGGATTTTTAGGAAAGAAAACACTATAGAAAAACCAAAAGGACACAAATACATACATTAACTTAACTAGTGCTATTGCTGCTTTATGTTAGGACTACTCCAGGATAGGACCTATTCCAAAGGGAGTATAAAATCAAATTGGGAAAGAACTTCTAATTCAGAGCAATTTCTGTTTATCAGCGATGTTGCAGTCCTGCCCAACTTCTCAGTATATTGACCAAGGAAACCCAGTGAAAAAAAAGATAAAAGCTTAAAATGACCATAAAAACTAAAACAGAAGCAACCCACCCTAGGGTAGGATTTGGACTAGTTTTAAGAAAAAAGATAGTGAGTGAAAAGCATTTAATCCAGGTTTCATTTAGTGGTGTAAGTGTAACCTAACTCTGACCTCATGGTAAAGAAGCTAACTAAAGTCATGCAAGAAGATGATTTGTTTCTCTCAAAGCTTGATTTTGGCTGTTCCAACAGAAATCTAGGCAATGACCTCGACAGTTCCCCACGGCTGATTGTAGGTAACAACAATACTGTGTCTTTTCCTCATCTCTTATTAGCATGCACTCTGCCCTTAATGCTTTTTTTCCCCATCTCGGCACAGACTACAAAGTCCAACAAGCAACTAGGATCAGACTCTATGTCACAGTTGCTCTAGCTGGTGGAGGTAGCTATGGAAGGAGAAAGGAAACCACAGGAGGCAAAGAGTCATTATAAAAAGATTCATACCCAAGAGCCAAATGCTACAGGAAGAAACCTAGGCACAAGACGTGTCATGCAATGTGCTTTTTTAGGCATTATGCTCATTCCGATGAACAGAAACACAAGATCATATTACTGAATTAATATTTTACAGGACCCTTTATATAATTTCAAGAAACTCTTTTGCATGCTCAGTAAGGTTCATGAAAATCAGACTTCTTTATCAAGAAATGTAGAGAATTATCAGTTATTCTGATTTAAAGGGAACAGGATAGGAATCAGTTGAGTGACCCAGAGAGAGAGACTGTAATTCTGTGATACCTTTATTAAAATAATTTGATTTTAACTTAAGCAACAGATCAACAGACATCAGCCACACTTCTGTGAATAAGAATGCAATTTTAATCTTGTTCAAATCAATAAACATGGGACATAGTCAATAAAGACGTGTGTGTTCGTTGCCAAGGTCAAAAAAATACTAATATAAGTTTGATGAGAGACAAAGACACAATCAGCATAAATGTAAAATTGACATAGAATTGCTTGATTAGTAGAATTGCACAGAGAATTATGTTAGTGGTTGACAAAAAGCATTGATAAACATTTTCTGAGGAAAATGAACATATGAAAAAGACAATAAGAACAATGGCTAATTCTCAGACTTTGTTTTTATCCTACAGGATTGTCTCTTCATGTCTCTCAGAATGAAAGTAAGCTAGTTGACATCATCACAAAAAGTTTGTTGTAATTGTTGAGCCATTTCCTATAATAATAGCTTTTTTTTTAGCCCTGAGGTTGGTTTTTAAAGCTTGAATTATGCATATTTCATATTATATTATTTTCATATTCCATGTGCATACCTCATGCAAATTAACTTTCTTATAGCCTCACAGTGACCTTTACCTCATTGAAGGAAATTAAATTGTAAAGTGAATCTGCTTAGGAAAATCTTTTATAAAAAAAGGTCTCTTGCTCTACATTGTTGAGGCTTAACAGAAGCCTTTAGCCTTCCAAGTCATCAATCCTATTATATAATGAAATGAAAATCTAGATAATTGATAAAAAATTAAAATACTTTGCTTTTCTCAAGATGAAAATGAAGTAACAATGTTTAAAATATTGGAATTTAGTAGAAAAGAAAAAAAGTAACTGCAGCAATTAGCTCTTAATATTTTCAGGATTTGAAGGTGCTTTTCAAACCATATACTGGCATATCTGACACTTTCCTCAGGCTGCTTGAAACTGGTGAAGCACATATTGAAACAAAGACATTCAATTCTGGAAATATTGGAAAACCCTCAGTTTGTACTTCCAATAATATATTCACATATTAAGAAATAAAAAATACCTTAAATATCGAGAAACAAAAAAAAGATATGTTATTTTCCATGTTACTACAAATAATAACTGTCTTCTGTTTTATCTGAGAGTTCTTTCAGAACAGTTTTTAATCTTGGATGATTTCTGAGGAAAATACACGTTGTGTTATTTCTATACACAAAATCTCAGCTTCCTCATAAAATTTGCAAATGTAACCTCATGATGCCTGGTGGCACTGATGTCTTGTATGCTAAAGAAGGAGAAAAACTTTGGCCTTCCTATGCACCATTTATTTTAAATTCACATTGCATCTTGTTTTCAACACTCTGAAATCATATTACATGGACTTTACTTCTTTTATCTAAACATCCTGATTCAATTTTCATATTAAAGTGATTTTTAATGTAACATCATGCATGGAATCAAAAATAGAAGCGTTGGTGTTTATTTTTGCATCCAGAAAGTTTTGCTTGTAAGCCAGGTTTAAAGGGAACACACCTATAAAAACAGAGTTTATAGATTTTTAGAATAATCTCAATTATTACTTAGTTTAGGAAAATGAAGTCTGAGAGATAAAATAACCAAATCTATGAAATTAAGAGACCCAATTTATTTTTCAGGAATTTTAATTTTAAAAGAAGTAGAAGAAAGAATAGCAACATATGAAGTAGTGAAATTGTCAAGGTTGTTCACGTTAGGTTTTGGGAAGCAAAAATATATATAAATAGATTCTATAATTATTTAACAAATTCTGTGATTCAGTTACATATAACATATCAATACATCTACACAATTCTTTCCCATTTGAGAAATTTTTCATAGAGATTAATTCTGTTTCTCCCAGAACTTCCTTTCTCCTCCCTGCCATTTTTGTCCAATCCTACATTTCCTTCTGTGTGATCCATTGTTTTACTATGACTTTACATGCTCCTTTACTTTATGTAGCATAATTAGAGGTTTTCAAAAGAATATTTAATCAAAATTTTTCAATTGTATAATTGCGATTTTACATTTGGTATCTGAACCCTTTTTTTTCCTCATTGATATCAAGTCTAGTCAGAATTATCACTTACCCTCTGAAGAGACTTGAGCACACAACCTCTTTTATATCTTTGCTAAAGATTTAGCCTTACAATATGGAAGAGAAAAATTAACCTCTATGGTCAAAACTTACAATTTAAATGTTCACTTTTCATATTAATAATTTTAATTGGCGTTACTCATTCTAGCATTTAAGGATATGTAGCATATATAAAGTATGAAAGAAGCAATGAGATTTTTTATATAACGAAATAATAAATCAGCAGAGCTCCAATTAAGTTTTATTATAATTATTCAACCAAATATTTTAAAATTAAGGTAGCTTCTATTTAAAAATGAATTTAAGAGATTAACTCATTTAATATATGAGACACATCCTCAGTATAAGAGCCAAATACCAAACTACTAAGCTTAGTATGTTACAACTGAGTAGTTATATAAATTAAATATATAATTTTAATGTAAAGCATAATAGTAAGTATATCAGTGGTTCCAAAGGTCAGGAAGTTGGGAATTTTGCATCTATATCTGTATCTATCTATATCTATGTCTATATCATCTATATCTATATCTATACCATCTATATCTATATCTATCCGATTAAAATTATAATATGGTTATGAATTATGACTAACAAAATCAGGTACTATGCCAATAAATGCACAGACATACCTTATTTTACTGCATTTGACTTTATTATGCTCTGCAGATATTACATTTTTTAGAAATTGAAGGTTTGTGGCAACCCTGTGTTGATCAAGTTATCAGCGCCATTGTTCCAAGAGTGCTTGCTTACTTTATCTCTGTGTCACATTTTGATAATTCTTGCAATATTTCAAACTTTTTCATTATATTATTGTATTTGTTATGGTAATCCATGATCCATGGTTATAACTTGATAAAAGCTTAGATGATTGTTGGCATTTTTTAGCAGTAAAGTATTTTTTAATTAAGATATGTACATTCTTTGTTTAAAACACTACTGCACCCTTAACAGAATACAGCAGTGTGTGAACATAATATTATATGACTGGGAAACCAAAAAATTCACTTGACTTGCTTTATTGTGATATTCTCTTTATTGAACTAGTCTGGAACTGAAGCAGCAATATTCTGAGGTATGCCTGAAATTAATTTACTTCATTTCTTGCATAAAATAAAATTCTGTGAATTTTCATTGCTTTAAAGATTACCATTCAATTTAATTATGTCTTTAGAATTTTATAAATACAAAAAATTAATTGATTTAATATAATATGCATTTCCTTAAACAATTACATATGTACTTGTGTATATTCACTAACATTTGTGTATATATTTAAATACTTATATTTACTTATATATTTATGTAAATCAAGAAAAATAAATTTGAAGGGTACAATCTAGTTTTAGTTTTAATTCTGATTATAGTTTAATTTCCAGTACAGCAAATAAGATGACTTCTTTGAAAGGATGGTGTATTTGGTATACTCATCTGATATTGTATTTTATATTAGAAGAAAATCTTGATACTTAATAGGTACTAATAAATTATTATTAATGAGGTGAATAAATAAATGATATTGGTTGCTATCGGAATCATGTTTTCACACAAATTCTTTATTATTGTTTTAATTGTTCTAAAGATGACTTTACTATCCTGACTTATAAAATTTGAAAGCTAATGGACACAATCTCTAAATCCCCTTTCAGCACTAGTGTTAAGTGTTGGAATAAAATGTAAGAAATCTGCAAACTGTCAAATGTGGTTTCCTTATAATGAAGTGGATTTCCCTTACCAGAACAATGTTATTCTTTGAATAGAAAATTTCAAATCTTGGGACGCCCAGGTGGCTCAGTTGGTTAAGCGTCTGACTTCAGCTCAGGTCATAACCTTATGGTTTGTGGGTTCCAGCCCTATGTTAGGCTCTGTGCTGACAGCTTGGAGCCTGGAGTCTGCCTTAGATTCTGTGTCTCCCTCTCTTTCTGCCCCTCCCTTACCTATGCTCTGTCTCTCTCTCTCTCTCAAAAATAAACATTTAAAAAAAAGAAAATTTCAAATCTTGCCAATTTTTCCTTATTCAAAAATATCCCACAATGCTTTCTTTGTTTTTTGTTTTTAAGATTTTTTTGAGAGAGAGAGAGAAAGAGAGTGCACACACAAGTGGGAAAGGGGCAGAGAGAGAAGAACAGAAGATCTGAAGTGGACTCGTGTTGACAGCAGCGGTCCAATGCGAGGCTTGAACTTAGGAACCGTGAGATCATGACCTGAGCTGAAGTCAGACACTCAATTGACTGTGCCATCCAGGTGCCCCAAAGGTTTTCTTTATACGTAATCTCTGCACCCAACTTGGGGCTCGAACTCACAGTCTCTAGATGAAGAGTCATATGCTCCACTGACTGAGCCAGGCAGGTACCCCTACAGTGCATTATTACTAATAAAATACTGACTTTTAAAAGCCATTATTGTATTCCTCGTGTCTATCTTTCTGCTTTTGGACTTCCTTTACTCCTCCTCATCCCTTATCTTCATACCTTGTAATCCAATAATTTTTTTCACACACAGTTTTTAAGATTTACCTCAAATATATTATCACCTGTCATGTTTGAGATTTGGCTACATTTTATTCATGCTTTATTGCTCTAGTTCAAATTGATATTATAAATTATATTTTTAAAATAAAGAAAATTTATTCTTTCCAAACATTAATGCTATTTTGAAATTTTAATTTTTTGCAATCAATAAATATAATTCTCTTAATTAATATTCATGTTTATAATCCATTGTTTGAATGATGACAATACTGAATAGATTTTAGAACAATTAGAAGGAAATATACACATGCACTAAAATGCTTATTTCTGAATTGAAGGATTACAGGTCTTTTTCTTCAATTTATGCTCTTCATTTATTACATTTGTCTTTAAATCATATGTAGAATTAAAAATTATTTCTCTTAGATATGTTTATAGTACTTCTTAAAAACCATGCTGTGATATCAGAGATTGTGACTCAGATTACGATAATTTTCAATTTTCTATAATACATTCTTTTTGTCCAGAATCGATACATTGCTTTTGTTGCCAATTGTATGTTCTTAAAATTAAGGTATTTTCCCCCCCTGTAGCCTTTACTGATGACTTCAAGATCACTTGGACATGTTTCACATATTTGCTGGAAAATTAGCTGAAAATTTTATTTATTAGCTGAGGCTATGATATGTTCTATTATAATTAGTAATCTTTACCTTAGAGATGAATTTTCTGATTCAGCCATTCACGAAAATGGAGGCCCCAATTTAGTTATTCCTAAATTTCTAAAGGATTCATAGATTCTGTATGAAAAATGAAAAAATGAAGATTAAATTATGTCATTTCCTAGAATTAGAAGAGATTCTAATTCTAATTTTTCAATTCAAAAGTCCTTGCAAAGTATAAATATTGTTTTATTATATCACCCCAAACATTTGCCTATATGACTTCCTTCAATGATGAAGAAACCGTGATACTGTGTGGCAGAGAGAATACAGTTTACCCAGTAGATTGAAAAATAATGGTAATTATTATTATTTTTTAAAAGTCACACTACTGATATATTTATATATATGTATATAGCATCCTGAAATCTTTACTTACAAATTCTTGGCAAAATAGCCCTCTGGAGAAAAAATGAACAAGAAAATATACTATAAATGGCTAGCAAAAAATGTTAATGGACCAAATTGCAAGGTTATTATTTCCTTCATAAGCATGCAATTATTTTAGAGAATATATTTATTTTATTCCACAATAAATATACTTATAAATAATATAAATAAGTAAAATGTTATGGTTTAAACCATGATTTTTCAATGAATTTATTTCATAGTTTCAGATATCATCCATCTGATTTTTTGGCTGATATTCATTTACTAGAGTCTCAATACTCTGCTTGTCACTTTTTATCAAAGATATACTTCCAAAGCCTCTATGTTAAGTAATTTTCTGTCAATAAAACCTAAATACTTTTCTGAAATCTCCTACTTAAAGGTAGCCTGTAACGAATCAAATTATAATGTGAATGTGTCCATTTATCTCTCTCATGAGATCTCAGCATTATAGAGATAAGCATTTTAAAACAGGTTTCAATGGCAAGGTAACAATTCAATATCTCACCTCATACCTCAAAATATACTCAGACATATTGTGAGGACACAAAGATGTGGCTCTGGTGTTTTGCTATATCACGTGAAAGTGTCTTGCAATTTTTTTAGAGATAGGGACTCCAAGATTAATGTGAATGTTTTGCATGTTGTATTGAAATGACTAGTTTATGTGTTTGCCTACATAGGGATATCATTAGGTGTAATATCCTCAACAATATACTCTACACTATGTTTTTCACTACCATCCAGTACAATGACTGGAACAAAGGTGAAGTATAGCCAGTATTTATTGAACTGCAGTGGTTCTGTATGATAAAATAAGGATAAATTAAGTATAGAGTATTCCAAAATATAGGTTATTAAATAAATGTATTACATGTATTGTTAATACTGATATGACATCATTTGAATTCATGTTTAAATATTCTAATTTCTCTATAGGTAACAATAGTTCAATGTTCAGAAAATAATTACTGGGTTTCACATGTTGATGACAATCTTTCCAAATGTTTTTTTTTTATCTCCTTCCTTGCTCTACTAAGGAGAATCTGGATTTTGATTATTATTTATTTTGTGTATTGCTAATGATATAAGAAATGGACCGTAAACAGACTATCTGAAAGTTAATGCTGTTGTTCTTACTAAATTCATTAAATATTTCCCTTGGCATTACTTCTAAAAGTTTCATTTCCACTTTACAAAATTCAATTTGAAGCCAAGGTTCCACAAAAAATATGTGTATTCTCTATAAAATGGTCACATCCTTTAAAAGCACAGTTCAGGGGGAGAGGACAAGATGGCGGAGAGGCAGGGAGCTCTGTAATCTGCGCACGCCCGTATGGATTGAACTGAGAAGGACTGAAGGGATAAAAC
>CM053562.1:46112530-46212450 GCA_028646485.1 Cryptoprocta ferox
AAAAAAAAAAAAAAAAAAAAAAAAAAAAGCACAGTTCATACTGGCTCTTTATTTTTCATATGCAATATTTTTCTACTTATGTTGTTCACTTTTCTCTATTGTTTCTCAAATGATATGATTTTTTTAAAATATTGCTTAAATTGTTTTTTTTTACTCTACAAAGGCCTTTTGTACAATTGTTTAGACTTTTGTACAATAAAGTAAAAACAAATGAAATTAACCGAACCCCTCAATCTTAAATAAAATGTATTTATAGATGTGTGTATGCTTTTAGTTCCGCTTTCATAATATAAAAGATGCACGAAATTTGTACAAGTTAGTGGGGCTACTGTGTTTCTCTTAAACAAATGAAGAAATTAGCTACTTACTCCTGGCTTCAAAAGATAAATGATATCTGCATCATCAGTCATGGATGGATTTACTATCTGGGATAAATATGAAAGAACATTTTGTGTAAAGCATGGCTTTTAGCTGAATATTGTATTATGCAAATTTTTTCAGAGATCATACCCTGAAGAAAGTTTCTTTCTCTCTCCCTTTCACTCTGCTTAATTTACTTCTGAATGTCCAGCAGTTAACAGTACCAATCAAAAACAAAGTGTTCAGTAAATATTTGTTCATTCATTGAACATGCTAAAGGAGCTGGGTTTGGCTATGTTATATTTATCTTTCATTTTCATTATTGAAAAGATTCCTGTTAATGATTATGAACAAACCTGTGGTTAAATTGGCAAAGATCTTTGTTTTTGTTTTCTCTTTTATAGACAGGTAATACTTAAAAAGGAAAGAAATGAAATAGGAGACCAGTCAATGTAACACAGTGAAAATAAAATTAATGTGTTTAAATTTTAGCTAATGTTATTGTTAAATCTGTGAGCATATTTGGAAGTATTTATTTTTAATATGTTTTGTCCTTTTTTTCTCCTAGAGAAGGACTTCTTTATACATAATTAAGAAGTTACTTTTTTTCAGCTTTTTCTTTAGAAGAATATTTAAGCTAATAATTTCCAATATTTTTTTATTTGACTTAAATGTCATTATTTACTTTTCAATTTAGGGCAAATTTATAAAAGATTAGGCGAGAGCAAGAACCGTTCCCTCCATATTTTATTCAAGAATATCTCATTATTCTCAAAGGACTGATATTTGATTTTAACATAAACATTAGGAAAATTTATATCATCACTAAAATGTGATACATAAATATTGAGAATAATTCCCATATTTTTGTTCACGCACTAAGTCAATCTATATTTGGCATTTTACAAATATTTTAAAATTTAATCATCTTAAGATCACTGTAAATGTTTATTTCAATATTACAAATGAGAAATTGAAGTTCAAAATATTTAGGTAACTTCCCCAACATACTATACTTGATAAGTAGCAGAGCCAGGATTCAAATAAAATATGCCACATTAAAATAAAAGTATGTCTTTACTCTTTGCTGAAATGTGAATTTTCCTCATAATGCTTCCTTTTGCTTCCATTTGATGTCATAGTCACGTATTGAGTTTCTGTTATGTACAAAATATGACAGCATAGGTATTGACTTTTGTCTATGGACTTCAAGATACTCTGAATTATCTTATTCAATCCATTTAAAGGCATTCTGTTTTATACATATGACCAGTCAAAAAAATGTAAGTTACATTTCTTGTGGTTTCTTTCCCTTCGTATATTTCTAAGTTTTCTATAAAATTATTCCTTAGTATTAGACCAATATCCGATATTAATTTTTAGTCTGAAGTTTTCCTTCATTAAATATATATATTTGCCTCTTCCTTCCTTGGGAATTAATCAGGAAGTGCTTTGGAGAATATCAGGTGATGTACTTAGAATCACTAAATGTAGGGACCATAAAGAGGATTAGAATTAGAAATGCTGAGTCCTTTTTTTTAAAAAAATGGGTAAGATAGATGTGTTTAGAAGTTAAATGAATTTCTGAGGCTTACCCACCTGTTTAGGGAGCCCAGGCACTGACGTTCTCAAGTTCTTAGGCTTTTATTATATATTTCTACAATTCCTTCAACCAGTGCTCAGCACTGTCTACACAATTTTACTTGGCTTCTTTCACTTCTCCAATTGTTTATTTTGTTTTCTGTCTGTGGCCACATTATCCTTGGTATGTTTTTGAAGGGTCTCATTGAATACTTTAAACAAGATATTGGACACATCTGTGTATTATATTATATTATATATATTATAATATACTATATGTATTTATAATCCTAGAACAATGCTGTTAAAACCACCCCATGATTTTCTAATGAGATCAGAAAGCTTGTAAGGATGCCCGGGTGGCTCAGTCGTTTAAGCAACTGACTCTTGATTTCTGCTCAGGTCATGGTCTCATGGTTCGTGGGATTGACTCCCATGTCCGGCTCTGTGCTGACAGTGTGGAGCCTGCTTAGAATTTTCTTTCTCTACCTTTCTCTCTGTCCCTCCCTCCACCCAACCCGCCACCCCACACATGTGCTGTCTCTCTCTCAAAATAAACAAATAAACATTAAAAAAAGACACCTTGTATCAAATCTTAACTGTGCATGAGGCAATCAGATAAAAATGAAAATACAAATCAGCCAAAGAAAAATTAAAAATCACTTATTTAGTTGATTTTTGAAATGCATGATACCTTATTTTCATATCTATAACAGTACAAAGAAATGAATTAGCATTTAGATCAGTGACAAAACATTTTAATTCTTTCTATTCCAATATCATTCTAAAATAAGAAAATATGTCTATGTGTAAATGATGACAGAAAGGATAATCAATAATCAGCAAGAACACTTAGTGGTTAAATAAACATTAACTGTACAAATGAAGAAATTTAAAATATTTATTACTATAGGTGATATACCGTTTTTATATTTTACATTTCAACTAAAATAACATTTACCAAAGTCATATGTATGACATCTTTAATTATAGGCATTTACATGCAACACACATCGAAAATTAAATATTTCCCTAAAGTAGAGACATATATACTTATTAGCATAATCTTATTTTTAATAATATAAAATTAAATGATTCAATGAGACTTGCAATAAGAACATGATCAATGGGGAACACTTTCTTTATATGAGCCAATGTAGCAGATGCATGAGTCTCCAAGGCCTTTGACTCCTTGCTTCTTTATGTCCTCTCATTTCTAACTTTCATCCCAATCCTAAAAGTCTAAGCATGAAACCTAACTACTGCTTGGGGTAAACTTCCTCTGGGCATCATCCAAACCACTGACTGCCACTATTTTAGTAGGAGTTTATGTTAGCATCTGAGAAGATGCTCCTAATCCCAACCTGGAGCTATGTATAATCTGGTCATGTTTCTGTGACCATCAGAAATGTGCTCCACTTATTGGGTAAGCCCATATTCACTTAGGAATGAGACCAAATGTGAATCCTAACCACATTATCAATATAGGTTATGTTGAACTTGGAAGTTCTATAGATGTGAATGTGTCTTCCCAAAGTTCCTGTTTCTGGTTTATAACTAGAAGTGATACATTGCTTATCCTTGAACCAGTGTTAGTAACAACAAGAACAAATGATTATCCTCTCCTATTGTAAGAACCAGATCACTTCTACACTCTCTATGACCGAGAGAGAACGAAAGAGACTTCATCAGTATGGAAAATGTGTTCTGGATATAAGTTGTTTACATCTAGAAAAAAAAATCCAAAGTAGATATTGTGTCTAACCATTGACAATTTTGTAAAAGCTTAACTTTAACTCAACTTCACAGTTTCATAAAATATTATTTCTTTACTTCTTTTTAATTAAGTAATAAGTTTTTCTGATTATGAATGGAATGAAGTCAAATGGAAGGTTTTACAGAATATATTGGCAGATATAGTATGTATTGTTAGAATGTAAGTTTTTATTCACATTTTAAAAATCCTTTGACATGGTGTATTTTATTTTAAAAGATGTAAAAATTTTTACAAATTTACCAATTTGTAAAAAGTAAATATTCTGTTTCTTAAAAGCAGATTACAAGTTTTCCATCAAAATGAACAAAATTAATTTTCTTTATAACCAAATGGCAACATCTGACTTTACATTCTGGAACTCAGCACAGGTGAATGAGCGTGATCGTCTTCTAAGATTTGTTGGTCTCTGAGGTCTTCCTTCTATCAATTCTAAATAGATATCAGATTTCAGGAAACGTGTGTAACTGTCTTGTTCCATAAGCTGATACACTCTGCTTTGTGCAGCATCAAAACTGTGTAGGGTGGGTTGGGTGATGCTCTTAGTAATAACTTCTTTGGTGTGAAAATCAAGGTTAACCTGGATGATAATAATAACAAAAAAGTATGATTATGGTCAATCTACTTTTGAAAAGTATGATTAGGGTCAATCTACTTTTGAAAAACAAACAGTACAGGGCTGATCCAATATTGGAGTGGGCATAATGTACTTGAATGCTTGGGTGATTTTCTTTGTTATGGGTCTAGGGATCCAATGATTTACTCTGGGCTGGCATTTCATCAAGGTCTTCTCTTCCTATGCTCCTGGTCCTTCTCACTTCTGCTAATTTAGAATAATGAAACATAGTAAATATCATAAATACCGTTAGGTTAATTCATTTTCAAACTGGAAACTAAGCTTCATAGAAATCAAATTATTTTGAGTGAGGGCAGTGAGTTTGGGGCATATCTGGGATTTCAATGTGGGGCTTTTTTTTTTAATCACCATGCTCTTTTCATTTTATTATGATGTTTTCTTACAAGCAAATATGTGCTGAAAATGGATATCTTTTAAAGACGTAAAATGTTGTAATGCTTTTTATCAAATAACTACTGCTATATCTGATTCTGGTAGAGGTGAGTTTTCAGGTAGGGGACCTTCCTTTTTTCTATGAGTTAACACCATAAAACTAGCTGCTTTTAAAAAATTCATGTATAAGGTTGGCCACGGGGAAAACAGAATAATGCATTGAAACGCAGAACCAAATGAAACATGCTGAAACAAGAATAACATTCATCATTCCATGTGAAATGATATCCACATAGACAATGCTACCTCATGGACAATAGTAATTTATAGTAAAACGGAACTCTTAATAGTGATACACTACCAGTTCTACCCCTTCAGTGAAGAAACACTATTTTTTGAACACATAGAAATATAGAAGGTCTATTTAAATTACTTTTGGGGATAGTCAGGTAATATTGGCTAGTTTTATAGCTTTATTGCTATTGTTTTAGGAGTTGTATCACACAATTATCTTACACTGAGCTTATGGTCAAAGAAAATCACAACTGTTTTTTCACTTGAACCATTGTCAAATTAGCTTTCCCTCAACTATTTAACATAAAATTTTTAGTCTATCTTAAAATTGAGAAATAATTATTTTGGGTGAATCAAAACTTTGCATTGGTAGATGAGCGCACTCTAAAATGGTACATTATACAAACTTCTTAATTTCTCTTGCCTTCCTCATTTACAGAAATCATTAGTTTTGATGAGACATTGCTTATGTTTAGGTTATTAATATGGATAAGTGAATGAATCTAAATGTTGCAAGTAATTGCATTGACTCAGTCTAGAATAAAAATAACCCTGAGGAATGACTTCAATTATAATTTTATTTCCATGGCAAAATCTTACAATAAATTTTGTTTGTATGTTGGAATTTACATTAGTACCCATTTTAGCTCCAGTGAGATCTTGACCTTTCTGGTAGAATGTATGAGGATATAATTTGATGAAGGCAGATTCTCTCAAAAATTTTTCAAACAGTTAAAAATTTTTACAATCATCTTTACTATACCTCTTGTGGAGCATCATTCTGTATAAATTTCTCATATATTGCTTTTGCTTTAAGAATAATTTGTTGAGGGTCTTCGCTTTTTTTGAAATCTTCACAGGCTATCCAAAATTCAATGTTTTCCTCACTGAATTCAGTTTTAAGAAATCTGGTAAAAGTCTCCAGGCCAGCTACCAAAAAAAGAAGTGATATATTTTAACTATAAAATATTAATGAAATGCTGAGGAATTATATTACATGATATTATTTTTCCTCCAAATATTTATTTAAATTCCAGTTAGTTAACATGCAGTGTAATATTGGTTTCTGGTGTGGAGTTTAGTTATTCATCACTTACATATAACAGTGCTCATCACAACAACGGTCCTTCTTAATATCCATCACCTATGGAACCCATCCCCTATCCACCTCCTCTCCAGTAATGTACTACTGGATATTAAAGTATAACTGCAAATATTAACAGAATAGCTACCTCTTCCCTCTAATCCAGTGAAGTAACACACATCTGGCAGAATATAATAAGGGACATCATATAATTAAGCGGTAACCCTCACAATATGAAAGGTAAGTATCATTCCTGTTGAAATGACTCTGGTATCACACTTAGACCTGAGTAAGTGGGACAAACCCCTATTCTGGAGCTTGCTTTGGGTCTCTTTCAGGGCCCTCAGTGCCTCTTTCAGGGATGTGGGGGTTATTCTACAGAGCCAAGAAACCATTCTACTTGGAGCCCATCCCCCCCACTTCTAGACTATGCTTTTGTACTCAGGACCCTGGAATTCCCTATCTAAAAGCTCTGATACCAGGGTTTGCATGCTCTTCTTCCCTAAATTCATCCACTAAAGACACACTGACTCAATGGTATGCATATCCTTAGGACAGGACTTGGATCTGCAGGGTGTGGTGTCCAACCAAATACGCAAAAAGAACTTTCACAATGTGGAACCAAACCATGAGTGGAGAGAAAAGAAAGGCAGGCCATGTTCATAGATTAGAACTGTAAAGAGTCTGAGAATTTTAAATTCAAACCTAATGGTTACACAGTATATTTGTTAAAATAGAAGAATGAAATATATATATTTTAACAGTTTGTTAGCTTGATTTATAGCTCTTAAGCATTTAGATATTTAGTATGGGATCTACATTTTTACTTTTTTCCTGAGCTCCATCAATGTTAGGCATTGGTATCAAGTCTTTTGGAAGCCAGGGATCATATTCATGTTCAGCTAGTTACTATACGGTCCTGAGTGAAATACTTTTCTTTCTATGCCTCATTTTCTCAATATTTAAAATTAAGATAATTATGCTACCTACCTGATAGGGCTGTTTAGAGAATTAAAAGCATTGATTTCAGGTGAAGATGGAATGGGAGGACCCTAAGCTGATTTTGTCCCATAGATAGTACCCACATCAGTGTAAATAACCAAGAGAATGACTTCAGGACTGGCAGAACAGACACTTCACAGCTAAATGTAGAAAATGTAGGGAAGAGGAAACATTGAAGTGGCTAGGAAGGAAAGAGACATAGTTAGGAGCAAAATAGACCCATATGATTGTCTGTAGAAGGAAGGGATGCTGCAGGCCCTGAGAGAGGAGAGAAATGGACCCTCATGTCATGCATCTCATGCTCAGCCACAATAGTATAACACACATAACACACATAGGAGAAACCCCTAATGCTCCAGGTTCTGCTGAACAGGGAACACTGCACTGCAGGGCTCCACATGACTTCTTCATAAGGCCACTTTCAAGAGCAGATCTAGCTGGCTTTCCTAACACATAGAAATAGATTCAGAGAGTTAGACAAAATGAGGAGACAGGGAGCTATGTCCCAAATGAAACAGCAGGACGAAATAGAAAAATAGACTTGGGGAACTCAGCACCACCACCAAGTATAATAACTTTTTTATTATATGGATTGCAGAAGAAGAAGAGAGAGAAAAGGGTGAAGAAATTTTATTTGAAGAAATAATAGCTGAAAAATTCCCAATCTGGGGAAGAAAACAGAAGTACAGATCCAGGAGGGACAGAGAACCCTCCAAAAAATTAACCCAAGGAGGGACATACCAAGACACATTGATATTAAAATGGTAAAAATTAGAGACAAAAAGAGAATTTTAGAAGCGTCAAGAAAAAATAAAACAGTTACACAAAAGGGAAACCCCAAAAGTCTGTCAGTTGATTTTTCAGCAGAAACTTTGGAGGTCAGAATGGAGTGGCATGATATATTCAAAGTGCTAAAAGACAAAAACCTGCAACCAAGAATACTCTATGCAGCAAGGTTATCATTCAGAATAAAAGAAGAGATAAAGATATTTCCAGAAAAACAAAACTTAAAGGAATTCATGACCACTAAACCATCCCTAAAAGAAATGTTAAAAGGAATTCTTTGAATGAAAAGGAAAGACCATAAGTGGAAGTAAGAAAAGTAGAAAGCACGAAAACAATAAAATTAAGTACATCTATAAAAAACAGGTCAAGGGATTCATAAAATAAAAGGATGCAAAGTATGGCACAAAATACTCAAAACATGGAGGGGTGGGGGAGGAGGGTAGGAGTAAAGAATGGTTTCAAATGTAAGCAACCAGCAACTTAGATTCTTATAGGCATAAGATGTTAGATGAAAACCTAATGGTAACCACAAATCAAAACCCAGTAATAGATATGAAAAAAAATAAAGAGAATAAATAAAGAATCCAAGTATATCACTAAAGTAAGTAAGCAATCCATGAGAGAAGAAATAGAGGAGAGAATTAAAAGTGTTAAAACGTGCAAAGTGCTTAAATCAGTGACAGGCACACAGTATGTATACTGTATGGGTTTTAGTGATGGTGGTGGTGGTGATGATGATGATGATAATGGTCTTCGTTACTATTATTTATTTAAGGTTCAGTCAGGTTAAGTTTAGATAGCTAGAATGTGGCAGATTTAGAATTCATCTCTAAGACAAACTGACTTTAAAACTAGTGCTCATTCAACTTTTTATGATATTCTACTTCTTAAAAACTTTTTAAAGATTGTTTATTTATTTATTTTGAGAGACAGTGGTCTGTACCATCAGCAGAGAGCCTGATATGGGGCTTGAACCCACAAACCATGAGATCATGACCTGAGCTGTAATCAAGAGTCAGATGCTTAACCGACTGAGCCATCCAGATGTCCCTGATAATCTACTTTTTTTTGGCTAATATACATTTTTAAAAATTAAACTTCTTTATTTTCAGAAAATTATCAATTCACATGTTGTTGTAGGAGAATACTCAAGTTTCCACCAATGTAACATCTTTCAAAACTATACAGTTGTTGTTGAACAATGCAAGGGTTAGGGGTGCCAACACCCACACTCCATGCAATCAAAACTCCACTCGTAACTTTTCACTCCTCAAAAACTTTACTGCTAATAGTTTACTGTTGACCAGAAGCCTTACAGATAATATAACCCGTTGATTAACACACATTTGTATGTATGTATATTATATACTGTATTCTTACAATAAAGTAAGCTAGAGAAAAGAAACTATTATTAAGAAAATCATAAGGAAGAGAAAATGCATTTATATTATTGTACTGTGTTGATCGAAAAAATCCAAGTGTAAGTACACCTGTGCATTTCAAACCCATGTTGTTCAAGGGTCAAGTGTAATACAATATCAGAAGTATGATAATAATATGTCACCATTTGTTTAACTATTTGGCCATTGAAAAACATAAAGAAGCAGTTTTTTTATTTATCAGAATTATTTGTCACATTGATTATTATAACAACCTTCTAATTAGTGACCCTGGCTCCAGGATTCCCTTATTTCTTTCCACAACCTCTTAGTTTATTACCCACATTCTGGTCAGTATTATCTTTCTAGTAAAGACCTTATCATGTTTCTTTACTGTTAAAAATGGTCCAGTAGTGCCCTTCATCCTTTTCCACTATCTTTTTTACATTTTAAGATCCAAGAACTTAGAACACTGGGCTACAGTTACTTGCTTGCTTTTGTTTCTCATGTTACTTTTTAAGATTCATGAGATGAAGACCCTTGTCTAATTTGTTACCAAATGTCCAACATGAAGAAACCATTCAATAATTAATTACTGAAAGAAATGATCTACAAATAATTAAATACATGAGAAAAATTTCATTAAAAATAGAAAAGTTTTAGAAAATGTTTTGTGTTTTTCATAAAACATCATTTTATAATAATTAGGAGAGGAATTGTTAGAGCCAGTAGGCATAAAAAAGCAATAAACAAAGAAACAAAACACAAAAAAATCTTGTCATATTATAAATATGGATATATAAGATATTAAATTAATAATATATTCATTTAAAAGTCAAAATTTATCTTAGCCTTGTGTTATCAAATATTTAATTAATGTTCTAATTTCAACCTTGTCAAGCAAAATTTTTATTATAATTTTACTTCTTTGAGCAAACAGAAAGGGAGAGAAATGGGAACTGGTGAGTCTTATTTCTGAATCTCTTATTAGTAAGTTGGAGGTCGGCTTCATGAATTTTGCGAATATGAGTCTTCTACTGAGAATTGGGTTCTTGGTATGCTAACAAGGTGAATATTCACGACCTTCAAGGTTAGAGTTTGTGGTAAATGCTATCCTATGTAATTTCAGAGAAGCTGATATACTTTGCTGGAGGTACAGTGCTCCCTTTTGGATATCACTGTGGGTGATTCAAGCATATTCCTAATTCTATACTGTATTCCTAACTTTGGTCAACTACCTTATTAAATAAGTTTTTCATCCCAAATTCTCCAGTGAACAACATATTAATTTATTTAAAACATATTTATTGAGTGCTAATTATATCCCAGACACTGTTCTAAGTATTGAAGAATCCAGCTAAACAAGGCAAAGTTCTTGATTTAATCTACAGTCCTATGTTAATTAGAAAGACATATTTACTATTAAACTATAATTTATAGTTTATAAGAGGGCCATGACAGAGTAGCAGGAACCAAATTTTCCCTCTGACCATACATACCCATAAAACTGGACCCAATATCACGGCAGTAGTTTTCAAGCATAATACAACTGGCAACAGGGACTAGAAACAGTGTGAGAAGAGAAACATAAGAAGTGAGCCCTAAATTTGGACTGGCTTTTTACCTGCAGGTGCATAGAGGAATGATACTCATGGAGATGGAGCCTAAGGAAAATTGAAAAAAAAAATCTTGTTAAGTTGAAGAGTCAGAGAGAAGAGACTAGGAATCATGATGTGTTTATTAAAGAAACATGCAAAAGGGCCTGGAAGTCAGTGTGCAGGTCTGTGTCTCAGAGCCTTGACATGTGGGAGCAAATTCTGTGAAGCTCAGAAGAGTAGAGCTGCTGTGTCCTAAGAAGGAAATAAAGATATGAGGCTTTCTAGGTCTGGAGGACTTTGGAGTTGTGTCTTAAAAAAGTACATGTTTTGGGGGTATAAACATTATACCCAAGCGCAAGGACCTTATCCTAGTACTGAGACAAATCAGAAAGAGATTGATTTTAAAGAATCAAACTGGCCAGAAAAAAGTAAAGAGGATTTTTGGGTAACATAATTGAATGCCAGAAAAATAATCCAACACTCTTTAAAGGAAGACAATAGACTCCTCTATCTGCTTCCATGCCCACATACAATAAAATTTGTTAGGCACACAGAGACGTGTCTAATGTGATCCATTATCAATAACAAAAGCAGTGAATAGAAAATGACCATGAGGGTGAGGGGGGAGCTTGGGTGGCTCAGTTGGTTAAGTCTCCGACTCTTGGTTTTGGCTCAGGTCATGATCCCACAGTTTGTGGGTTTGACAGTGCGGACTCTGCTTAGGATTCTGTCTTTCCTTCTCTCTGTATATCTCCCCCCCACCCCCGTCTCTCTCTCAAAATAAATTAGAAAATTAAAAAAAAGAAATTGACCACGAAGTGTCCAAAATATTGGAATAGTATCCAAGGACAGTAAAAAAGCTATTATTAATTTGTTGAAGAACATAACTGTTAAGGCATAATGACTAAATAAATGCAAAACCTCAGCATAGAAACTGAAACTACAGAACCAAATGGAATTTCTAGAACTGAACTGATATATATCCGGAGTAAAAAAAATATTGAATAGGCATGACAACAAATTAAATAATGAAGGGTGAGTAAAGTAGAACAGAGTTGAATAGAAATTATTTAATTTAAGGAAAAGAAAAGGAGGAAAAGAGTAGTGACCACAAAAAAATTATGGGGCAACCAGGAAATTACATGTTAGCTATAGATCCCATCTATATCAATGATGACATTACATTTAAACAGACTAAACATTATAATTAAGAGTCAGAGAGTGTCAGATTTCATTAAAAATTAAAACTTGACTATATATTGGCTATAAGAGACACATTTTAAAAATAAAATACCAGGAAGGTAAAATAAAAAGATGAAAATGATACACAAGGTGTTTAGCATAAGAAATCTGTATAAAAACTATTTGATGTGGCTCTCTCTCAGGGAGGGAAGGAAGGAGAAAACAAACAAACAAAAACAAAAACCTCCCACAATTTGATGTGGCCTGACAAAGTAATTTCAAAATGGAACATTTCCATTTTGTAATTGTAAAGTGGTCAACTATTACTAGTAAATAACAATCATTCATATATATGAACTTAATTGTAGAGCTTTAGTATATGAAGAGCTTTAATATATGAAGCAAACTGGTAGAAATGAAATAAGTAAAAAAATTATAATTATAGTTGTAGATTTTAATCATATTCACTTATAAATGTATAGAACACGTAGACAGAATATTTATAAAGTAATGTAAAACTTCACATTGTCGACTAAATAGACATAATTGATAATTATAAAATACTTATAAAGTTCAAGAGCACAAGAAAAGATTACCCAAGACAGACCACATGCTAGATAGGATATAAAATAAATCTAAACAAACTTCAAAAGACTGATATCTTACAGACTATGTTCTTTGCCCACAAGGGTTTTAATAACAAATTAATACTAATAAGATAGTTATAATTGTCTCTACAGACTTGAAAATAAAATACACACATAAATTCATAGGTCAAATATGGAATCACATGAGAAATTAAGATATATTTATAATTGTATTATAATGAAAGTAGACACATCAAAATTTGTGGGGTAGAGTTTAAACAGTATTTAGAGGAAAATTCACTACACATAAAGCTATACTAATAAAAAAGGATATAAAAATCAAGATTTAATTTTCTACCTTAAAAGCTTGACAATGAGAACAATTTAAAACCACAGTGAGTAGAAGGGAAAAATAATAAAACAGCAGAAATCTATATGAAGGAAAACAAAACATAGAGAAAATTAACAAAAGCCAAAAGTTGGTTCTTTGAAAATGTTAATAAATAGAACCCCTAGTAAGGCTGCTTCATAGCAGGAACCAAATCAGGGATATTACCCCATATCTGACAGATACTAAAAAGACAGTAAATATTATGAACCACTTCACACCAATAAATGTAACTTAAATAAATGGGAAAATTGTTAAAAAAAAAAACACCTACCCAAAAAGACAGTGAGGAAGTGAAAATTCTGACTGCCCTAATCCAATTTAATAACAGATTTTACAATAAAAATATTCTCTCCTCCCCCTAAAAAATTTTGGGCCCAGATTTGGTGAATTTTCATCAAACATTTAAGAAAAAGTGTTCTGGTGGCAACTGGATGGCTCAGTTGGTTGAGCATCTGACCCTATTTTGGCTCAGGTCATGATCCCAAGGTCATGGGGTGGAGCCCTGAGTCAGGCTATGAGCTAAGAGCTAAGAGTGGAACCTGCTTAAGATTCTCTCTCCTTCCCCCTCTCTCTCTCTCTCTGTCTCTTTCTCTCTACCCCTCCCCCCCGCTCACATATGTGCACAATCTCTCTCTCTCTCTCTCTCTCTCAAAAAGAGAGAAAGGATTCTAAAACAGTGGTGGGATGAATACTTTCCCCCTCATTTTAAGAAGCTAGGATAGCTCTCACCAAAACCTGCCTCCCCAGAAATAAACAAAATAAATATTAAGAAAGCAAAAAGAAAATTACAGACCTAGATCCCTCATGATCACAGATGCAAAGATTCTGAAAACATATTGAAGACTTAAGTTTAGCAATATATTAAAAGAAGCAAGCATTCTAGCATTATGGTGAAAAAAATATTGTGAAATACACTGATAGCTTTTTTTCCCCCTCAATTCATTTTCACCTATATTAATTTCTTATATTCACTTCTGTCTAGAACTATTCCTTATGGTCAGTGATGGTTTCTAATACAAAAAGTTCTGAGGCACCTAAGTGGCTCAGTCGGTTAAGTGTCCAACTTCAACTCAGGTCACGATATCATGATTTGTGGGTTCGAGCCCTGCATTGGGCTCTGTGCTGGCAGCTCAGAGCCTGAAGCCTGCTTCAGATTCTGTGTCTCCCTCTCTCTGTCCCTCTCCTGCTGGCATTCTTTGTGTGTGTCTCTCTCAAAAATAAATAAATATTAAAATTTTTTTTATTTAAAAAAAAAGTTCCATATTGAGTGAAGCAAGAATAATGAATCTGTATAGGTGGAATGAAGGCGGTCAAGAGATTTTGCATTTGCGACGTGTTTAGAGATTCTGAGGGCTAAGTGCTTATATGCACTACAACATTTAACCTTTACAACAGTTGCTTGGAATATGTCTTATATTCATTTTCATAGATGAGGAAACTGAATTTCAGATAAGTTAAATTTCCCCAATTTCTCATTTCAAACAAACAAAACAAAACAAATTGCAGAAGTGTATCTTTCTTAGGAAGGGAACACTTCCTATGATAGGCAGAGTAACAGCCCTCCAAAGATGTCCATGCCCTAATCCCCAAAACCCGTGAATATATTACCTTACATGGAAAATGTGAGTGTGGTTAGGGACCATGAGATGGGGAGAGTATCCTGGATTATGAAGATGAATAATCAAATCCAATCTAAGCACATAAATCCTTAAAAGCAGAAGAAGGCAGAAGAGTGGATCAGAGAGATACAACACAAGAAGGTCTGTTCAAAGGACTTTGAAGATGAAAGAAAATGGTCATAAGCCAAAGAATGTGGTGGCTTCTAGAAGGTGGGAATAGCCATCAGTTGAGAGCCAGCAAGAACTTGTCCTCTCTGTCATGAAGCATCATTTTTTTAATGTTGTAAGCAATTAAAAAATATATTGGAGATACAGGAACAGAAAATGACATGACAACCTACAAACATTTCCAAAATACTGAGTATGGGATCACTCCACCACAATCATGACAAAAGAATCATGTCTCTACCCACTGCTCCTCCCACTGGCGTTTTTACTGAGATTAAGAGGGAGATTCTGCCATTTTTCTTTCTCAGTATATTAACCCTGAGCACCAGATGTTAGTGGTTAGGTGTTCATAGAAAAACTAGGAAGACAAGCAAAGATCAGGCTTACAAGATTTGAGAAGCTATCAGTTAAGACTAACAAGCAACTCAGAACTTGTCTACAGTCACTAGATGCTGGTAAGATAATTTCTGGTTAAACAGAACTTTCTCAAAAAGGTCTTAGTGCTAAGCAGTTCCTGAAAGCGTCAACAAATTCTTATCACTGAGAATAGCAAGAATGATCAATATAGGTGACATTTAACCACTTTCCTAATTTCTTTAGCTCACTTTGTGTTTCATTTTCAAGATTTATTTCTCATGTTGAGTGGTGTGCTTTTCTCAGAAGGTGGAAGGGAAATATAAATGGCTAATGATTCTTTGAAGGGTTTTGATACACAGAAGCTTTTCCTCAAATACCTAACATGTATATTTTTGAGAGTAAAAATAAGATGCCTGCTATCTTGCAATGAGACAACAATCTGTTCCAGGTTAAACACTTTGGAAAGAGGAAATAAATTATAAACTTTATTGGGTTTGTGAATAAAGTTACATTGACCCCAGTGAAGGAAATTTTGATTTATTCTATCCACATGACATGTATAAACATGACTAATAAACTTTTAAATGCCAAATTATTCCTAAAGTGAGTTAATGAATGTCATAATTTTCGGAGAATATGACCATTAATTTTCCTATTAATAGATCTCAATTATAATAAAATGTTTTGCACTAACATCCAAAAGGGATCATCCATATGCCAGGCAACTGAAATTGTTACATATTAAAAATAACTTTCTTCATCTATTTTATTTATGAAACACCTATTATGAGCCTGAGAACTGTATTATATACGGAGAATATTATTATATTATATGCAATAATATTAATTATAATAGAAGTGTTGAGTGTTTGCTAAGGCCTTGGCACATTGCTATATGCCTTTTATTGGTGCAGCTTCACTTAATTTTCATGTCAACCCTGTGGAGAAAGTCCTTTTATATCCATTTTTACAAACGAAGAAGTTGAGGTTCAAAGAGTTAAGTTGCCCTAAATTTATAGCTGGTAAAATATAGAGCAGAAGTCTTAACTCTAGTGTATTTTGTTCAAAGTTACAAACAGCCATATAACAACAAGATCCCTACTGTTGAGTAATATGAAGGTTAATGGGCAAGACAGGCACTTATATACCAAGGACTAAAGAAGGACATTTGTGGGGTGATTTATTTTATTTGGAGCAGTCCAGGAAAATCAGCATGTATGGAATTCAAATCGAAGTCTTCAGAAAATAGCATAAAAGTTTCTTAAAATATAGTCCTTTGAATAAAAGAGTGACTATGTGCCAGCTATTGTACTCTGGAATCTCATGCAAAAGTCCTTTGTTACCACGATTAGTCTTGAGTTTGATACACACATTCAGAGTAAAGTCATAACACTATTAGGAAAAGTGCTATGTGCTAAAAGTGCTAAGTGGGAAAATCAAAGTGAATGGATTTTGTTGGCATAATATGAATATAATAAAGAAGAAGAAATATTGATTCAAGAAATGAGTTAATCATGAATGAGGGGCGTCTGGGTGGCTCAGTCAGTTGGGCCTCTGACTTCGGCTCAGGTCATGATCTCACAGTTCGTGAGTTCTAGCCCCACATCGAGCTCTGTGCTGACAGCTCAGAGCCTGGTACCTGCTTTGGATTCTGTGTCTCCCTCTAACTCTGACCCTCCCTGGCTCACACTCTGTTGCTCCCTCTCTCAAAAATAAATAAACATTAAAAAAATTTTTATGAGAAAGTAATTTTAAAAGTTTAAGTATATTACTTTTCAAGAAGTAATACGCTTAAATAACTAGAATTGAAATAAAAACTTAAAAAAAAACACAACAGTAAAAGGCAGTGTTGTGCAAGATTATCCCAGCACATGAGTTACTTCCTGTTTCTCTTACTCTGGGCAGCTGCATTGTCCGGTCACCATGGAACCATTGCTCACATGAAATGAGTAACTTACCCAACAGTCCTTTTAAGGCGGCAGTGGTGAATGCAGCTGCCACAAGTGCTTGATGGAACCTATCGGGATTAGAATTCACACTGGAAGAAGCTGGCTCGATGTGTCATACAAATATGAAACACTTGTGATTGCATGTTTCTAAATTGAAACGCTGGCATCTGTTGGAGTATTTTTATGATGCCAAGAAACCAAATGAAACAAAAAGTCAAGAAACTCTGAAGTTGGAAACTCAACTACAGTATTACTAGGTTGCATTGTTTCCTCTTGAATATTGGGCTTCAGAGCTCTTGAGCCTACACAGTTGTGGTTACTTTTGCAACAATGATTTACTTATGTAATCCATTCCTAGTTTTGACTGGATTTTACTTATTTTTATCCTTAAACTGATTAAGAAATTGAATGTGTATTATGGGTCAGCTTGATTCAGAAATTAAACTTCGGAGAACACTGGAATCCCTTATCTTGCAGAAAATCAGTAACTGAAAATTGGGAAGGACAAGTTGAAAAGCCACAAGGTAAAAAGTGTAAGGAGAAGTACTCATTTCCTTCCCCAAAAGTGAAATACTCATTTCCTTGCAGCCTTTACTCAGTCAGTAATAAGTATTTTCCACAGTATAATCAGTTTATATTTTATATCAAGGGGGTGCAATGAACTACATATTCTACTTCTCTCCTCTACTATTCTCAGAATTAAGTTTACTTGAACCATAATTCAGGGTGCAAAAAGTCAAGCAAATACTCATTAATGAAAAGGTCAAAAATATTGGAATTATTTGTAATGACTGGAAAAAGGATGCACAGGAAAATATACAGTTATGTAGCAGTTGAAAGATTTTTTTTGATAGAGACTCCCCACAGAAAATAACATCCTCTTTCACATCTTCAATTATTAATTATGTGAGATGGTTAGAAAATCTCTATAATCGATTACTCTTCCACATTCTAGGGGTGTGCCTATAAAACCCTGCAAAACTTCTGATGTAGTTTACCAGCAACTAAGTAAGTTCAAACTCTGACCTGTTATCTTCTCACAAATCTTGTTCTTCCACCTCTTTTTCTCATCTTTAAAAGGCACTGTCATCTTCCTATTAATGTGGAATAAAATCTAGGAATCTTTGGCTCATCCTTTTCTTTATCTCATATCCCTTCACTGTCTCACTTTACAATACACATACACATTTAATCAATCACCAAGTTCATCCATTTTCTTTCCAAAATGGCCCTTACCTTGAGGTTAGCTTTTATATTTGTAACAACCTTGTAGGTAGCCCATATTACATGTATAGAATTCTACTTTTCTGTCCATCAGAGTTTTCTAACAAATTCTTCCAAAATTTGTCCCCAACTTGATTTTCCAATGTGTTTTTCACTACTCTGCCTCAGTGAAAAATAACTGGTTGCTTTCCCAAGATACAACAAAATCTCTAGCACTTTTCCTGCCTTTTTTCTCAGCTCAGGAATTATTTTTTCTTCTGCCTGTTGAAATCTTGTACCCATGTATATAATCTCTTTTAAAATTTTTTGAAAGCCTACATGATGCATTGCAAGTTATATAGCATTTATAAAACTAGCTAATTATTTTCAAACATATATTGTTCAACAGCATGATCTTACTTTCAAAGATGTCTTACGTGTAACATACCTTTATGTATACAAATCACACATGTATGTGTAAGTATAATATATATATATAATTTTATTGGAATTAATTGATTTGCTAACTTCATATTGATAACATTTACTTTTATAAAGTCAATCAATGAGGAGACTGATAACTAAATATGAAATTGATTATTATGAATTGGATATAATCTGACATTGGTTTTTGATTTATTCATAAATTTTATTTCTATTAAATAGCATTTGGGAAATTATTGATTTTGGGGGGCACCTGGGTGGCTCAGTCTGTTGGGTGTCCAACTTTGGCTCAGGTCATGATCTCACCGATGATAAGTTTGAGCCCCATATTTGGCTCTGAGCTGACAGCTCAGAGCCTGAAGCCTGCTTTGGATTCTGTGTCTTCCTCTCTCTCTGCTCCTCCCTTGTTTGTGCTCTGTCTCTGTCTCTGTCTCTCTCTCAAAAATAAAGTTAAAAAATTTTTAAAAATTATTGATTTGTATATGAAGAGTTAAATTATAGACTTTTATGATTTATTTCACAACTTCAGACAAATTTGTCAATAAACAGGGATGGTGGAAAAAATGTATCCTAACATCTGTATAGAAACAAATGAGGAATATTTTATTTTAGAATCGATTTAAATTACAGAAAAGTTATGAAGATAGTGCAGTTTCCTTACACCCCACAACCAGTTCCTGCCTATTATTAACATCTTACATTGGTAAGGTATATATATGATAATTAACAAACAAATATTGAAACTTTTTATTAACTGAAGTCCCATACATTGCTTAGATTTACTTGGATTTTATCTTCTGGTTTTTTTAAAAGGAGTTAAACTACATCTTAAAAATGAAATTTGGGTAAAATAGTGGAATTATTAAAATACTCCATGGATTCTGTCACTTCTATGGAAGATATAGTAAAAATCATGCTTTTTCTGTTTTAGTCTCACCAATTGTCTGTCACCCTAGTCTACCCTTCCTTTACCAAATTATGTTTATCAACAAAGAATTACTTTCTTTTTAATTCTCTAAATTAAACTGATTAATGCCCCATGCCTATGATGACTCTCCACTTGGATGTTCTCTTTTCATATCCAGCTAGTGAATTTTGATTAATCCTCTAAAATCTAGTGTAAGAACCATGCTCCATTGCTCCATTTCTAAAGATACTAATAATCAGTATAAAGTGCTTTCACTATCAGCCATTTTTGTCAAACTAAATACTAAAATTTCCATTGTATTTTGATTTTGTGTTTTGTTTGATTCATCATTACATTTCCCTTTTGACTAAATTTAATATAATTTCTATTTCCTTTATATAGACATGACATATAGAATTTGAGAAATTTATTCATTTAACCAAAGGGGAATTCTATAAAATTTGATAGAGTAAGGTCTTTCTTTAAGTGTGTGCATATATGTGTGTGTGTATACTAATGAGTATAAGATCTTTCCTCTTTTTTTTCTTTGCCTGGAGTCAAGTCAGTAGAATTGAACTGAATTTAACCATTACAGCCAAAAGACTTTTTTAGCTGATTATTTTCAGCTTTATTATGTAATATTATGATAATCTTTGTGATTAAAAATAATTGGATTTTGGGGGATTGATTAAATGAATACTAGTAACATAATTTTTTTGTGAATGCCATATAATTTAATTAGCACTTTGATCATGAGCAATGATAATAATGTCCAAGTGGGTCAGCACTGACTTTTGTTATCATGTTGAACTCTCTTGATTCAAATTGCTGCTATTTTACACCTCTTTAATATTTCCACCAGCAGAGAAAAGAGAGAGCAGCAGATTCAATTTTTTCCATTCAGTTTTGACTACTTGGAAAACAGAATGATTACAGAATTCCAGGGGAGAATTTTCTGTAGGACTAATTACCCTTGCTAAATCTTTCTTCTCTCTGAATGGGTCATGAGAGTATGATGAAATTATTATGTACTAGTTTATTAAGTTCAATAAATAAATACAGCTTATATATTTCTTTTAATTGAAATTTAACATTAAGTGATTTTACTTATTAAGTGAAATTTAACATTAAGTGATTTTAGTTGGGAATGAACTAGAAAATAGAAAAAAACATTATTAAATTTATTGTTGATAACTCTTATTTTTTCATAATAGCAGTAATAATTCATATTTGTGGAGTGTCAGTTACTGGTGTCTTATTCATCATCTCATTTAATCCTAAGAGAAACCCATTCCTATTGGAGCTAAAGACACTGTTATCTCCATTTACAGTTGGAGAAACTGAAAGAGACATTAGGAAGCTCTATGCAACTATTACGTAGTTGAAGAGAACCAGAACTCCAGTGTCAAAGGAACTGTGGCCTAACTTTTCCTTAGCAATAGATTTGGTTATATTGTTTAAGAACTTAATATTTGTGGACTGAGCCTACACAGATGAAAAGACATCTGCTTCCTTGTAGTAAACTGTCAAGTTCAAAAAAAAAATTCCATTCCTTTTTTTCCCTTTCTGTGACTAGTGAAGACAGTAAAGGACTGGGATGTCCCAAAATGTTGGAAATACTAAAAGATTAGGAAAGAAACAAATTTGGGGAACATGAATGATGGAGGAAACTTTTATACAGGTTGTTATAATTAGTCTTAAGAACTGATAAATACCTGAATCAAGACAGTGGCAGTGGAGTTAGTGAGAATGGGACAGATTTGACATACATTGGGCAAAAATTTGAATAACAGTTAAGAAATGATTGGATATCAGGGATGATTAAAAGTGAGCAGTTGAGGAAAGCTTTTTAATTACTCTTCTTCAAATTAGGGACTGATAGAGTATTAAGGTGAAATAAGGAGAAACAAGTAACAGGTTACATTTTTTTTTAACATCAACTTCTTTCTTACGCCATTTTCACTGATTACATTCTTGCCTAAATGTAAGCCTTGGTTTTTCTACCTATATTTTTCTTTCTCTCAGTCCATATTACAATTCAGAGGTAGAATGTATTTTTATTAGAAGAGGGAAAGTATTCAGGGATGGTGTACAGAAGTAGAATTCTTATGTCAGTAAATTCAGGGAAGCATTAACAGGGCACCAAGACCTTTCAGTGAGATGGACAACTAGGAAGCAGAAAAATACAGAAAATGAAGACAGACAAGAAAAGTTGGTGTTTCATCAAATGGTGCACAGTATACTTGAGGCTGAATTACAAGTAGTGCACTCTTAGCTGTCCTAGCAACAGGAACCCCTCCCAACAGAAATCTTAGAATGTGAACTCGACTAGCAATACTATAAACAGTAGAGTAACAGAGGTTAGAGTAGTTTGGCTAGCCTCATCTTGGAATGGTCTGGGCAAGAGCAAGGAAAGGTTTGGTTTTAGACAAAGAATGAGGTAAGGAACCAGGGAAATTTTGAGATACAAATAAAGCCAGTGGGCTTGAGAAAATGTGTAATGATAAAGTGTTTCTGAAGCAACTCTACTTGATTGTGGAAAATGATGAAACTTGTGGTTCATAGCCCCATGATTTACTCAGTTAAACTTGTCAGTTTTGCTTCCTGAAAGGAATCATGGACTCAATAAAGACAAAAAATGCTCACACCCCTGCTGCTTTATGTAAATTGACCCTAAAGAGTAACAATCTAGGCAGCCTGTCTTCTGACTCATGCTTTACCATAGTCTTGAATAGTCAAACAAGGACTCAATATTTGTCTTCACCTTCCACCTTACTCACAAAACTTATATTAAAGAGATTATTGATATTAAAAGTGAAATATTTACAAAATTTGGAAAAATAAGTATTTTCATGAGAGTTTCCTGAATTTCCAATAAAAGAATTGCTTTAAATTTTAGATCACTTAACAATAAAAATAACATGGATAATCGAGAATTTAAAAAAAATAAGGATTGGGGCACTGGGTGACTCAGCTGGTTAAGCACCTGACTTTGGCTCAGGTCATGATCTTGTAGTTCATGAGTTTGAGCCCAGCATCAAGCTCTGTGCTGACACTTGGAGCCTGGAGCCTGCTTCGGATTCTGTGTCTCTGTCTCTCTCTGTCCCTCCCCGACTCTTGCTCTGTCTCTCTCTCTCAAAAATAAACATTAGAAAACATTTCTTTAATTAAAAAAAACAAACAAACAAGGATCTTAGGGCCCCTGGGTGGCTCAGTCAGTTAAGCATTTGACCCTTGATCTCAACTCAGGTCATGATCTCACGGTTTGTGAGTTTGAGCACTGCATCATGCTATGCACTGTCAGTGCAGAGCCTGCTTGGGATTCTCTCTTTCCCTCTCTTTCTGTCCCTCACCTGTTCGCTCACTCTCTCTCTCTCTCTCTCTCTCTCTCACACACACACACATACAAAATAAATAATAAACTTAAAAAAATTAAAAAAAAAGGATCTCATTAAAAAATCAATAAATTAAAAATTTGAAACTGTTAATCATGACACAAAGAGGTAATATTTCAACCACAATAAGTATTTCTTAGTAAAATCAGAATATTGAAGAAATAGTTTCCATTTGTTGACTACTCTATTGTTTAGTTATTGTTCTTGATCAGAAACTCAGATTGCTGTAAATTACCAAGCAGATTACATTTTTATTGCAGCCTGTTTTGTATAGTTACATGCATATTTTGTGTAGTTTTCCATGAAAATGCAAACCATTTGGGAAGAATACCACTAACCTTTATGGGAAAGTAGTTTGTCAAATGATTCACCCCATATCACTGCTTCTTCAGGGGAGATTCTGTTCAAGAAACAAAATGTTGATAATGGAGTATGCGGAAAATCTGTTTTTGGATCTGCTCTAACATATGCTATTATACTGCTCTTTTCGGTCATATTTCATGGGGTTTCTTTTTATTATTATTCAATGAAAGTTGTATTTACGGAAACTTCAAAAACATTGGTCAAGTTTTACATAGGTTAAAATAACGTTCATTATTTTCTCATGAGTGTATGAATTATTTTATTTAAAATTAATTATGTGTTAGGTTAAGAACAAAGAAAAAGAAATCAGGGCAATTATCTTTTTTATTTTTTGAGAAAACAATTTATTCATTTCTGCATATCCAGTTTAACTCAACAATTAGAAGAGCTTAAACTGACAGTTTTAGTCAAACTTTTTAACTGCAACTTCCTTAAAGCTCTTACCACAATATGCAGCAATTAAAAAAAAAAAACAGATACAGGAAGTTTGGCTAATGAAGTTCTAAAGGGATAAGAAATATATTTAAAAAGCAGCAATACAACAAATATTTTAGAGTTATAATTTTACAGAGTAGAATAGATTTGTCTTGGATCTTACACTGGTTATATTCCATTTTTGGAAGAATTTGTATGATACTAGTACATAAGTCTGTTTCATTTTCTGTTTGAATTAAAGAAATGACCGCAAGTGACAAAACATCTTTTTCTGTGCTTTCTTGCTTTTATAACTAGAGGAATTTTTTTTCAAACTATTAAGAGAAGAGATGAATAGCTCTCATCTATGGCAATATTACATTGTGAAAACTCTTAAATTAATGAGTATTTCATCAGTTTATAAGGAGTAAAATATATCATTTAAAATTGACATGTATATAATTTTAAAAGAGCACCTTTAAATTTTTATAAGGTTATTTAATTTGAGCTGTAAAGTGGTTTAATTTTATGGAATATTCTTAGTTTTTTTGAAATGAGATCTCTAACCTTCCTTATATTACGATGTAATTTCCAATAAAATGTAAATACCTAATTTCCTCTTTCTTAAACCTTTAATGATAGAATCAGCAAAATCTTCCCTGAAATAATTAAAAGTTATTCACCTTGTTTCTTTGGCCAAGTGCCCAGGTCTGCTGGAGGGGGGTTCTTCATGAAACTCGGGTTTCTGCACAAGAAGACTTAGCCTATTTCTTTTTTCCTTAGCTCTGTAATGAAAAGGCATCAGGTTCAGGACTATTTGGATGACAGTTAAAGTCTTTCCTTCTTACTGTCAAACAAATTTGGAATTGGTAATCACCTGAACACCCTTATCATCCACCATCCACTCTCCACACACTCACAGTGGTTTTTTTAATGAACTTTATTCAATTTGTGGAGGAATTACGAGAGCATATGTGAAATATATTTGTTTTTCCCCTCAATGACCATGAAGAATTTGAGACTATATTTCAATTAAGATTGTTATTACTTCTTTCATGTGGTTAAAATTGTTGCATTAAAAAAATTAAAAGCACTTTAGATTTGACAGTTGTTTACTCCTAACAAAAAGACCCTTTTCCCTCCAGTTTTAACAGTACAATCAATATATTTTCAACCAGATCTTTTAAAAACAACTGCTAACAAATATTCAACATCAATCGTGTTTTAGAAGTATAAAACTGATTTTACCTGATTTTGCCTTCTTTGCTGCTTTCTTCTTTTCCTGAACCATGTATTAACTTGAAAAAAGCTTTTTCCTTTGACTCACACATATTTAATTGAGAAAAGAAAAACAATGATGTTTCCATCTTCTTTCTCTAAAACGAAGAGATGTCTAATTTATTACATCCTTCGCTTGTTAATGCTCTTTCATAGTTATACATGGTACAATAAAAGTTATCTCAACTCTGTCAGCAGTGTCTAAAAAAAAAAAAAGGAAAAAAAAAAGAGTCCAGAGCTGTGTTTCTGCCTCTACAAAAAAGTAGAACTGAGGAACTGAGGTACAATTCGGTCCTGAGTTGTTTAGGGAAATGATACTACAAATTTGCAAAATGACTCTTGGTCCCTAAGATAAAGACTAGTATTACCACAGTGGAACTTCTCTTTCTAGTTTGTGCAACCAGAATGATGCTTTAATAGACCCAAATGACACTGTCATTTCCCACAGGAACTTTTTTAAACATTTTTAAATGTGTATAGTGTGTATTAAAATATGATGTGGTGAAGTACTTCATCAAACATTAGGAGATTTTTTTCCCTTGTTCTTAATTTTTTTTAACTTATTTTAATTACAAAGAGTTAAGTAAATTTCATTTAATTGACATAAGGCTGTGTAATGTAAATTGCCCTTTGCTTAACATATTGTATCAAAGTAAGAATATAGATGATGGAATTTTATAGTTGAAAGAGACAGTAGAAAGTTTTTAATTCAATAATTTTTAAGCACAGTTTCATGGAATGATTTTAGGCATTTAAGAAATTTTTATCAGTTCATGGTAAAAATGGGGATGAAAAGATAATATGTAAATTTTTTCCTAAACTACATATATATTAATATGAAGGATTTCCTTATTTTGAAGTTGCCCTTCTACCTTTTGATTGTTAAAATATTCATTTTGATGAAATATTTTAACTAGAGATGGCAGGTTGTGCGTTTGTTTATTTTATGTCCTCGTTAAAAAGAAAGGACAACTCCAAGTTGGTTCAGCATACACTTATACTGTTTTAAGACATCCAAATATGTAAGAAATACTGATGTAGTCCATAACTTACATTGTGTGGCAAAGGAAACCAAGAATGATAGATATTAAGTGATTTATTCATGCAAAGTCCTAGAGGTCAGTGGAAGAAAAGATTTGGAATTATCAGAGCCTTTGATCACCAAGCACATGTGATTTAGTCTTTCTAAAAGTCTTTGGTCTCCACTAGTGGATGCTTTAATTCCTCTAAAATTGTTTTATTTTTAGTCTTTTCAAATTATTGATTTCAAGAAAGTAGTTGACAGAGAATCCACCTAGGAGCTCAAAACATTTACTAAATTGAAATTAAAGAATATTTAGTATATATTTATACACACACCCTCTTGCTTTGATAACTTTTACTTTGAACATATTTTTATAATTTTTTTTAAAGTGTATTTATTTATCTTGAGAGAAAGAGAGAGCAAAGGAGGGGCAAAGAGAGAGGGAGAGAGAAAGAATTCCAAGCAGGCTCTACACTGTCAGCACAGAGCCTGACATGGGACTGGACCCTATGAATGGTGAGATCATGACCTGAGGGGAAACCAAGAGTCAGGCATTTGTGTTTTTTGTTTTGTTTTGTTTTGTTTTTTACATTTATTTATTTTTGAGAGACAGAGAGAGGCAGAGCACAAGTGGGTGAGGGGAAGAAAGAGAGGAAGACACAGAGTCCAAACAGGCTCCAGGCTTCAAGCTGTCAGCAAAGAGCCCAATATGGGGCTCAAACTCATGATCAGTGAGATCATGACCTGAGCCAAAGTCAGACACTTTAACTGACTGAGCCACCCAGGCACCCCAAGAGTCAGGCATTTGAACGACCGAGCCCCTTAACACATTTTTAAATTCATCTTGACTATTGACTGTAAAAACAGTATCTTTGAAGTACTATATCCAGAGGAGAGACAGAAACTTACTGGTGTTTTTCATAAGATATGTTGAAATTATGTGCAAGCTGATAGAACTAGGGAGAGAGATATTGTGAAAATATGGACACAAGGAAACTACATTAAAGGCCTGTGTAAAGGTCTGAAAGAGAATTAGGAGATGCGTGGATTTACTCTTTGTGTATACAAACAGTCGGAAGCAGGAGAGGAAGAAAACTGTGGATGTGCATGGCAGACAGCTAAGAATCACTCTGGCACAATAATCTCTTAAATATATATTTTAAATGAGAACAGTCTTTTATATTTACCTACAGGTTTACCATTTCCAGCTCTCTTCACCTCTTTGTGCAGAAGTGCACAAGTCACTTAGCCTGAAGACCTTCAACATTTCTTGTTGTTGAAGGTCTGCTGAAAAATTTTCTCAGCTCCTGATATTCTGAAAATGTCTCTTAAATTTCTTTTTTCCTCCTCAGTTTGAGGGATATTTTCACAAGATAGAATCTAGGTTGACAGTTGCTTTTTCTTCCTTCAGCAACATTTAAAATGTTGCATTTTTATCTTCTGGCCTCCATTATTCCTGTAAAGAAGTCACTGCTAATTTGTTTAACAGTTCTTACATCCTAATGTAAGAGTGTGACCACTTTTCAGATTTCTTTATCTCTGGTTTTTAAAGACTTGATTAAGATATGAAAGGTGTTCATTTTACTTGGGATTTGTTGAGCCTTTTGGATTTGTGGGTTTGTAGTTTTTGTCAAAGTTGGAAACTTTTAGATACTAGCTCTCCATTTTTTGTTTTTCTTTCTCACAACTTCAGAGACTCAAATTACAGGTATGTTTGACTTCTTGACATTGTCCCATTAGTCACTTAGGAGATACTCAATTTTTTTGCCTCTTTTTTTTCTGTTTCACAGATATTTTTCATTGCTATGTCTTCTCAACAATGTTCACTGATCTTTTTTGCCACAATGTCTTATTTGTTGGTAAGCTTATATAATAATGTTCTTATTTCAGCTCCAGAGATTTGATTTTTTATAATTTGATTATTTTATCTTCATTATGTTTTTTAATGTTCTGGAACATATTTAAAATATCTGTATTGAAGTTTATTTCTGAAAATTCATCTCTGCGATCTGGGTCTGCTTTTATATTTGTTTTCTTCCTGATGAGGGCACATTTTCCCAATCCATCAGATGTCCAATAATTATTTATTGGATGCTGGACATTTGAATTTTATGATGTTAAATGTCAGAATTTTGTTAGTCCTCAGTGATGATGGAGATAACATTGACCAGCAGTTATTTAAGTATCAGTTTTGTCTTTAAAGACTTTTACTTAAAGTTTAGTATTATGGGTGCAGATTAGCCTTAATTGCTGAGGTATGATGACACCTAAATTATAATGAATTCCCAGGGTGTTCATTATAGCTTTCCTATTTTGGATGTTAAGAAATTGAATGTCCCTCAGCTCTGTGTGAACTCTGAAAATTATTAACATATCTTATGGTAAGTATTCTTTGCCAATATTCAGGGAGTTTTATCCTGCATGTGAGCTGCTTGGTATTAAGCCAGACTCAAAGGTAACCTTGCACAAATTTCTTGAACTCTTTCTTATACTTTGTCTTGCAAATTTCAGCCCCCTTACTCTTGCTATTCCCTCAACTTAAAATTGTATTTTTTTTCTCTATTTAAGGAATACCGCTGTAAACTTCTCAGTTTCTAAATGAGACTGATATTTCTTCCCCACACTAAAGTCTTTTAAGAAAGTGGTTGATGTTGTATGGCTCACTTCATCTGTGTCTCATCTGTTAAAGATCACAGATTCTTCAGTGTCTAGAAACAGTTATAGTGCATTTCTTTTTTCAGTCTTCTAGTGGTTTTTTTTTGGGGCAAAAAGTAATGTGTTTATTAGTTAATCCATCATAATCATGGCCATCTTTTACCTGAGATATATATGTCCAATTACCTTACTAAATTCTATTATTGTTCATAGAATTACTCACAGATTTTTTCAATTAGTTTTCTTAAATTTATCAATAGATTCTTTATAAATATTACTAGTTTCAACAACCCTTTTAAAATTGATATACTCTAATTTATTTTTCAGTCTAATATTATTGGTTAATCACTTCAGTGCAGTAAGTTGATAGTTGGAATCCTTGCCTTCTTTTCCTTTGCATTAGGAAAAATTAAGTCCCATTAAAATGAGGCTGGGTTTCATACTTACCCTTTGTGAACTTACACAATTTATACAATTATGTTCCTTATTCTCCTTATTATAATTTTGTATGGAATTTGAATTTGATATATTTCTGTTGTTTATTTTCTTTTGATATGTTTCTGTTGTGAAATTAGTTTTCTTGTACTTTTAGAAAGAACCAGGATTCAAGGAAGCTTTTCTGTCTTTATTAAATTTCAGTAATCAGAGTGGAGGTAGTATTCATATTATTCTGAGAATAATTTTAAAAATGAATAATTAGTGGATGTTCTAATTTATCATTCCCTGTGCCACTGAGAAACTGAAGTCTTAGGGTGAAATAAGGGACACATAGATGCAATAGAAAATAGTTTAATTAAAATCTCCTTAGTCTTGAAATTTGATTGCAGGAATCAGTATAAACTTTGCAAGTTGATACTTGGTTGGTCATAGTTTCTAGTCTTTTATATTGGACAAAGGATATATATTTTTCCTACCTATAAATATTTCCTACCTCTTTCTACTATAAAGACCTATATATAATTACTAATGTATTAGCAGTAAGACCCAAATTGTGGTCCTGAAATGTCACTCCTCACTAAAAGCAACCTAGTTTTAGTGGAGATATTGCTGACATCTGAGACAGGAAATGAACATGCTGAGCCTGGCCAATCTTGTCATATCAGTTAGCAAGTAACTATCAAAGACAAATAGAATCAGGGGTGCCTGAGTGGTTCAGTCAGTTAAGCATCCGACTTTGGCTCAGGTCATGATCTTGCGGTTTGTGAGTTCGAGCCCCACGTCGGGCTCTGTGCTGACAGCTCAGAGCCTGGAGCCTGCTTCAACTTCTGTGTCTCCCTCTCTCTCTGACCCTCCCCCGCTCACTCTCTGTCACTAAGTCTCAAAATAAAGACATAAAAAAGAAAAAAAGACAGACAAATAGAATCAATATAAAAGATATTCGAGGGTTGACGCTACAACAAGTCTTCCACTAAACAAAATGAGACCATTTGAATTTCAAGAATTTTAGTAAATAGAATGGGTTGAACAGATCAAACTTATTTATATCTGTGGGGTACATAATGTTATTTAAAAGTAATTGTCTACCTTCAGAAGATTATAGAAATTAACCTACTATCATGAAAACTGGCTAATAAAGGGAAGAATTAAGAATTCAGCAGTTTTCTTGCCTTTCTTATTAATTCTATGATGAGTAATCAAACAGTAGATAAGAGGAAATATTTCTTTAAAAATTATTCTAACCAACAAAGTAAAGTAAAATAATAGGATCAAAATTCCAACTTTTTAAACCAACAAATATTTAGATATAGGCACTAAGCTTCAATGGTTGCTAAGGTCACAAAAAGAGACAAACATTCTGGGCTTCCTCTAGCCTTGCCATACCCTGGCAGTTTTCCAAAGAGGTCAGATCAGAGTTTGATCCAATCTCTGGACCCAGCTGCCAATTAGCAGGAAGGAGAGAAGACAGAGGAACATGTTGAACTGCACCAGGAATGTGTAATCAGTGAGATCCAGACTGGGGGAAACTATAGCTCACTTCTTCAACAGGTAAATTGTAAGGAAAAGGAGATAGAAATAAGGGGGAAATAGAATTGTATCTATGGACTGACTCAAAAATATTAATCTATAAGCCAAATACGTATTCTCAAATAAAGAACTAATTGTTTCATTAGTTCTACCTGAAAGTCTATTTCATTTTTATCTAGAAAACACCCATGTTCTACTACCAATCAATTGGTCAAAATGGACACACTATTTTAATATCCATTTTAAGAGTAACTGCATAAACATCATGGCGTAAGGAAATTCTACAAGAACTTACATACCAGAAAATGACTCCTCTCCCTTTCCATGATTATCCCTACTTTCTCTCAATCACAGTAATTTGGTAAATTTTCAACACAGTAGCTCAGGGTTAATACTGGAACACACTAGTTCTTCCAATATTCTATTTGATTATATTAATTCAAAAATCATGATATTTCTACTACTAGCAATAGCAATAAAAAAATCAAACAGAAAATAAATTCATTGACTACCTCTAATGTAAAGGGGGAAAAGATTCCTATATCCTCAGTGCAAATGTTATATATTAAATTTTATTGAGGAAACTCATAGGTGGAGAAACAGCAAAGTGCACAATATCTCCCACACCTGCATTACTCCGCTTAAAAGCATGTCTGACATGGGCATAGCTGCACTTGACAACTTTATGGAAGAGCTTCAGGACAGAAACTTTACCTCAATCATCAAAATATTTATAAGGAAAGGAGGACAGATAGCATTTGTGTATCAGTGGGAGTGCACTGGTTGAGGAATGCCCTTATTAGAAAGGAAAAATCTCCAGAGTCTGCTACAGTCTTCTACTGAGCTAACTCACAACTGCTATGCTAAATTATTCCTAACCTACAGGAAAAGAAGAGGAGATGACAAGCAGGGCCATCCAGATTTGTCTCTACCTCTTCCCCAGTGCCAAACAAAATAAAAGGCATCACTCACCTTCATGATATGGGCCCTGCCCATATTTCCAGCCTCATTTCTCACCCCATCCACATTGCCATTCTTACAATGGATCATGCTGTTTTGCAATACCTAGTATTTATATTGTCAGGAATAATAGTCAAAGATTTTAAAATAGGGAAAAGATTACTGAGTGTCCTGCCCAGTTCACCCTTCAGAGTTATCTTCCCTTTTCATTGTCTTTGAAGTATATTACAGTTCTATACATTGCTGAGCATGGATAGTAATGCCTGTGATTCCTGTTCACATAAATGCAGATTAGCCCTATGGATTTGCATTTGATTATTGCCCTACGGATACTGATGAATTTTGCATCTATTTGTAAATTCATTTTAGCATTTTTGATGACCAATATATGTATAAATGTTTTGAATTTTCTTTTGGACTCCCTATAATATCTTACTGATTCTCTCATTAACTAGTGAGTTAAGTAAAATCTTAGATCTATGTTTATTTTACATTTGTATAGGAATCATGATTTTATCTTTTTGAAAATATCTTTTAACAAAATAATCAGCTCCTTCTTTCTAGATGGCTCCATCCTCTTGTTCATTAATGAAGTGATTAATCTTTGAATATTAAACTTAAGCATTCATTATCTTTTCTTCAAAGCATTCGTAAGTTAGCTAGGCAAAACTGAATATCTCATCATGGGGCTCCACTGTATCCAATATATAATTTTCTAAAAAGAATTCTAAGATTCTGTTGCTCATTCTATCACCTGTTTTTTTTTTTCCTACTTGATTCTCGCCTCTGACAGTAGGAAAAGTTTCTTACTCATTTTTGTGAATGTAGCACACAGCACTCTGCTAGTGACACATGAACATTTTATTGCACATAGTAATACACACAAAAAATGCTGAAAACCACACAAAACAATTGCATGCCATAAAAATTATTTAAATGTTAACACCCTTGTAATCATTATTCAGGTAAAAAAAACAGTACTTTGCCAGCCACCCAGAAGCCCCATCCATGTGCCGCACCATAATTACCAACCCTCCATTTTCTCATGGGTAACTATTATCCTGAATTTCAAAAAGATCATTTATTTTTAATTTTATAACCCAGATATGTATCCTTTGATATTATATTTATCCTCTCCCATTTTCAACTTACTATGACTTTTAAGTCTCTTTTAATAGGTCCCTCATCAATCCCCTTCTTTTCCTTACAATTTATCTGTTGAAAAACTGAGCTATAATTTTCCCCAGTATCTGAATCTTGCTGATTGCACATTCATGGTGCAGTTCAACATATTCCTCCGCTTATGAATGATATTTTCAGGTATTATGATAGCAAGCATGATGAATACTTCAGGAATTAAAGGCATGACTATCTATGGCCAAACCTGCCTCTGCTGTTGTTGTATGATAAATTACCTTGGACCATGTCCACGGACTTGCCAAAATGAGAATTTAACCTTTATATATTGACCAAAACTTTTTTCCTTTTCTATTGCAATATATTTTAATTTTTATATCATTGTCAAATATAAAACTTCATTTAACATATCCAAGGGGATTAAAAAGCTTGTCTTTGTAAATTCATAGAATGAAATCTATGGATGGATTTCAACACATAGTTGAGAGAACCAAGATGAGAAAAATTTAATGACTCGCTCACTGACAGCATATTACTGGCAGAGTCGAAACTGGAATAAGATTTTTATAAGTCCTGGGCCTTCCCTGAGCCCATCTGAAAGTGACTAAAAGCTTTTGGCTTGGAAAATGCTCTACTCATGTCCCATGTCTAGCATTCCTCTTTGTTTGTGACTTTACTAGCTTCCTACAAGATTCCTTTTTTTCCTTCTACTGGGGCTTTAACCTGAAAATAGATTTTAAAAAAAGAAAAAAGCTACATTAAAAGAGAGCTACCGGGGCATCTGTGTGGCTCGGTCAGTTAAGTGTCAGACTGCAGCTCAGGTCATCATCTTGCAATTCATGGGTTTGAGCCCTGCGTCAGGCTCTGCACTGGTGGTGTGGAGCCTGCTTGAGATTCTCTCTCTCTCCCTCTCTCTCTGTCCCTCCCCTACTTGTGCTCTTTCTCTCTCTCTCTCTCTCTCTTGCTCTCTCTCACTCTCTCTCGCTCTCTTGCTCTCTCAAAATAAATTAATAAACTTAAAAAAAGAGCTACCATTATTCTGCCTCTCTGCTAGTCTCTAGTCCCCACTTTCTATGCTCTATTACATCATAGTTCCCCACCTGCAGACCTGTAACAAGTTTATTTTATGATTGTTGCTAATTTTGCTAGTACTCAATATATTTAAGTTTTTTAAATTTGATTAGAAATTTTTTTTTAATAAACATTTTATTTTGAAAGAATCCAATATATAGAAATATTGCAAAGATAGTATAGGAGTTCCCCACATATTCTTTCCTCAGTTTCCACCATTGTTAATATCTTACACAACCATAGTATATTTGTGAAAACTAAGAAATTACTATTTGTGCCTAGATGAGGAACTAAACTAGCCTTTATTTGGATTTCACTTTTTTCCATTAATGTCATTTTTCTGTTCCAGGATCTAATCAAGAATTCCCGATTGCACTTATTTTATTTTTTCCACATTGTATTTACTAGTCATGCCTGATTACTTGCCTCTATCCATGATAGTGTCTCAGTTTTTCCTTGTTTTTCATGACCTTGGCAATTTTGAGGAGCACTGGTGAGGTATTTTGTAGTGTCTCTTACTTTGGGTTTGTCTGATGCTTTTATCGTGACTAGACTGGATGAGTTTAGGGAAAGAATACCAAAGAAGTGGAATGTCTTTTTATCACAACCTATCAGTGGGTATATACTAACAACATGACTTGTATTGGTGATGCTAACATTGATCATCTGGTTTTGGTAGTGTTTCCAGGCTTTTCCACTTTGGAAAAAGTTATTTTTCCAAACTTTATATGCTTTATTCTTAGGAAGCAAGTCACTATGTTCAGTCTGCCTTCAAGTGGGAGGGGGGCAGAATTAAGTTCCACCTCCTGGAGGAAGTATCCACACAAATTATTTCTAATTCTTTTGTAAGGAAGATTTATCTCTTCTCTTATGTTTATTTATTCAATAATTTATTCTATCAGTAGAGACTCATGTGTATTTACATTTTTTTATTACAAGCTAATAACCACAGTCTTTATTTTGATATCCAATAGTTCCAGCTTTTGTCATTGGTAACTCATTCAAATTAGTTCCTTGTTGCAAGCTTTTTAAATAATAAAATGCACTTAATTTCTTAACTGTTACTATGGGAAGAAAAATTGTTAGCAATAAATCTTGAAATAATTTTTAAGTTACTTTGATAGATTTTGCTGAGAAAAATCTTTGGAAAAAAAACATACAATGTTCGCTATAGTTTGGAATTAGAATATCATAATTCTTCAGACACTTTAATGCTCAGTTTTAAAACTAGCAATGGGAACCCATAGCCTCCACGCCACAGCCCAGCGAGCCTGCCAAGGGGAAGGACGTCCCTGCCCAAATGTGCAAGCCATCGTGACTTCCTACCCTGTGGTAGAAGGTCCTGGTTTCACTTGCTTCTAAGACCTGAGAAGGACGTCCCTGCCCAAATGTGCAAGCCATTGTGACTTCCTACCCTGTGGTAGAAGGTCTGGTTTCACTTGCTTTTAAGACCTGAGAAGGACGTCCCTGCCCAAATGTGCAAGACATATGACTTCCTACCCTGTGGTAGAAGGTCCTGGTTTCACTTGCTTCTAAGACCTGAGAAAATGGGCTGGTTTGAAGACGAGGGCACTAGCCCTGGACTGCAGCGTGGAACCCAATCTGCAGAGCTGCTCACACCCTCCCCACCTGCTGTGACTGTTCTGTTCCACTTGGCCATTTGGGCTGATAGGGTGACAAGTGGAGTTTGTTTTTTTCCTAAATAAAATGAATCGCCTAGAAGCAGAAAAAATAAAAAAAGAAAGAAAGAAAAGAAAAAGAAAACTAGCAATGTGTTCCCACACTTTATTTATCCTTTATGTTTGTTTGTTTGTTTGTTTATTTATTTATTTATTATTTTAGAGAGAGCATAAGCAGGGGAATGGGGCAGAGGGAGAGAGAGAGAGAGAGAGAGAGAGAGAGAGAGAGAATCTATGTAGGTTCCCATGTTGAGCATAGAGCCTGATGCAGGGCTTGATTCCATGACCCTGGGATCATGACCTAAGCTGAAATCAAGAGTCGGATGCTCAACTGATTGAGCCATCCAGGACCCAGCCCTTATTTTTTAAATAATTCAATATATTTTTGAAGCATAGTATATAGATATGCATTACCATTGTGATAAAATTTCTAATATTCCCACCTATTGATGATTTACAAGAAACACATTCTAGATTTTTATTTTCCCCCATTTTAAATATAACATAAAATAATTTAAAAAATATGTAAAATGCATCTGGGGCAAACTTTAAAATACTCCTTAAATATAAATAAAGACTTTACTTTTAATTAAAAAAATAGAGACAATCTTAATAAAATCTCAGTAAGATCCAAACACTGCCCCTGCCCCCCAACCCAGTGCTAGACAGATTAATTTAAAAATTACACAGGAAAAAAAGAATAAATATTAATGGACAAGAAAGTCATATAACAAAGAGAGAAAGACTATACTTAACAAATTTTAAAGTTTCCACAGTTTAAAAACTGTTTGCTTCATTTTTTGATAGACTGATAGGAAAAAAACTAACGTTTAGAAGTAGACTTAAATATTAGAGAAAATTAATATCTAATAATAGTACCTCTGATATCAATGGGGAAAGATTGGCATTTTAACAATTATGGCGAGACAAATGTATAACCATTAAAAAAAAAAAGATAATGTAGATCCTTACCTTGCTATTTGTAAGATGATAAATTCCAAATGCCCCAAGGACTTAAACATTAAAAATGAAACTCTTCAACCCTTTACAAGGTTAACAGAAGGCATGGGTAGATTTCATTAATATCTGGAAGAGGATAGAATTCTTCCTAAATATAACTCAAAATCCAGAAGTGTTTTAGTTTTTAAAATATTTAATAAATTTGAGTATATTAAAATAAAAACAATTTTATTAGAACATCAACCGAAAAACTATAAACAAAAGCCAAAAAACAAACTGTGGGACAAATAAAATATAGAACACATAGAAAGGCTAATATCCCTAATATTTAAAAAGCTCCTAAAAATAAAAAAGATCAAAACTCAAGGGAAAAATGTCAGAGACTATAAAAAAAGAGTTCACAGAAAAATAAATGCAACTAGGATTTAAATATATGAAACTATGTTCAGTTTTAGTCATTAGATGATGGAAAATTAAACAAGATTTTAGGGTTATTTATAGAATTATTGGGGAAATCTGAGTGAAGTTTATAATTTAGTTAATTATATTGTACATCCAAAGGGTACAAATTTTCAGTTATACAAGGTGAATAAGTTCTGGAGATCTAATGAACATCATGGTGATGATAGTTAATAATACTGCATTGTATGCTTTAAATACGCTAAAAGGATAGATCTTAAATCTTCTGAACACAAATACACACACAATGGTAACTATATAGAGGGGTAGATAAGTGTTTTAGCTTGATTGTGGTGATTTTTTCACATTTAGTAGAGTTGAGTGTCTGAGTCAGAGGAGGCCAGTAATGACTAAGTATATATTGTAGTAGTAGGCATCTCTGTTGGAAATTTACACATAATTTTGTTATTTTTAATTTCATGAACATTTCACACAGAGTCCTGGAGTGTTTTTATAATGAAATTCCCTTATAGCTCCACATGCACATATTTACTCACACCACTCTTTTTTTTTTTAAGGGTAGAAATGGCTGCTGTTTGGGTGATGTTTCTACATTTCCTTTGCAGTCTTGATTGGACATGCTGACATTTATCAGTGACTACCTATGATTCTAAGTTTCCTTCTGTGATGAGTATGTTGTCATTCTTAGGAAGTGTGTGAAAGAAACGACCTCTGAGAAACAGTTTTAATGAAAACTTTCTTTGGTCTTAGTTTTACTCTGCTTTTGGAACCTGGTAACTTTCATACACATATTCTCTAAGCATTAGTCACAGAAGTTTTGCTTGTTTGTTTGCTGTATTTTTTTAATACTAGAATATAAATGGCTAAAATAAAATATCTAGGGATATGGAGCTGATGTCAAAATTGAGAAGGATACTGATAATAATCAAAGCACCTATGTATCTAGGGGAAAGAATGAGAGTGAAAAAAGATAGAGACAATCTTTAAAAATCCAACTTAAAGTATTGTTTATATAATTGAATTCCTAATGAAGACAGAAGACTCTCAAATTCCAGGTTTTATCCTTAGGACAGAAATAAAACTAAAAATAAAATGTAACAAATAAACTGTATTTTTGTGTTTTAAGCCATTTTTCATAACTTTGTGTTTAAATATGGTTCATGTAAGTTCATAAAAGTGATCCTGTTGTTGAGTGGACTGGGGAGACCTACACCCTGAGGCCTCAACCCAGCCCATCCGAAAGATATTGCTGAAGTCTCCTGGTCTTGTCACAAGAAAGAATTAAAAGTACAGACACAACACAGCAGATGAGCAGTACAAGCAAGAAAATTTATTAAAGTGAAAGTATATTCTCAAGATATGACAGCAGACAAGCTCAAGGAAGAGCTGGATACTGGGTTTGGGTTTCTATCTTTACAGACAGTTGTTAACAAAGGGGTGGAATATTCATTACTACAGGTGGGGATTTCTTTGAAGCAGGGTGGTCTCTTCCAAAAATGTGGGTTATGTGCCGTTTCTTCCTTGTTTATTCAGGGGCTTCCAGCCTACATTGTCAGCCATTTTGGGCCTGTCTGATTTGACCTGGTTTCTTATGGCTTTGTTTTAGAATGCTTCTAGGACAGACCTCTAATCTTCTCATAGGTAGCCATGACTTCCTCCTTGCTGGCCTCCAGGCATCCTGTTAGAACCTAACTAACTGCTTACTCTAACAATTTAAATACTAAAATTTGACATTTTCTTCCCAGGTTAGTTAAGTCCAAGAAACCGAGAGAAATATTGTGTTATTTAAAGTGACATTAGTGTTTGGCTCACTAGAAAGTTAGGTTTTTGAGCAAGGAGAGTTCATCATGCTTTTTCATGACCAGATAAAATATTCTTTCAGGACATCTACTTCTTTTGCTCTTATTCTCTGCCCATCAAGCAAACACAAGCTTTCAAGTACCTCATTGCCTAGGCACTGTAAAGGAAATGCTCTTGATAGAAGACACAGGGAAGAAGTGCTCTGATTTTGAACACATAAATTACACTCTTGGTTTATTATTTGTGTTTTTTTCCTCCTTAATCCATTAAGAGAGACATGCTCAAATGTAAGTCAAATGACTAGCCCTTCCTACCCTTGAATATGTAAGTCTTTTAAATAATAAAATTATAATTACTTAGAGCTTCTTCTACCTTTTCCAGAATAAATTCACTGTTTCCTTTCTAACTTTACCTCCCCCCACCCAGGTATTTCTTCTTCCACAGAAAGTCCTATAATCTGCTGTGGAATACTACACTTGCTTATGAATCATGTAGTTTCATTAAGTCTGCCTATCTCTGTGTAGAATCAGTGCTGTGATGATCAAGTCAAGGATCAGTTGGTCCTGGAATGGGCCTGATTGAACAGTTTTGGCCCAGTGCTTTGTTCACCACCATCAACCTGATGCACCTATCCAGATTTCTGTCTCATCCTACTGGCTCAAACATTCTTTGTTTTTTTAATTTTTTTTATTTTTGAGAGACAGAGTGAGACAGTGCATGAGTGGGGGAGGGGCAGAGAGAGAAGGAAACACAGAATCCGAAGCAGGCTCCAGGCTCTGAGCAGCTGTCAGCACAGAGCCCCCCATGGGGCTTGAACCCACAAACCATGAGATCATGACCAGAGCTGAAGTTGGACACTCAACTGACTGAGCCACCCAGGGGCCCCTCAAACATTCTTTTCTGAGGAGAAGCAGGGCATCTTTTCTCATTATATCAAAAAGTCATTATGTTTAAGCAATTATGTTGGGAGAGGGCTAACCTATTTCATTATTATTTCATTTGAATTCTTTCTATGTTCATGAAAATTTATATATTTATCAAATGCATACACCTTAGCATACTCTATCAGTTTCCTATTGCTGATGTATGAAATTACTACAAACTAGGTGATTTAAAACAACACAGATTTTTTCTTTTTTACAGTTTTGGAAGTCAGAAGTCCAAAATGTGTCTGACTGGGTTAAGATCAAAGTGTCAGCAGGGCCATATTCCTTTCTGGAGGCTCTGGAGTACATCCATTTTCTTGCCTTTTCAAGCTTCTAGAGGTGCTCATGGTCCTGTTCCAAAGACTGCAATGTCCAGTTGACTCCTTTTTCTTTTTTTTAATGTTTATTTATTTTGAGAGGGAGAGAACAGAGAAAGGGAGAAAGAGAATCCCAAGCAGTCTCCATGGTCTCAACACAGAAACTAATGGAGGCCCCATTTCACCAATGGTGAGATCATGACCTGAGCTAAAAGCAGGAGTCAGGCACTTAACCTACTAACCCACCCAGGTGCCCTAAGTCTTTTTTTTTTTTTTCTTGGTATCACTTTAACAATGATTTTTCTGCCTCCCTCTTCCACATTTAAATACCCTTGTGATTACACTGGTACCATTGGGATAATCCATGCTAATCTCTTTATTTTAAGATCAACTGACTAGCAATCTTAATTCCATCTATTGTCTTAATTCCCCTTGGCCATGAAACATATCAACAAGTTCTGGGGAATACGGCCTGGACAGTTTTGGAAGGCTATTAGTCTCCCTATCACACATACATTCATAATAAGAAAAGCCCATAAGATAGGATAAGGGTAAAATTAAATTATCCTCATATTTGAGAGTTTGGTTTAATGACAATATATACTTTTGAAAGTAGAGTGATTTTGAATATGCATATATTTCATTGCTCAAATAGTTTTTTTCTTCTACAGTCTCTTTGATTGATACCTAAATATTACATTTCAGATCTCTAGTAAAACTGTAAAAGGGGGATGAAGAGAAATTTTTTGTCTTTACAATCCATTCATGTGCTTCACCTCCTCACTCCTAGTAGAAAGTGGTTCTTTTACTACAATGACATACTGAAGTTATTCTCTACATCAGTTAATATGAACAGTAAATACTCTAAAATTGAACATATAAATAATTTTCCCCTTGGCAGCAAGTCTTACCCTTGGTGGCAAGCTTCCCAAGTATTTTGAATATGAGGATGTTTTTATAATATCAATGTAACTTTATACTGTTAGTTGTGATACTTACAGCATCTGTTGATTGAGAAATATAACAAACAATACTGTGATTTAATTAATGGCTTTAAGTAAGTATATACATTCCTTATCATGACATATGCATATGTTTTAGGCAATGGAACATGAAGTATGTGATGTTATCTACATATTCATTTTATGTAGCTTTCTACACATAGATATTCAAGTTCGCAGGTCTCTGAACTCCAGAAATCCATGGTAAATGCAAATTGCAAACCACTTCCTACAAGTCTAAAACCTGTCAAGTCTATCTTCCTAGCTCCATCAACAATACAATTTTTGTTCAAATATTTCAGAGCATTGCAAAATACTATTGCCTCATTTTGGACACTTCAAAAGAAGCAAGGACCTGGAAATTTACAAGGATAATGTGTTGATAATTTGGAAACAGAAATGTTCAAATAAATTGATTCTTTTATCCCCATCTAGTAGTTGTCTAGTATAACAAAAGAATAATTTAAAATTTATTTTACAGAATTAAGATATACTCATTTAATGCTACTTGATAATTACCCCACAACTTCTCAGATAAAATTCTTAAAACTGTTAAGCCAACTTTGTCTTCAAATTTCATCTTGATTTAAGCCTTCAAGAAATAGTATGCCCACTTTTGATAAAACCCAATTCCATACAAATGAATAAAGGTATTTATAATAATTCTGAAATTTTTACCTGAAACCTAAAGTACATTGTTTCATTGAGTAGTTCTCTATGCTGGAGAGATTAGCATGTTTTATGGGAAACATAACTGGAAAATAACTTTTAGAAAAATAAAAATAATGCATTTGGTGAGATATATAAACTCAGCTGTCAATGGGTAAATATCCTGCTCCACGTATGGTCATAGCCTTTCATTTACCTTTCCTTTTTCATCTGCTCTGTACTTTTTGGTAAAGTATCACTAGAATGTTTATTAGGAAAAATAAGAGAGTTTGAAATTTTAAGTAATCATCAATTTTAAAAATCCTGTTTGCTTATTAAGATTTACTTAGACAGGAAGAATTTGGTGAATAAATCACATACCTAAAATAATGGCTTAAATGAGATTATTAAATTTAGGTTAGGAAAAAAGTAAAGGTCAGGGTTAAATTATATGATTTGGCTACAAAATAAATCTCTTCACTTTCTCCTATTCATTTACATAATGCTTTTAGAAGTTTCATCTCTCAGTGGAGATTAGGCCAAGGACTCCTAAATTTTTAAATAATTCCTCAAGTTTACTTAGATGATGCATTTAAAGTTGTTTTTCTGATCAGATGACTGTGGTATAATTTAAGTTTAACTCTTTATCTGGATTTAAGATTATTAGGAAACTCCTAATGCAGAAATGACTAACAATTTATAATTCCATGATAGATAAAATTGCCTCAAATCTGATAAAGACAGGATATTAAATAAGAAAAAGATACTGGCATATTTCCATTGCTAAAGGCTAAGGACACAGAACATTTGCAGACTAAATAGCGTGTAAATTTTAGCTTATGCGCCCATTATAGTCACTGTCGACAGGAAGCAGGATACACAACAGTGTGAAACAGGACTTGCAGCGTCACTGGAGTCTTGTTCTCTGAAATTTACCAAGTCTACTGCCATTTACAGCATCTGTAGCAGGAGCCTAACATTTTGGTTTTATTTACATAGCTAAACAATGCATTGAGAATTGATCATTTGTCATTCGCTTTTCAGAAATAATCATTGAATCTTTTCTTGAAAGAGTAGAGACTTCTAAAAACCAATAACACCTAGACAGAGCATCTTATTTTTCATAGAATGTTAAATTTTAAGTAAATTTCTGGTACACAAGAAAATCTACAGTGATTACTTACAAATCATATGATGTTTAGGAATGTTGCATTTCAATATTTTCTCACTAGTGCTTTTGTAAATAATACTGTGTAATTTGAGAGGATTTTAGCGTCTTCTTTGGATAACTAGGTACAGACACAGAATAAAGTTTATCTCAGATTAGATATAGAGATCTCTAAAAAATTATAGGAAATTGTGTTTTATATTGGTTAGGTGTTATGGTTTGATATTTAATTCAAGAGAAGCAATGACAGGGAGTTGTGAATAACATAGCTTCTAGCCTCAGCCTGTCCTGGGCTCATAAATTGCAAGCTGTGTGACCTGCAAGTCACTTGGCCTCACTCTACCTCAACTTTTTCATTTTTAAATGGTGATGATAATGGTACATACTTCAAGAGGTTGTCATGAGGATTAAATGAGTTAATATAGGAGAGCACTTAAAGCATTGCCTGACATCTAAGTGCTTTTTATTTTGGAAAAAAAAAGGTATCAACTCATTTAGTATAGGTACCGAGTTCATACCAGGCACTCTGCTATCCTGGAGTCTCAAAGGTGAGTAAGTTGTGGCCCCTGTTCTCAAAGAACTTACCCAGATCATCTCAATATAACGTGGGAAGGATTAAAGTATGAAACCCATGCCTATTTCTATGGAAGAAGCTTGGCTCTGGGTTTCTCAGAATATCTGAACTGCTTCTTAAGGGTAAGAAATTACCTGAGTGAAAGCTGAGGAAGGGCATTTCATTCAGAAAATAGCACAAAAGACACAGACACATGAAATAAAATGATATATGCAGGAAACTTCTGGCAATTCAGTATCAGAAAGCTTAATCACAGGGACTTATACCTCTGAAGACCCCCGCCTCCCCATCTTGGTTTGTTTAAAAGAAATCAAATGCTTTGATGTTGGTCATTGATTCTTCAGATGAACACAATGCTTACCATTCCTTTTAAGTTAAAGTAAGCAAACCTGGGATCAAGGACTTGGGAATAGGTACTTGACTTGAGAGATGATAAGCCCAAATGCAAAAGAGCTGAAAAAGAAACAGAAAATAAAGCAAATAGATGTATGCTAATAAGTGGGTTTCCATTTTAGGCAATTGGAGCTCAAAACAGGGACCCTCTCAGAAAACACATAGAACATCCTTCTGAATTTTTCCACAAGAAGATGGAGAGACTGTGGCATTTATTCACCAATTTCCACCTGTCCACGCACACCATTGGGCAATCATTGCTTCACCCTTGAAGCAATCATTCTCAAGAATTTCAATTGTACTGCCCTTAGTCAGCAAGCTTCCATGAGGTTAGAGTTACCCTCATGCAGTGAAGGAGAGAGACGCAGTGTTTAGAGTGAAATGCTACCATGATGCCAAGAACTGTTTTCTACAGCCGCAGGTGAATTCAGAGGTGGGATTAAGGAAGAGGGACCAACTGTGGCCACACATTTAGGTAACATGTCAAATTTCTGAAGACTTTTGTTTCTGTAGCCCCTGATATGAAGAATGAAGTAGGGGCTAACTGGAGACTTGAGATAAGGATGGAGAAGTAGGGAGAGGAGAAATCATTGAACATCTCACAGACCATGTTAATGCTTGCAATTTATTTTGTATTATTCTAAAGAAAGTCCTTCAGAATGGTTTTAATATAATAGCATGTAAAATTTTCAATTTGCATTTGGATAATTGTCTTAGGTTGGAAACATCATCCATAACTGAAAAATAACATAAATTTGGCTATTTTATTGAACGTGATTTAAAAATGGGTCTTGGCTCACAAATGGAGATCTGGGATTTGGCAAAGGAAAAAAGAATTAGATTCTGTATTATAATTTAATTCAAACCAAACTTACATTTGGACATATTTTAAATTTCTGAAAGACTAAGTAAATCACAGTATTTTTTATAGCATGGAGTAAAATTTACATACTTTTACATTTTATGAAATTGTATCACTCTATCATGATGTCACATGGTGAATAGGAATGCAAAGATGCACCACCTACATTAATGAATGAGTGCTTTTAGGGCCATGTGTTATGCATAACAACTGATGAGTGCAAGCAATCTATCTTTTAAATTTTTGTTATAATCATACGCTATTTTATTTTTCCAGTCTTACTGAGATATAATTAACATATTGCATTATGTAAGTATAAGGTGTACATGTTGATTTGATACACTTATATATTGTAACATGATCACCACCATAGCATTAAGTAACACCATTATCACCTCACAAAATTTCCAATTCTTTTTGTGATGAGAACATTTAAAATCTTCTTTCCTAGCAACTTTCAAGTACAAGTACAGTATTATTAACTATAACCTCAATGCTGTATATAAGATCCCCATGGCTTACTTGTCATATAACTGAAAGTTTTTATGCTTTGACCAACACTTCCCCATTCCTTCTGACACCTTGCTCTTGTAACCTCCATTCTACTCTGTTTCTATGTGGACTTTTTAGATTCCACATATAGCTAATACCATACAGTATTTGTCTAGGATAAGACAATTTCATAATAATATTCTAGGTGCACATATTCTTATTTGTCCCCAGTCAGTGGTGACACTATATAGAAATGAGTAGGAGAAAAAAAACTAAATTACTTACTTCTAGACAGTATAGCATCAGTACAGGATTTAATATTGATTTACACCAACAATTTTATAAAATCAATGAATGAGTACTTGCTTTAAAATATTTTTAAAACTGGGGAATGATTTTTAAAGAGTGTGACCAAGTTATTTAATTTATTATTTTGAACTTCAGTTGATAATCCCTTTCATAACACTATTTTCTATTTTATAAAAATTCTGTTTATTGCTTTCAAATCTTAAATGCAAGTCTTTTGACAGAGGAAGAGACTACATTCTCTGTATTTCCCATCAGCATTTTTTAAGGTGCATATTAACCACACTGAATAATTTCTTAGGCTAGATATAATTTATGTGAGGAATTCATACATAAATCAGTTAGAATAAGGCTGGATATGTGTGCTAAAACATATTTAGCTCTATCAGACCACTTGTGTATTTGATTATATTATATTTAATATCTAAAATAGCTGCTGTTGATTTCCTTAAAAAATGTTATTTCACTTATATGTGAGAGTGTGGTGTGTTTATGTATGTGCCTTGCAATATTTGTTAATGTGTATATTATGTGTACCTATGGAGAGGTACACATCATTATTACTTTGGAAGATATTTCACTTTTTGGATATCTCTCATAGCTTTTTAAAATTCTAAGTAGATATTATTTTCATTGATTAATTGTTGAGAACCATCTTTAACCACGAAAGAAATCTATTTCCTAATTTCCCATGATGTGGAGGAAGAAGCTGTTATTCAAACCTGCCAACTTAGAGGCATTACATGTTGCTTAGATAGAATAGAAAGCTTCCCAAATGTACAGACTCAGGTAGCTTAGCACAGTCGTTGGTACAGTGTTCATGAGAAAGAAAGGGAGCTTCCTTTATAAAGATTCTTCCTTCAGGAATATCAGAGCAATTAACCACATAGACAAAGTTCCAACATTGTTTCTCTACATAAAGTACATATAAAGTAATGTAAAGGCCTTTGTCACACAAACCACACACAAACACAAGCACAGATTGCAACGTCAATGCATTGTGTGACATTAAAAAAATTAATCTTAATAAACTATAGTATTTCCCAGGCCTGTAATTTATGATCTGAACTGTGCTGTCCTAATGACAAACAAAAGCATATTGAGGTGTTCCTACCTTAAACTGTTTGGGGCGCCTGGGTGGCTCAGTTGGTTAAGCGTCCAACATCGGCTCAGGTCATGATCTCACAGTTCGTGAGTTCAATCCCTATATAGGGCTCTGTGCTGACAGCTCAGAGCCCAGGGCCTGCTTCAGACTCTGTGTCGCCCCTCCCTCTGCCCTTCACTCTCCACTTGCACTCTATCTCTCAGAAATAAATAAACGTTAAAAAAAATTTAAAAAATAACAAAAACTGTTCAAGTAATTTTTTAAAACAATGTAACTGCTTGTCTTTTGTCATTTTTGGCCAAATTAAAATTTCTTACAGAGTAGTTATCTCTACTATATTCCTTAGTGCTTATACTCTTAAATTCAAAGAGGAAAACTACCACACAATCAATTACTCTTTTCCACTGAAAAAATTTTTTGACTCACTCAGGCTTTCTTAATCATTTTTGTAAGAAGCCTTACTGCTTTTAGTCTGATATTCTAATGTAAATAATTTGTAATTTTTGTGGGAAGTTTGGACCCTATGAAGATTTAAACAGTGTGGAGTCTGTGTCTGATTCCACTGAGATCAATATTTATATAGCTCACTTTGCTCTGTTCATCTTCCTGCAGTAAAACTATCCAACTCCCTCAGAATAGTCGATTTATCAATTAAATGTTCAAAGATGTATCTCACTTACCAACTAATTGATTATATAAAATATACTCTATCTATACACCTTTCTCTACATACTTATTTTCTAGAATTTCTGACTCCCAGGATTATCCCTTTCTCAGTGCAAGATAGCACCACATTACCTCCTAGCCACCGACTAATCAATTGAGGAGAGCAGAAGGGAGCCTTTAGGATGGTTGGAAAAGAAAAACCGGGACTCTTTTTAGCATATTAACAAAGTTAATGTTAAAGTTAAGGGGGAGGGGGAAAGGGAAAGGGGGGTGATGGTCATGGTGGAGGACACTTGTGGGGAAGAGCACTGGTTGTTATATGGAAACCAACCTGATAATAAACTATAAAGTTAATTAAAAAAATAAAGTTGGATTGGGGAAAAATATGTATCTTTTTTCCTTCCCCTCCCACCTGGGATTGCTAAAGCCCTTTATACCCTTCCAGTACCTGGTGGGACTAACTGACCTAGGCCAGAGGCTGAGAAAAAGAACAAGACAGATCCTGGGGGAAGGTTGGAGGAGTTAAGCAGAGAGTTGAGAAATGAAAGAGATGTACCCTGGGTTCTCTTTCATGCCCACAGAGTAGACAGACAATAAACTGATTGCCAAATATGTATACATGTGGCATATGAATATATTATTTTATTAAATAAAAATGGAGATCAAGAAGTTGCATCTTTTGTACATCAATATGCCAACCATTTTGCATATATTTTTACATCCAATCTCCAAATAACATTGGAGAAAAAAGCATTATAATCAGATGAACAGTGTGCTCCTGAGAGAGGTTATGTCACATATCCTAAGTCAGCTAGTAACTAAAGAAGTGAGAATTTTTACAGTAGTCTCTCCAGCTCAACTAATTGCTTGGATTCAAACTCTTTAAAAAGATTTTTTTGGTAGATAAACTTAAAGTTATTAAAATTTTCTCATGTCATAAAAGTGTTATTTCCTAAAGGCAATAATTTTAATTTTCTTTCTTTTCCCCAAATCCCACTCCATTCAGATCTATTTCATTTGTACCAATGAAATTACCAATATGATTTTGCTAGGCTAGCATGTTTAAATGCAAGTTAAATGACTTGGAATTAAAAGATATTCATGAAAATTTCCTGAGGTATTTTAAAATTGCATAAACTTTCAGTTCTTTATGGGTTTGTGAGAAGGTATCATATTCACCAAGCTGTGCTCTCTTTTTATTAGAAAAACAAAATCTCTTCTCTCTCACCTTCTTCTCACATTAAAAAAAAGAAAACACTCTCCTTAAAGACTGCCATTGTCCGCTATGCCCTGCTTTTCCAAAGACTTTGTAAAAAATGCTGAAGCAACAGGGACAATACTTGGGTAAATCCTACAGGCAATGAATAAATATAAATTTATTCAGTTGCTTCTTACCACTCACAAGATCCAGGGACTACCTGTAATTGTCAGCTTCTGATGGTCATAAGTCCTGACATAGACAAATTCATGCTCAAATAATCCACGTAATTCTAGAAATTCTACCTTATTTACTGATTTTGTTACCTTAAATCATTTGCAAAAGAGTTATTTTATATCAGGAAGTAGTTAAAGCAATTTCAAAACACAGTTAATCATAAATGCATGAACAGCTGTGATGTCCTGCTATATACAAGTCTTTAGCAATTATCTTTATGCAATTATCAAGTTTTAAAACTAAACTTCCCGATATCTTCCAAACTAATATTCCCTTTGGTCAATGACCAAATAGTCACTTGACTATTTCTAATACTTGTATATTTGATATCCAGTGAATTAATCTTTTGTGTTTGATGGTGTGCATTTTCCCATCTCATCTCAGAGCAATGCAGATCACAAGTTATAACATACTATAGGCAGAATCAGCTATATAATTTGTGTAGCTCAGGGAAAAATAAAATTAAGTGCTTCTTAATGAAAAAATTATTAAGAATTTCAAGATGGCAACATTAGAGCCTTAAATCAATCCTCTGAGCACTGGCCACTGTTAAGGTCACATGTCCGAGGAAACAACCCTCTTTTTAAAATTTCAGCTCTTTGACTTGTCACTACACTCTTCCCTCATAATAGCCTATATTCCAGGCATCCTATAAATAGTCCTATTAAAAAAAAAAGGTAGATACATTAATTCTATCTACAAATGAAAATTAAATTAATAAAAACATAATTCTAATATAATTTTTACAGATTTTGAAGGTATCCTTGAAACATACCTCCCAGTAAGTAAACTCTCAGAATTAATAGTATAAAGAACTGACACAAACACTCTGCTCTATCAAACTTATTTTGAGTTTTAGTACTTATAAAAATGACTGGGTACTGAATGCCTTTATGAAAATGCCTTTTTTTGTTATTATTATACTAGTGAATCTTAGGGTTCTGTACATGTTATTTCTTACATTTCAGACCCCCACATAGGTATTATTTTCTATCAGAGTATACATAATGCATACAATGAAGATTATGACTCTTCATCTTGGTTTGTCCTTCTCATCTGCTGTCTCAATGTATATTTTTCATATGCCAGGATGCATATGGACCATTTGAATGATTTATTCCAAACTAGTGGTTCTCCATTATTTCTTATTACATAATTAATATATTCAATATAAAACAAAATATGAAATTCAGACATCAAAAATGAATAAATTTCCCATATTTTTTTACTCCAAGTTATTAAGTTTTAATATTGGGTTATGGCCTTCCATTGTTTTTTTAAAAAAGAGAGTATATTATACAGATTTCTTTTGGGTGTGTGTGTGGTTATTGAAATATTTAATATACATCATTTCATTTGATTCTCATATCAACCCTGAGAAGTACGCATTTTTATGATGGGGAAACAGTAGCTCTGAGATACGTGGCTTTCCTACGTTGTTCAACTAGTTACTGCTGAAGCCAGACTTCAACTCGAGAGTTTTAAGTGCTGTTTTCACTGTACTTGACTGGCTTTGCCTATTCCCCTGCACTCTGAACTACATACTGCCAGTCTGATTTCCCTATAATTGCTTGTTCTCTTAATAGTTTTAAAAATGTTTTTAAAAATTTATTATTATTATTATTATTATTACTTTTAAAATTTAAGTTAGTGAGGGACCTGGGTGGCTCAATCAGTTAAGTGTCTGACTCTTGGGTTCACTCAGGTCATGATCTCATGGTTTTGTGAGTTTGAGCCCCACATTGGGCTGCACTATGAGCGCAGAGCCTGCTTGGGGTTCTCTCTCCCTCTCTCTCTCTGCCCCTCCTCTGCTCATGCTCTGTCTCTCAAAAATAAAATAAATTCAAGTTAGTTAACATACAACGTAGTCTTGCCTTCAGGAGTAGAACCCAGTGATTCATCTCTTAGATACGATACCCTGTGTTCATCCTAACAAGTGCCTTCCTTAACGCCCATCACCCATTTAGCCCATCCCCCCACCCACCACCCTTCCAGCAACTCTCAGTTTGTTCTCTATATTTAAGAGTCTCTAATGGCTTGCCTCCCTCTCTGTTTTTATCTTATTTTTCCTACCCTTCCCCTAGGTTCATCTGTTGTGTTTCTCAAATTCCACATGTGAGTAAAATCATATGATATCTGTCTCTCTCTGACTGACTTAATTAGCTTAGCATAATCCCCTCTAGTTCCACCCACATTGTTGTAAATGGCAAGATTTCATTCTTTTTCTATAAATCTTATCATTAAAAATATATCAGGGACACCTTTCTTAATCAATAAATATAGTTATATATATTTTAACATTTGTATTTTGGTCCATTATATAGTTGAAGAGGAATTCCCACAACTCATCTCCGTTGCTAGAGAGTAAGGACCTTGGTCAACTATGTTTTCCAGGCCTTTCTTTCTCAACCTCTTTCTGATAAAGGTGTTATTATGTCTTATCTTTCAGTTCCAGCATTGCCTATTCAGCTATTGTTTACTTTGTAAGAAAGCTGTTGCATTATTTTTTAACTTCAGGGTGGTTTGTTGTTGTTGTTGTTGTTGTTGTTTTTATATAATGCCAATTCTCTCTTTTGGCTTTTGGTCATGCTTCACTCAACTGTAACTGCAGCCTGCTCAGACTCCTGTTCTTAACTGACTCTGTGGGCAGGTACCAGGAAGAAACCAGTTATGCACATATGTGGAGAAAAGCACCCATGCAGATGGCACAGTAAGTGCAAAAGCTCAATGAGTGTGTCAGGTCATCAGCTGAGAGTAAGGTACAGGGAGGAAGTAATGTGACATTTTATTTTATTTTATTTTATTTTTATTTTTTAGTGTTCTATTTATTTTTGAGACAGAGAGAGAGCATGAGCAAGGGAGGGGCAGAGAGAGAGGGAGACAAAGAATCTGAAACAGGCTCCAGGCTCTGAGCTGTCAGCACAGAGCCTGAGGCGGGGCTCAAACTCACAAACCACGAGTTCATGACCTGAGCTGAAGATGGATGTTTAACCGACTGAGCCATCCAGGTGCCCCAATAATGTGACATTTTAGTAATAAATGAAATGAAGCTTAAGAAAGAAACTTTTGCTATGAATCAAGATGGGGATGTGGATGATTGGGTGAGATCAGGAAGAAACATAGTCTTTGGGGCTGATAAGACTAAGAAATTGAGAAGTCATAATATTGTGCAAATCATTTTCATGGGTACTGAAGTCTCTAAAAATGATGAAAAGAACACTGAATGGTAGAGGGGTATTAGAATTAGATTTGGCTGTTAAACCAGGCTCCCAGGCTTCTACTACATCTCACAGGCAGAATGTAGTTATGTTGCTACACTGTAGAATAAAAGAGTTCTCATACTAAGAAGGAAAGGGAGAGCAGAGGTAAGATAGCTCCTTGTCTCTATCTTTACTATTAAAAATTATGAAACTTTCTACTGTGAAACTTCAAAAGAGTCTTCTACATGTTTATCTTTAAATTCAACGAAACAAATTTGAAGTACTGGTTTGTATCTTAATACTATTTTATCTCTACTTCAAAGCTAATGCCTGAAATGTGGTAGATGATCAATACTTGTTTGATAAGTGAATCAATGAAAAAATGGCTAGAAGATTATTGTTTATCAAGCATAAAAAATCTCTCGTTCAAATTTCTAGCGCTCTGGAAATTCACAGAACAGTGTTCCTACACAGTCCACATACATAGAAAATAGCTTGGACAGTGGACAGAGCATAGACAAATTAGGTTAAATGGTAGCTCTGTTACTAACACCCAGAATGATCAAAGGCAAGTTCTTTAACCTCATTGAGGTTGTCTCGTTCTCTTCCATATTCCAAATATGTGCTCTACACCCAGAGTAATATGTATGATTAAAAAACAAACACAAGTCTATAATGTTTTCTCATATCACTGGTTTTGTGTCTGTGTTATAGATATCTCAAAGATTTAGTGGATAGTTAGTGATTTCTACACATTTTTCCATCTGTAGGTTATGTGGGAATCATTGATCAATGACTTAATATTTTTAGAAATATGATAGGATTGATTTTATGGCCTCCTTTGTTTCACTGGAGACATGAGTCTAGTTCTAGCCAATGGGTTGTGAGCAGAAGGCAACTATGGTATGGGCCTTGAATGTCAGGGCAAAACCCTCAAAATTTCTCTTGTTCTTTCTTATAATACATGATAGGCATAAGATGGCCCTAAAGCTCCTGCTCCTAGTATACACTCCACATATAATCCCCTCTCCCTTGAAGTGGAGAAGACCCATTGAGATATCACTCTTGTGATTAGGTTACATTATATGGAAAATTTGAAGAGATTTTACAGATATAATTAAGGTCCCTAATCAATTGACTTTGAATTTTAAAAATTATTCTGGGCAGACTTGATTTAATCAGGTAATCCCTTAAAAGAGAAATTTTCCTGCTTACCTTAACAGAGTTAGCTGACATGTTGTCTGTGAGTGGGGTATTTGATAAAGAACTATGAGTGGCTCTTAGAATCTGAGGGCAGACCCCAAGTAGCAGTCAACAACCAAAAGTAGACCTCTGTCCTACACCCACAAGGAACTGAATTCTGCCAACCACCATGTGATTTTGGATGAGGACTATGGTTCCATAAAGAATGCTGATTATCATTTTGTGATATGCTGAGAGCATACCCAGCTAGATTGTGCCCAGGCCCTGACCCACGTAAACTATAAGATAAAAAATGTACATTGTTTTAAGTGTTATTTTAGGCCATTGAGTTTTTGTAAATTTTTACAAACCAATAAAAAAAACTAATACATAAGCAGCAATATTTAAGAGATTGCTCTGACAGATTAGTTTCCTGAACTATGATTATGTATACAGTATTCTTGCCAAACAACAGTGCACATATAAGGAGAATAAAAGCTAAAACTTTGTTTTCTTTTTTTTTAAAGTTTTTTCTATTTTAATTTTTTTACATTTATTTATTTTTGAGAGACAAAGTAAGACAGAGTGCAAGCAGGGGAGGAGCAGAGAGAGATGGAGACACAGAATCTGAAGCAGGCTCCAGGCTCTGAGCTGTCAGCTCAGAGCCCCATGTGGGGCTCGAACCCATAAACCGTGAGATGGTGACCTGAGCCGAAGTGGGAGGCTCAACTGACTGAGCCATCCAGGCGCCCCAAAACTTTATTTTCTTAAAGTACTGATACTTGGGAGCTTTTTCTCCCTCCCTCTCTCCCTCCATCCCTTCCTTCTTTCTTTCTTTTTTCACTGCCTGATAGCCTATCTCAACTGATGCAAATTTGGCACTGGAAGCCAAGTGCTATAATAACAAAACAACATATTCTGCATTGCTTTAAGAAATTTGCCTAGTGGTGAAGAAACTTTTATTAGTGATTAGAAGGATATTCATCCATGATATATAATGGAGAAATACATGATGATAAAGCTGTAAAATGTACAATGCATTTAATTTATCTTCTGACTGTGTCACTTTAGGGAATGTGTTTGGAAAATAGAATGTTAGTAATGTGTGTTAGTTATCATTGGCTGCATTTGAGAAATACAAAGAAGAGATGAAGAAATGCATTAAAAAATAACTGACCAGTTCATAAACAGAAACAAGAGAGCATAAAGAGAATCCAAAAATGTAAGGAATTATAGGATTGGAAAAAGCAGTTGCTTCTCAATCCTGACCAATAAAAGATACTATTGAGAAATTCCTCAAACAACAAAGGTTGATTAAAACTCAGCAATGCAGAAAGAATGCAATCGATGGTTTGGCTGTCACATCCGTTTTTTTTTTTTTTTAATTTTTTAACGTTTTATTTATTTTTGAGAGACAGAGCATGAATGGGGGAGGGGCAGAAAGAGGAAGACACGGGGCTTGAACCATTGAACCATGAGATCGTGACCCGAGCCGAAGTCTGACGCTTAACCAACTGACCCACTCAGGTGCCCCAATGTCACATCCATTGTTAAAATCACTTGATGGATTAAGGTGCTACAAGGTATATCCATTTCATTGGACAAAATAGTTCAGGGAAAGAGTCTAAGGGTACAACTCTCCCACTGTGCCTGAGAGGCTCATTGTTTCTATGGTTAAACCAAGAGAGAGACATTAATTCTGGATACAGTTCATGGCTCATGGGACTGGCTGCAATCAAAGAGATTTAAAGCTAACTTCTTGAGAGAGTTATCCTGCCAAAGTAAACATCTGTGATTATTTGAAACTTAACTCTTAAGTCCTCAGCTTTCTATAGATGAGAAGTAGGTTAAGAAAGCTGATCCGCCCCAGTGAAATCAAAGGTTTCAATACCACTTCAGAAGTGCCAGAATAATAGAAGAGAGATGATACCTTTGGAGACAGAACTAAGGATCTAAAAGGCCAATGACCAGAACTTCCTGACATTGGAATCAGAGCCTAATTGAGATATGCTTGCCACAAACAGTATAGAGTCTTCTTGGAGTTTTTGCCCATGGGATTTCAGAATTGCTGTGGACCATTAAAATCCTTTCCTTTTTTTCGTATTTGTGAATGGGAATGCTTGTTTTGATTGTCCTTTTTTTTTTTTTCTATCACTGTAGATTTTTTGGAAGTGGGCATACAGTTTTTCAATGTATCTATGGATCAATAGATGATCATAACTGGACCTGCTGTAGTGACTATTGCTCATCACTTAGAGATCATGGGTTTGAGGTTGGGGTCTTGACTTTATGGAATTTGAGGGTTAACTCCTTTTGGAAGGAAGGAAATGTCTTTTGCCTTGAAAGCAAAAATGAAACAAGTTGATAGCCAGAGAGTGGACTGTCTGGCATTAATGTTGTTCACTAAATACTTCTGTCTCTCTTCATTCCAGTTTTACAGTAGTATTATATTTCCTAGGTCATTGTTGGTATGTGCAGTCATATAACTAGTTATGGCCAATAAATTGTGAGTAGAAGTGACATATGTCATTCTAAGGCTGAACATTCAATTGATGGTGAAACCAAATTAAGAACTCTCTGTATCTTCCCAGATTCAGACATAAATAGAGTGTACTTCTATCCTCACTAGTAACTGGAAACTTCTAAAAGGAGAGGTCACAAGTAAACCAGAAAATTCTAAATTGGGGATGATGGAGCTATGAATTTAAAGATAAGGAGAGAGATTGGGAATGAGGAAGAAAAAACAAACAGGAACAGAAAACTGTAAAAAAGGGAGAGAAAAAAGAATTCACTAGGAGGAATGTGATGGGGGTGGCTCTATTGGTAGGGAACCTAGGGTGACAGTTATAATCTGAGTCCTGTATTGTGCCCCTTGATAGACATGTAGTGCAAGATAAAACTATCTAATTTAGGTTTCAGTCACTGCGATTTAGGAGTTACCTGTTACCACAACATAACTTCATCCATCCTGAGAGAAACAAAATGGAAGTCTCAATCACTTCCCAAATATATCATATAGGAAAAGATATCAGAGGGTCTGCTTGTTAGTTAGAATCCTCCAATATTTGATAGTCATAATGGAATTTTGATATTTAATTTTAAATTTGTTTTCACAAGAAATTATTGCTATCATCTGGTTAAAAGTTCTACAGTGAAATAACTCTTAAATATTATTACATTTAAATGAAGGGGAAGTTGGTGGTGCCAGAATTAACATAGAAACCGCTTGTTGATGTAAGTGATTCTATTTATAATGTTAAGAAAGATTAGCTTAAATATGCCATTTTAACTGCAATGTAAGTTGAAGTGCTGAAAGTTAAAATTACATGTTTTGAATGAATTTACCTATGAATTAAGTCTACTACTCATAGGAAATGTTTCAGCAATTTATCAAAAATCACATGAATATTCATTATAAGTTTACTTCTACTAAAAACCTTAATTGTGCCAACACCTTTATGATGATGTGATTGTGATGAAGAACCAACATAACATCATTTTATTTGTCACCAGAGAAAACCTATGTTTGTCTCATCAAGAAGTTTCAAGGCAAAAATAATTTTTAGAAACTACATAATGGAAAGATCATGGTAATTGAGTTGGAATAAAGCATTTTTGCAAAGAATGCCATCTTCCTCAGTTAAATTCTTATAAAAATCATGCTTTAGTGATTTGATTTTTATTTAGTATAGGACATTTAAAAAGTATAAAATTTATTGTATTGCAACTTAGAAGTAATGCAGTTTGATAAATAAGGGACTTTATTAACTAGGCCTATCTGTCATTGTTTGGCTTAGTTACCTTGAGATGGCAATTTAGCCTCTTTTTATTTTCCTTTAAACCTTGGTAAATGGGATAGTTTTAAACAATTTTTACCTAGGTGTGTAAGCAGCATTCTGAAGAAAGAAAGAAGAAAGAAAGAGAAAAGAGAAGAGAAGAGAAGAGAAGAGAAGAGAAGAGAAGAGAAAGGGAAAGAAAAAAGAAAAAGAAAAAAAGAAGAGGAAGTTAAACTAGATCTTAAACTAGTTCAAAGAACTAGACTCAGGGTTGTGGATAATAGTGGCTGATTTTACAAGTGATACAGAACCAGGGGAAGAAATGAATGTAAAGTGACAGCAACAGAAGCAGATCCATCAGAACTGGGAGACCCACATGTGGAATTCTAACCACACCACACTAGTTCTTATCTAGCTATAGATAAGAACACTATGAACTTCTCTTCTCAAGTGAATGTAGAAACCTCTAAGTAGAGGGATACTAGAGAGGATTCAAAGCAAAAACCTCCACAACTTTACACTGGATATAATATAGAAATGTGGGTGGGGGTAACAGAATGGGAATGATAAAGAAAAAAAATACAACAGGGAAAGGACAAGAAAGAGAATACAATTGAACAGGAGGTAAGGAAGGTGCCTAGTCAGATAATTTTGGAGCTCTTTTGAGAGGGAATCTATTGTGAGTCCTTACGCTGTCAGATTGGTCAGATTGTTCTATCCACTTTTTATTTCATTCAGTGTAGAAACAGTTGGCAGTGTTTGATATCACTGGAAATAAGGTCTTTAGCAATTAAGATTTACTGAAAGGATGGGTTTGTCTTAGAAATTATATCAATAAAAAGGAGATGGAGAACATGACTATTAAAAGTATTGAATAGTGTTTTGTCTCTGAAGGTTGACACTAAATGATTCTCATTGAAAAAAAACTGTGGGGAGGGCAAGAGGCAATATAATTACTTCAAAGAATTCTGTGATTACTTTTATAATTTTAGTGAAAGTCTTTCAGTGAAAGACATTTTTGGATGAGGAAATATGACAAAGGAGAAATGGGAATAACCACCTAAAAGGCACTTTTCACATAGAAAAAGAAACTGTTGAGGATATAGGAAATAGTCAAAGATATATTATGGAGGTCGCTACATACTGAGAACAATGTGCAATGTGTAGAGTATGCTAACAAGGAGAATAAAGATTAAGAGCACTTTAGGCTTTGTACTCAAAGGAAGAGTAGTAGTATACAACCTTGTATTTTTGTGGGAAGAAAACTCTCATAGCCATGCACATTGTCAGAGACAACTTGTAAAATATGGGTAGGCAGTGCTAAGAAAGTCAAGTGCCCAGAATTAAATGAAATAAAATCTCTAAGAATAAATTTTACCTAAATGAATAAATTTAGGACTGTAAGAGAAGGGACTGTAAATGATTATAATAATAATACCTGCAAGATAGATTCAATACCTCTCATTTATTGATACGTACAGCTTAGTAGTCAGGAGGAGGCTCTGTGGAGTCACACTGGCATATATACCTTGGCTCTGCCAAATACACTCTAGGTATGACTCTTGTCAAATTGCTTAACTTCTCTAGGCCTCATTTCCTCACCTATAAAATTAGGATGCAAATATTATTTTTATAAAATAATAAGAATCAAAATTACAATACCTAGCACATAGCAAATATTCAAAATAAGTTAGCCAAGAACAACAGCAAACTGTTTATATATATTTAAAAATACTTTAAAATATTACCTGATATGTTTTCCTTTCTCATTAAGTGTTGTTATGAGAAGCGAGGAGTAAGAGAGGTCACGAGCATTTTAGTTATTTGGTCATTTAGCCATTAAGGCTAAGCCAAGAGAAAGGATGAAGGGGATAGATGAAACTACCTAGAACAAAACAATCCATTGTCAGTGTGGTAAATGCTTGACCTTTGCTCATTGAGAGATCTGGCCTTTGCCCTTTAAGCCATTGGGATGTTTTATCTGATAAAAGTGTTTTTGTTTACCTGAAGATCTTAAATTATGTCAAGTAATATAAAAATGTGATATATAGTGGAGTCATCTATTTGGGTCATCTGTTAGCTCAATCTCCAGAGAGCCTAAAAAGTGAGATCAGCTACATGAACAGTTCATTATATCTATATGACCAAGTCCCAAGGCTCTGGACACCAAGGCTTGGGTGAACTTCCCTTGTTGGCAATTTCATTGTCATACATTGTGCTGGAAAAGTTAGCACTGGTTATAACACCACTGGGAGAGGACAACCGGAAGCTCCTTGCTTAGAAATTCCCTTGACTCTGTCCCATGTGTCTCTTCCCTTGGTTGATTTTAATCTGTATCCTTGTATTATAATAAATTATAACTGTGGGTATAACAACTTTCAGTGAGTTCTATGAGTTTTTCTAGTGGGTTATGAAACCTGAGGGTGGTTTTAAGAACCCCAAATTTGCAATTGGTGTCAGAAGTGAGGGTTGTCTTTGGAATCCCTGAATTCGCTACTGCTGTCAGAAGTGAAGGAGGCTGGAGAACTGTTCTCTAAAGTTATTCATTCTCATCAAAGTGGTTTTTGGAGGGTGGTTAGAAGTTATGGTTTTTAAATTTATTTAGCTATTTCACCATTATATCAAGCATATAGGAAAGATGAAGAGGATAGAAGAATATGCCTATAATGAAGAAGACTTTGTCCAGTTTCAGGTTTTAAATTAGACACTAGACTTTTTAGATCAAGAGAGAAAAAGTCAAGATTTGAGAATATAGAAAGGATTTCTTTGAACCTCCCATAGTTATGCTTTTAATTTTCTCACACCAAATCTGTCCCTGCCTATCTTCTTCATCTTAATAAGTGTCATTGGAGGTTCTCTGTTTCCTGAGAGCAAAATCTTGGAGTTATCCTTGATTCCTCTCGTACTTTCATTATTCACAACACATCCAATAGCAAGTTCTGTTGGCTTTATTTACAAAACATAATCTGTATATGTTTACTTCTATATGGTTTCATTACCTCTACACTGAATGAAAACCTCATATTTCCAACTTCCAGAACTATAGAAAGCTTTCCAACTTCTGTTTTCACCTCCACCTCAGTTATTCTCTAAGTCAGTTGTTCTTGAAGTAAGGTCCATGGACTTCAGAGAGACCATGAGATTTTCAGACTCAGTGTGTCTTTAAGGTCAAAACAATTTTTATCATGATACTAACATATTATTTGCCTTTTTCACTGTGTAAGCATTTGCACAGGTGATGCAAAAGCAATGGTGGGTAAACAGTTGTTGCCTTAGCACAAATGAAGGCAATGACATAAGACTGTACTGCTAATCATTATGTTTGTCACCAGCACACACTTACAGTTAAAAAGAAGTCAGTTTAATTTACAAATATCCTTGATAAACTGGAAAAATATTACATTTATTAAACTTCAACTTATAAATTCATGACTTAAATACCTGTGTGACCAAATGGGACGTACATACAAAACACTTTTGCTACATTCAAAGGTATGATAGTTGTATAAGGTAAAACTTGTTCAACTGTTTGTGCCATGTGATGAATTAGCAGCTTCTGATTCATAGAACATTTTTACTTGAAAGAATGACAGAAAAAAACAACTCATTTAGACATTGGTATTCTATACAATGAACTAAGCAAGATTGTCACTTTAAGGAGAACAACTGATAGTGTTTATTGCCAATTATAAAATTTTACCTTTCAAGAGAAAAGTTAGAAGTTTAGAAAACTGGATGTACTACCATGAGTTTGACAACTTTCCAATACTTAAACACTTGTCTGGTAAAGTCAGTGGTGATACTAACAAATATGACTTTAAAAAATGTTGGATGAAATGTGTCAACAAGAAGAGATGGATAACTCATGCAACTATATCTTTGTATGGAATAATGTTTGTTCTATCAGATTATGCATGGGTAAAGTGTTCATTTTAAATGTAAGATAGATCAAGATATTTTACAGGAACAAAGTATGAAAAGTTCATTCATGGTTTAAAAATGCACATTGCAACTAACTTTGAAAGAACTATCACTTGTCAAGTTTGGTATGGTATGAGAGAGCAATATCCACAGAAATCTGATAGGGCTATTAAAATACTCCCCTAATTTATGGGATGCCTGGGTAGCTTAGTCAGTTAAGCATCCAACTCTTGATTTTGATTCAGATCATGATGATCTCATGGTTCATGAGATCAAGCCCTGGTTTGGGCTCTGTGATCACAGCACTAAGCCTGCTTGGGATTCTCTCTCTCCTTTCTCTACCCTTCCCCTGCTCGCTCGCTCACTCTCTCTCTCTCGCTCTCTCTCTCAAAAAAAAAAAAAAACATAAAATAAAATAAAATAAATTACTCCTCTAGTTTCCAACTATATATTTATGGGAGGTAAGATTTTTTTCATATAATTAAACCCAAAAGTATATTTCAATAGATTTAAAGCAGAAGCACATATAAAAATATAGTTGCCTTATATTAAGACAGACTTTGAAATGATTTGCAACAATGTAAAGCAATGTCAATATTCTAATTCTTTTTATGGTTTGAAAAATTTAGTTACTTTCAATAAAAATGTGTTTTTTGTTGACATGTAATGTTTTTATTATTTTTAAGTTAATTAATAAATGACACCACATTACTTAGTTTTAACTTCTACTATTGCAACTATCAATAGATATGCACTATGCAAACAAAAGCTCTTTGAGGTACTCAAAAGTTTTAATAATTTAACCAAATACTGAGACAAAAATTTTTAAGAATCACTTGTATAGGCACTAGCTAGACTGATATTTTAAGATGTCAATCTCTCCACTGGCTTCTCATTGCATCTAAATAAGATCTAAATACACTTCCCCAACTTACAGCCTCATATGCTCTCACTGCTGCAAAATTTCAATAAACTCTTCCTCTTACTCGTTACAATTCAGCCACTCTGGTCTTTTCTGCCTGGAACGTTCTTCTCCATTATTTCTACATGGTTAGTTCTTCCTTGTGATTAAAATCTCGTATTAATGTCACCATTATAGGAAATCTTCCCTGACTCCTCAATATAATTGTTCTACATGTATTTACCACTCAGTTACTTTATATGTATTTGCCCTAGTATAAGTATGTGCAAAGTACTTAATAATCTGTGATACTTTCTTTATTGGTACTATTTTGAAATTGTGTATTACCTATCTCCACCCTCTAAAACGTAAGCTATATCAGAGCAGGGATCTTGCCTATATCATTTATCACTTAGTCCTTAGGTTTAAAATAGTTCTGGGTGATGGTAGATGCTCAATGTATATTTGGTAAATGAGTAAATGACAACTTGCAAAATTAGCTACATTTAATTAGAGAACATTTCAGAAAAACATTTCATTTTTTCAGGGAAAACTCTAAAGAAGCTCCCAGGATAAAATAAAGCTAGGTGTTGTGTTGATTTATGTTTAAGAGAGAGCATAAAAATGAGAACATGAAACTAAGGGCAAGACAGATAACATCACAAAGAGGGAGAACAAGAAAGAGAACTTTTGAGACACAAATCTCTTATTCCCACATTGGAATCTAAACCTGAGGTACTGGGTGGCTGGAAGAATCTAAATAGGTTTTAGGGAATCTAAAAATAATAGTTTGTGAGCATTTTTCTCTTCTTTTACCTCCCTCCCTTCTTTACTTCTTTCCCTCCTTCCTTATTTTTTTCATTTTTTGCAAGCTTCTCAGAAAATTCTCATGTTTGCCAGGGTACTGAGTTCAGATGGCAACTGAACTCAGCAGCTGCTGAGGAAGATGATTCATCCCAGGACAACTTCACAGAATCTTGTACTATATCATATGGTGTAGAGAAATCAGCTGAGAATTCATCATATGATACTCAGAAGTACCAAAATGATGGAACGGAAATACTTGAAGCCAGGACAAGGGAGCATTTTAGGATCGGGGATAGTGAGAAGGCTTGTGCTTATCACTGGATTGTGTCAGGATTCTAGCAAAATATCCAGCCCTGACAAAGAGTAACTGAGCAGATACTTAGCAGAGGTTACTTAGTGAGCAGGTAGACTGTTTCATACTAAAATTCCTTAAGGTGAAAGATACATTGGCACATTATTCAGCTATCCATGTTTCTGTCTTTGTATAGTTTTTTGGCTCCAGTAATCTTTTTTCTTTCAGATTGCACATTTGATAAGAATTTAAAATTTTATTTTAGTATTTTAGTATTTATCTTGTTTTCATTTTGGGATGATTGGTCCAGTACATAGTCACCATAGTGATGGGAATGGAAGAAAAAAAACAACTTTTTCGTGATGTTTGATTGTGAAGGAATGCCATGTCATAGTTGCTGAAGGAGACATTAAGTAGGTGAATGCCAGGCCTCAAGGAATGAAGAAACACATAAATAGTAGTCAGAGAAGACTAACACACTAAAGGGTAAAAATGCTTCTTCTAATGGTATTATTTATGAACAAATGGTATTATTTATTATTTATATGCTTATTCAAATGGTATTTGGGGGAAAATTTTTCTGATGATTTTTTGTAATGTATGAGAAGAAGATGGAATGATCAGCACAGTGATACAAGGTGTGTTAATGGTGGCATTTACAGTGGGAAAGGGAGGCCATCCAAATTGCAGCTTCTGACATTATTCAACATTGATTTAGAGAATTTTTACAAAAGTTCTGCTACACAGGTTGACAAGAATGTCAGAGGTCAAGATTTACTAAGCACAGTGGTATATCACAAGGGGCCAGAAAATCACAGACTATTTGTTGAACTTTGGGGAAATAAATAGAAATATGAAGAAAGTTTAGAACAATTGTTCTGATTTTTATAAAAAGAATGTACTATTGGTCAAAGAAGTCAAGATTGTTTTTCTTATTATGCAAAAATAGACATTTCCAGAAGCAAACTGCTGGAAGAAAGAAAATTATATTATGCTTAAAATTCTCTTCATAGGTTTAGAGAAGGGAATGAGGAAAAACCTTTAAAAAATGAGAAGACTGAAATGGCTGCCAACATAATCCCTTATAGTACTGAAGGCCAAAAGCTCTTTCTCGCAAAGACTTATCACTGTGTATATGGTATTAATATAAGATGAGAACGGGTCGACAGGAAATTTCATACACACCTCAGTAGTTTATTTATTTATTTTTTTGACACATCTGAATAGTTTAGACATATATGTATGTGTTAGAGAATCTGGACAGAGAGTTAAAGAAAAGAATGTTTAAATAGGAGAAACATTAAAATTCAAGAACATTGAGGGAGTAAGCATAGTGTTTTGAGTCACAAAAACTTTACACACATTTTGGCAAAGAAGAATTTATTTTTAAAAGTGGGAAACAAATGCTAAAAGATGAATATGCAAAGGTTGGGTTGGGAAGTTTTCACCAGAAACCTAGATAAGATATCACATATTTACTGTTCCTAATTTTATTTTGCAACAGTTGAAGAGCAGTTTCCAGAGAAAGCATTGATAATTTAGCTAACAAATCCCATTTAATTAGCCTACAGATTAAAAAAAAAAAAGACAAAAAACAATGAGGTAACTCATATTTCCTATAAAAAGTAACTCTAGATTACTAACAAAGATTGTCTCCTTGCTCAAACTTTAGGTAGGATCCTCTGAACACTTTTTGACTAGGCTTTATCCTTGGGCCTTGTCCTTAGTAAGCCTATTCTGGTTTTAGGAAGAATCCTACTAAGTCAATTTAGTGAGAATCACCCCCACCTTTGATATCTGATCAGATTGTTCATCCCCCACTCTTGATATCTGGCTTTCTTGTGCCTTCAGCAAGAATTCTGTTAAATTGGTTTAGCAAGAATCCTCCTACCCTTGTTGTCTCTTAGTAAATTTCCACCTACTGATTCCCCTCATTCTGGCCATTAGTTATAAATCCCTGGGTGTCCTTGTATTTGGAATTGAGACCCATATTTCTTCTCTATTGCAATAGTATTGACATTCATTGCAATAGTCCTGAATAAGATCTTCCTTGTCATTTTAACAAGTGTCAAAATAATTTATTTCTTTAAAATTATATACAACTATGTTACCACATAATACTCTTTCATTAAAATGAAGAAGACAAATGATAAGGAAATTGATAAGTTGATGGGTAGGAAGCTTTCAAGTTTTACTGCTCATATGGAGAAAGTATGGGGAAGAGAGTATTGTGCTAAAGAGAGATTTTCTATAATGTACAGGGACGACCTATGAAAAGGACATTTCAGATTGGAGGATAAAGGTCAAAAGCTTGGGAGAAATAACCTAGAAATAATATTAGATAAATGTCAGCATTCTATTGAAATAAATGAAGTGAGGATGAAGCCAATGGGTGAGGACACAAAAAAGGAAGCATCACGACATTTCAGGCCTGTAGTGGAATGTTTTCTTTCTGGAAGACTCCTAAGTTAGAACCATAAGTGAAGATCTAAACTAGCAGCATCTCAATAGATAGATAGATAGATAGATAGATAGATAACTAGTGGCATTTCACCCATGAGGAATAAAGTAATGCTATATTTTTCGAGACATAGATACAACCTCCATTGTTTAATTCAGTGTATGAATTTCAGTTTATCATTTATTACATGATATGGCAGTACCTTCCAAGTGAATTTAGAGATGACTTTCACTTAAAAGAAATTTAATAAAGCATTTGAGAGTTTTTCTCAATTAATTGTGTCCTGACCTTTGAAACTGAGAATTTAAGTATCATACCTGTTTTCAGTATTCTCTTCTTGCTTATGAATATTCAGTCATTTAACTCCAATTCCTCTCGTGCACAGGTTGCACTGCTGAATAATTTTATGATATGCGTTGTGATCCATCATATATTTTGAGCACCTGCATAATATTTTCATGAACTTTAAACTTTTAAAATATGATGATGACAGGGAGAACTTGCGATTCTGTTTTTCCATATAACTCTCAGGAGGCACATATTCTGAGTAATGGATCACTTATGAAAGAACAAAAATAAATTTACATTTAAAAGGAAACAATGACAGTAACAGGGAAAAAGCCTCAGAATAAGCTTGAAATTCTTCAGTTTTATGTCCCAAGTCCTTTGTGACTTACTTTCCCTTCTTTCTGCCTCACTTTCTGCCTTCAGAAATACCTTCCCTACACAACTCTCATATCAAATACTGCAGTTCTTTGTAAGTTGTCTCCTCTTTGTGCATGTGCTCTTATAGCTGCTGTTCTCTGCCTAGAACATGCCTACCACTGTCTTCAACTGCTTACTAATTGTGCACATACCAGGGGTTAGCCCCAACAAAGACTAAATATGCGATTTTCTTTCTTTAATGAGCATAGTTGTCAATTATATTGCAGAATAAGCAGCTACAGAAAATCACCTTATAATTATTGAAGGTCTCTTTTAGGAGAATTGTATTCTTTATCATTACAGAAGACAGAATCTCTGACTACAGGGGAAGGGGTGCCAATTGTTTTAGAAGAATGATCGGTTTGACTTAAGGTAGGATTATCAGTAGTATAAGGAGCAGACACTCTAAGTAACCACAACGTAGTTCTATTGAGGCATTCTTGTCTTTCATATAGTGGTTTCATACATGAATAATAAACTAAAATAGAGACCGTGTTCAAGACTAAGAGATGTTGTCTTTGTTGAGCTAGGTGCTTGCAAATTGTTTCCTTAAGAAGCCTACACAATGTTCTCATTAAGCAAATGTATCAGTAGAGTGGAGGATTCAGTGATGGCCCCTTATTATGAGAATGATATTCCCTCTAAATTCATATGCTGAAGTCCTAATCCTCAGCACCTGAGAACGTGTCTATATTTGGAGATAGGGCTTTAAAAGGGGTAATGAAGGTTAAATGAAGTCATGTAGGTGGGACCTTATCCAACATGACTGCTCTCTTTTATAAGAAAATGTCAGACACAGACATGCACAGAGGAAAGACTAAGTAAAGACAGAAGAAAGAAGAAAGCCATCCTCAAGGCCAAGGAAATGAGAAACCAACCCCACTGACACCTTGATCTTGGATTTCTAGCCTCCAGAATTGTGGGACAATAAATTTCTATTTTGTAAGCCCACCGAGTCTGTAGTACCTTGTCATGGTAGCCTTAGCAAACTAATACACTCCTGTACCACAAACCTAACACTTTGGTAAGGTTTCACTGGAGTAGGCAGCAATGCCTGTCCTCGGAAGATGCTATAGCATTCTCCCCATTTCTGAGGTGCCTCATTTAAGTAATAGTACTTTGGTACTCAATGGCCCTGATAACATACAACCTGAATCTCTTCAACCACATGCCCATGAAGCAACGGAGATTTGAAGATCTCAGGTCTAATTAGGACTCAAACGTGAATCCTCCCATAAGGGTTATACTAAGTAGAAACTTTCTCCTACAGTTCCCTAACACAAGAGGGGGAATCTGCTTTAACACATGTGGACTTTGTGGAGCCAGGAAATTTGCCATGCCAGGTTCTCTTGTAGACCAGCACTCAGCATTTAGTTTCCTTTTTCTTGTAGTCAACTTACCTATATAGAAGTTATCTGGACCAGACTTACTTCTCTCCAGAGACTTGAAACCCTAAAAGACACACAAAACACAAAATGGAGGATTATTGCTATTGGTCTACTGAACTTAGCATGTGTAAGCTTACCTGATAAGACTCCTGGAATAGATTGGCATGGCATTACTTTATCCCCTCAAATGGTTTAGAAAGACAGTCTAGTTACATACCTTAGCCCTAGTTGACTCATTAACACAAGCTCCATGAAGCCAAGAACTGTGTCTTTCCCCCAAGATTTGTTGCCAAGGTCTAGCATAAGACAGCCTGATACATAATATACTTTAAATACATATTTTTAAAGGTAGTAATTAAATATCTAAAGAACAAAATATTGCTCTTTGTTTCAGGTAAAATATAATTCTTACACATACAATTTTGCATAAGATAGAGTATGAAGTGGTTATAATGGTTAATATCTACAGACATACTTAAACCACTTCAAAGAAGACAAAAGAAATTCTTGCTTTGAACTGATAAAGACTCTATTTGTGTTTGTTGGAAAAGAACCGTACCTGTGAGATTGAAGGAAGAAACAGAGAAAGGCTTTGGAGAGCATAATGGAATTTACTTTTCAGTAGAGGGCACTGATTCTTGGTGGGTGCTGCAGATTTTTACTGGTACCCTTTAAGGACTTTCCACTGCTTAGCCTCAGGCTGGCTTCTCAGATCCCATTAAACTCCTGTCCTTCATTCTTGTTTTATGCTAGAACATACATTCCAGAGTCTCATTTCCTATTAAAATGGTCTCCAGAGATGAAGTGTAATCCTTTCCCCTATGCAGTGCAATCCTATTTTTACGTAAATAAGCCAAAGATGGCCTCTGTGTATTAGCACCTATGTTGTTTATTTCTGGAAGATTCAGCTTGCCAGTGCCAAACTCAAATTTTTCACATACCCAGTTATTTAAAAATAGCTGAAACAAGCAGATTTTTAGCCATTTAGAGCATGCCTGCTTTGCATACCCTGCAAAACCTCACCTCCCCCTTCTGCTAGCAATAGATAAGTTATTCCCAGGCCATGAAGACCCCACATTGCTGTTGCTACCCCGCTGGGGCTGTCTGACCCAGAGTCTCCTCACCATGCTGCTGAGTGACATCACCTAGACTTATTAGCCTCCTCTGTGACCCCTCTTTCCCATGGGAGTTCCCTTGCCCTCCTACCCTTCTAGATGATGGCTCCTCACTGTAAGCATCTGGACAGTTTCATGCTGTGAGAGACTTCACTTCTCATACAACCCTGTCTGAGCACCACGTGATAAACCTTGCTGTGTGATAACTGCCTCTTGTGGTCATGTAAAAACAGATGCCCTCAAATCCCTCAAAACCCTTACACCTATTGAAGTTCACCTCTTTTTTTTTGTAATCTTAGTTAAGTGTTTAAAAGCAACATAGATGAAGTTTTCCACCTTTCTAACAAGACATGTGTTGCAATTAAATAGGTATCGCTCATATGATATTGGGAAGATGTGAGCTTTGGCATCAAATTAGATGGTGTAGAACAGCTTTTATTAACAAGGCTAGCCATGTCTCCAGGGCTCTAGTCTTCTCCTCTCTATATACATGGCCAGCTTGGGACTTCTCCGATGCAACCCAGGCCAATAGCTACAGATGACCTGTTCTATGTGGGCTCATCTGACTGAGACTTGCATATTTGGCAAGGTGGCTTGAGTAACCAATTAAGTGAGTTTCTGAGAGAGTCACCAGGGCTAAGACCAGAGTGGAATTTTCCATTGATCAAATAAAATAAAAATTCTTCATTAATAGAACATTTTTTGATGGGCATTAGCAGGAGCAAAAGGGACGGATGACAGGGCAGTGGGATCTGCACATACAGATGTCTTGCTGATGTCAAGCACACCTTGCTTAACTAGAAAAAAAAAGGCTTTTTTATTTTAAAAACATTTTTAAAGATATACATGTAAAAGTTACAAAGTTTCTAGTGTTTTAGTAACTCTTCCAATCTTGATCCGTGACTGAAAATTTCTGATCTATTTCTATGGTGTTAATCAGAGATTATAAATTTGTGGATACTATCATTCTAAAATGTATCTCTCCACAGTTCTCCACTACAATCTCATCTGTTGTGAAACATATTCTGACTTTTCCCCTCATGACTATCCTTTTTAAGCAATCAGTCTGTAGATCTCAGAGCTTCTTTATGAGTACATGTAGATTGAGAAGCATCCATTTCTCCAGACATAGCCCATATACAACCAATTTATGTATTTCTCCATAAGAAGATAATACTCCTTATTTAAAAATAGTATTTTTGGGGGAAAATCTATGATATGATATGGAATATTACATATATGTGTATATATGTATACAAACATATACATGTTTATTAAAAAACAGAATAGTTGTTCTTAATAATAGTGTACTTCGCTATGAGACTTCTCTGACTATAGTCAGGGAAAGGCTTCATAGAGATTATGTGACTAGAAGTTCAACAGATCTTTCCAAGAGATAGGAGGAACTATTGGAAGAAAGGAATCAGACATAGATGAACAAAACCAAAATGATGTTTAGGAAAAGGCTGAATAGCTCAGGTTACGTGAGTGAATAGTGCATGCATGGAAGGAGCTGGAGAAAGGTCTGGAAATGTGGTTTTAGGTTGAGAAGGTTATTGAGCTCAATCATACAATTATAAAACATAAAGAAATACAAATGGTAGATACTGTTTATAAAAACTAAGTGAAATTTGAAATAATTTTATGCATTTCAGCCACATATATGAATTCAGAAGCTATATTTTTCACACAAGTTATTTTAATAATCTTTTCCAGTGCCCAGGTTAGTGCACAGCTTAATGAATATTTATTGCATGACTGAAATGTTTCCTGAAGTACATGCAAACTTAAGGTCAGTATGTATTAATTTTCCATTCCTTTTGCACCCTATATTTTACTAAATATTCCCTATGTGAAATAGATGTGAATCTAGCCATATATGGAGACATAATCTACATCTTCTTGTGATTCTAAAAGGCAGAACTTTAACCAATGATGAATTTGCAAAGAGACAGATTTTGCATAGAACTTTCTGATGAATAAAGCTGATTGTAATACAATTATGAGCAGTGCTACAGTAATGAGTCTTTCACAATTAGTTTTCACAGAAAGGCAAAAAGATCCTCTCCCTTAGATATTTAAGGAAGCTTATTAGGTGATTTCCTTAGGCTTTTCCTGATCCAAAATGATAATCCAAAAAGAAATCCAAATATGACTTATTTTCAGTCTTTTGACTGTTCTAAATACAGAATGCTTAAACAGGACCTAATTCCATTGGTTCCTGTTTTACAGTCTCCAGATTATAGCATGTTAAATTCATAATCTGTTCTTTGAGTGTGAGGAGGAAATTATTCCTTGAAACAATTGTTAATTGCCAGAGACAAGAAGTAATCACCAAATTTCTCAACATATGCATTATTCTTTATTGTAATTTTGGAGATTAAAGAGCAAAAAGTCATATCCTAAACTAATTTATTTCCCATACTGTGCACTTTCTTTTTCAAGAATGATCTTAATATGTATGGACTCAGGACCATCTATTCCTTTGTGCAAATTTATCAATATTAAGAAAAAGTCATAAAAATTCATTTCACTAATTTTAATTACCCACTACCATGCTTGCAGAGGTGCTATTTGATGATCTGAAAAGCAGGAAGTCACTTTAAGGAGTAAGAGGACTGTGACAGGTCATGAAATACAGTAGGGAGAAGTAGGGACTGAAGCCGAGACGAAAAAGTCACCACTGCTGCTTATGTCTTGACTTGCAAGTAATCTACTAATTGCTGTTCATTTATCAGGCTTGCCAAGAAACCCTGGCTCTAGTAAAGACCTCATGGGTTACTTCTTTCTCCATATTCACCCAGAGACAAACAAGGAAGGGCAGAATCAGAAGGAATGACAGTAGAACTTTCTATTTGCCTGAGAGGTCTGGAGGCTCTAAACAGCTTGAGCAAAAATACTGAACTACTTGTGTAAGCAGTAGCCTTCTTTTTAACATTTGCAACTTTTGTAAAAGGAATTCAAGATAAGGACATGATTCTGCACTCCTTTTTATTGTGCTCATTTCCTGAATGCCAGTTATTTAAGTTGTTTTATGTTTGATTAGTTTGGAATTACATGCCTTTTATATGTTGGTCAATTTATCTTTAGGAAACTGATGTTTCCCCAAGGTCATAGCAAATATATGCTGTTTTGTTTGCAAGTATGTGTTGCTAAGAGGAAAATGTTAACATCAGTCAGAGATCACCCCATCAGGGTTTATTCCTGAAGGTCTGAATCTCCATGCTAGCTGCACTAATGGCAATAGCAATATGTTATTTTCTTATATAACAACAATAAAATGCTACTTAGTACAACATTATACAAGCCTACTTAGTTTCTAGTCTTTTCTGTAATATCCCCCATAGCACTGTATATTTCCAAGCCTGAGTTCTGGTCTATTGCAAATATTAATGGAAAATAATTACACACAACTCTGCCAGATAGACCATTACTTTCAATTCCCTTTGAATCATTTAAACAAAATAGAATGGATTTTTCTTGATTGTTTAATTATTAAGTATAATTACTTTAAAGTTTGTAACTGGACTTCTTGTGTTCACTTAAGAATAGATCATAAATCAAAAAATTATATCTTTAACATTGAGTATTTTCTAATATTAAAATAAAGACCAGGGGGAAAAACTGTATCTTGTTATCAGCATATTATTTGCAAAATCTCTTGCAAATATTTACTAGACATAAAGGCAGGAACTTCGCTTTATTAGCTGCTTCATCTGCAGCACCTAGAAGATGGCAGGATACTTAATAGGAATTCAATAAATATCTGTTGAATGAATAAATACAATTTAATTTAATCAAAAGCTTAAACTTGCATTTAATACTGTGCAGACTTTTTAATGTGAAACACAAAACTGGGGCTAGCAAGGTATCTGTTTACTGTTTTTGCTTTTAATTTAAGGGTAAATGATAGACTAACCCATGTATCTGGCAGGACATTCTCTAAAATATTTTTGTTATTTGTGTTATGTGTTCAAAGGGCTTAGAAGAACCAATCTAAAGTGGTCTGCTCAGGACCTTTATATTATCCCACTAACAAGGAGTTACTGTATACCTACTGTGCATTCTTTCTGAGAGAGAAAACAAAAGAAGCATAAGCTTATCTCTACCCTCAAGGAGGCAGCAGTTGGAGAGAAGTGACCCACGCATGAGGGACCACCAGACAGTACAAAACAATACAATGTGAAAAGCTAAGCTATTTAGTGAATTAAAATCCCTACTTAAAAATTACAACACAAAATGTTTCTCTTGTTATCAGAGAGTAGCAAGGACTTTTGTAAACTGGAGGCAGCAAATCGGCTGCCTTAAGGCAAGTCTGCAGACCTGTGGGGGGTTGCCTGCACAGTGTAATAAAATAATAAATCAATATTTAAATATTGAAGATTTTATCTTATTTTTTAAAAATTTTTTTATGTTTATTTATTTTTGAGAGAGAGAGAGACAGAGACAGAGCACAAGCAGCGGAGAGGCAGAGAGAGAGGGAGACACAGAATCGGAAGCAGGCTCTAGGCTCTGAGCTGTCAGCACAGAGCCCAGTGCAGGGCTCAAACCCACAAACCGTGAGATAGTGACCTGAGCTGAAGTCAGAGGCTTAACCGACTGAGCCACCTTGGTGCCCCATAAATATTGAAGATTTTAGATTGAAAATATTTTTGGGGGCTGCCTCGTGTCTCAGTTGGTTAAGCCACCAACTTCGGCTCAGGTTGTGATCTCATAGTTCGTGGGTTTGAGCCCTGGGTCGGCTCTGTGCTGGCATCTCACAGCCTGGAGCCTGCTTCCGATTCTGTGTCTCCCTCTCTCTCTCTCTGCCCCTTCCCCATTCGTGAGCGTGCACACGGGTGCATGCACACACACGATCTCTCTCTCTCAAAAATAAATAAACATTAAAAAATTATAAAAAAATATTTTTATTGTTTCTTTTGGAAAATAATTTCAGAAAACCTGGCATCATTGGATCAGCCCTCTTTGGAGATCACCAACGGCTGTTACTTTAAGAAGTACAGATACTTTCACCTAATGAGACTACTTTTTCATTTTTGTTACCTTCCTTGAAAGCATCTGAGTTTGCTACTCTGGTGCTTACTCAAAAAATATCTCTGGACTCTAATGTTTCTTTTGATATTTTTGAGACAAGGGACAGGGATCACCTAGGATCTCCTACTTCAGGACAACTAGAACTGGGTTTTTAGGAAGGTATATTCTTTTTTTATTTATTTAGAGGGAGAGAGCATGCAAGTAGGAGAGGGGTGAGAGGGGAGAGAGAGGAGAGAGAGAGAGAGAGAGAGAGAGAGAGAGAGAGAGAGAGAATCTTAAGCAGGCTCCATGCTTATCACAGAGCCTGATGTAGAATTGATCCCAGGACACTGGGATCACAACCTGAGCCAAAATCAAGAGTTGGAGGCCCAACCAACTAAACCATGTGGGTGCCCCAGAAAGGTAGATAATTAAAAGCAGAGTGGGCATTTCACGACTGTGTTTTCTAAATATCCACAAGAAGGAATCAGAACCAGAATTAGAACCATTTTAATCTAATGTTTTGCACTTCATGACTTTTCTTGTTACATTAGTTTTAGAAGTTTCTTATTTCACTAATTTCTAAAATATTTACTGTCAAAGGGATAAATATTATTTCTTTATATTGGATTTTGAATATTAATTCTTTTATTAAAGTTTATTTATTTATTTTGATAGAGAGACAGAGTGAGCAGGGGTGGGGCAGAGAAAGAGAGGAAGACAGAGATTTAGGCCATAGAATTAAGACCCCTTGTCCCTGAAGAAGTCACTATGCAGGGAATATATAGACAACTGAACAAGGAGTTTAAAATTTAGTACCATCAGTAATGGAACATATATTAAGGGAACGCACAGAAAGCATCCATACTTGATCTTGAGGTAGACAAAAAAGCCTACTCAAATTGAGTCTATTGGAGAATATGTTCATTATAACTTGGAGTATTTAAGAGACTGTCAAATATTGCTATATATGCTAAAGAGTGCATCACGTATTTGATAACAAGAGAGTTTCAAGTGTTTTGTGCTATTTGAAATTTTTATTTGTAAGGAAAACCCCTCTATCAGTCTTGGTGCCTTACTGAATTTGAATGGGATAGAGAGGGAAGAGTCTAGAATGACACCTAGGTTTTTAAGTGCATTTGGAAAAAGTTACCTGTGGAGGAGCTTGTGGCGGAGCCGGTGATTAGAGCAACAAAGATGATAAATTCAGTCTTAAAAGAGATATATATGGATAATTAGGTGAAGATGTCCACCAAAACTTTGAAAATGCATAGTTGAGCTCATGAGAGCTGTCACAGTTAAAGATATAGATTCTAATGTAATCAACATAGAGGTAGCTTCTGTAAGATCACTTACAGAGGAGTTCACAGAAGGAGAAGAAAAATGAGAATAGTCTTGGAATCCCTAAGAGCTAAACAAAATAGCTGAAAAGTATGTCATAATAGTCAACAGAGGTTTTTAAAATCAATAAGGCTGAAGAAGGGAATGAGTTAGACAGTTCTGAACATCATGTAACAAATCTTAAACTAGGAGTCATTCATGACCTTTGAGGAGGCAATTTCAGTGAACTGGTGAGTAAGAGTAACCAGTTAGATTGCTCTCATTTGAGGAGTTGGCATGGAATGAGAGTAGAAACAGCAAGTGCATACTTCTTTGAAGAAAGTTAGCTCTGAGGAGTGGGAGAAATAAGGAAGTAGAAGAAAGGACAATTTAGACTAAATAGAAGCCTCAAAGGATCTGTGGTTATAAATGAGCAGTGTTTTTGGCAAATAGGAAACATGACTATCTTGACTTCTGCTGATCTCCCTAGAGCTATGAAGGAATTTGCTAGGTCTGCAAACTGAGTGGTTTAATAACAGAAATTTTTATCTCAGTTCTGGAAGGCACAGCCTGAGATCAAGGTGTTGTCAGGACTGGTTACCTTTGAGGGTCATGAGGAAAAATCTGTTCCATGTCTCTCCCCTAGCGTCTGGTTGTTTGCCGGAAATCTTTGCATATCTTGTTGTGCAGAAGAATCACTTCACATTTCTGCCTTCATCTCCACATGGCATTCTCCTTGTGTGTGCTTCTGTTTTCCAATTTCCCCTTTTTATAAGGACACCTGTAATATTAGATTAGGGGCCCACTGTACTTCAGTTTACCTCACCTTAACTAATGGTACCTGCAATGACCCTATTTCCAAATAATGTCATGTTCTGTGGTATTTGGGGTTAGGATTCCATCATATGAATTGGGGGGGGGCAGTAATTCAACTAGCATTCAACTGGAATGGTTATACCACAGTTAATACTTAGGATTAATAGTGAAGTCTGAAGTTTTAAGAAATGAAGTTTAAGAATAATAAATGGTAAACCCTTTAAGAATTTCTCTTGATTCTATGTTTCCTTAAATAATATGAATTTCTTGCTCTACTTATTATTCCTCTCTTTAGAAGTAAAGTGAGTTATGTGACTAATCACACAAATGACCGTGATGTGGGGTGTTTAGTTCTCTCTCTCCTTTCTCTTTCATCTGGACATAGACACTGTAGGGAATTATTAGTTCCATTTTGACTCTAGTTCCAAGTGGCATCTCCTAACCTAGCTTTAATAGTAACCCAACTACTGATTTCAGTTTTATTTCTCAACATTGTCTAAAATTTCTGAAGCATATAGACCAGAGCAGAGCATGGATACAATGTAGTTTTCTTAATGCTACACCCTTGTCTCTCTTCTCTTTCCTTCTCCTTAGCATTCTATTAACCACTCTTGTTTTTTTTTTTTAATTTCACAGTAAGATGCTCATTGTGGATATCTTCTTATTAAAAAATAAATTTTATTATTTATGATAGGTTTCTTATATCTCTACATTGCAGTATAAATCTTTGTCTATTTGAAGTGCATTTTTTTATGCAAGGTGACTATGTTCACTTATTTATTCATCTATTCATTTCAGCAGCTATTTCTTCAGTCTCTTTATTATAGATGTTTGTCATTCTTTTGGCTGTCTACTTCTGAGAAAATCTTTAACTTGTGTGTTTAAGAGGAAAGCCATGCATTTGCCTGGCAGCTGAGGCATATGCACATGACCTAAGGGTGGCTGATGAGATGTGTCTCCTGAGATTTTGAACTTAAAGAAATGGACTCAAATGAATAGAGAGAAGAATTTCTTTTGGCAATAACCGGAGAGGCAGCAATGTCCATTTCCATGCATAGCAGCACTAGCAGTGACAGGAATCCTGGGGTTAGTGCCAACAGTGACAGTGACACCACCTTCAAGTGCCAGTGTGCACAGTGATGGCAGCAGGAAGCAGTGTGAATCCAGGACTGACACTTTGACATGATATTGGCTGTGGTTCTGGCTGCACTGCTTTCCTTTCTTGGTGTCCTAATTTTCCAGCTCTCCCAGTAATTCTCTAAATGACTTAAAATGTAATCAATACTTTTCATTCTTGTTTAAATCAGCTAGGGTTAGTGTTGCTTGTAATTCAGTACTGTGATTAATATGTGATAATGTTTCAATACTGATTACATGTGCCAAACATTGTGTTAGCTGCTAAAGGAATAAAAAAATAGTTTAAGAGTCATGATCATAAAGAATTAAGAATATTCAAAGATCTCCTCAAAGTGAGTTTGTCAGCCAGAGTTTCATTATTCTTATTCAGTGTAAAGAAACTCTGATTTGTTAAGTACAGGTTTATAAGGTCTGAGGAGATAAAATATTCTGCTTAACTAGATCAAGAGATTTTAACATTACCTTGGGGATAACGGTTTTTTGAAGGGCCAGAGAGGAATTTCTATGTATCACTAAACAAACTGCAGCATCATAGAATCTTAGAGCGGAAGTGAATCTCTCAAGGCCATCTAATCCAAACTCCTACTTATTCATGGAACTTAAGAAAACAGATTTATACTCCCCTTATTGTAAACTGGTAATTACCAGAGTTGAGGGCTGTCATTGTTTTTTGTTTCTGTTTTTGTTCTTGTTCTTGTTGTTTTTAAATGAGCACAGGCTTTCCTTAATATATCACAATTACAGAAACAGTCCAGGCCAGTCTGTCAGTTGGCCAAGCTTAGCAGTGGGGCAGAACACTGGACGGGCCTCTGTGTATGGAACAGAGTCACTTCAATGGCTTAGCTGCACTTTTATGCTCCACTACTGCTTTTCACAGATCTTTGGTTTTGATCACTGTAAGTTTAATGTAGATTTATTGAAATCATAATAAAAGGGATTTCAACTTAACCACTTGCCTTCATCTCACAGTTGATATAACTGTGAATCAAGTTGAATCAAGATCCTCTTTAATAGTCATGGCATTTATATTAGTCAAGGGTTGGAGGATGAAACAGAGTCAATTCCATAGACAGGAGAGAATAACTCTCCTAATGTTTAAATTTTCTACATTACCTTGGCTATTAACAGCAAAAATATATCTGGTTTTGATCCAGAAGCTGGTTTTCTAACAGTTATGGGAATTTTCCAACTATACCAAGTATTATACACATGATTTTGGAGCAAAGAGTGAATTCATGAGTGGTTATATTTTGTTTCATTTTCAAGAAGAAACTTGTTGAACAAGAAAGTTATCCTCAGGTGATAACTACACACCTCGGTAGTTCTTGTCTCCCTTGGAATGCTCAGTGCTTTAGCTCTTCTAGACCATTAGTTTCAGAATAGTCTTTCACAATTTAATGAACACTGTAGGAATAACCTCAGTGGCTGTGTTTTCAAACTAATAAAGCTACAATTGCTTGAGTGGGAGCTTATTATTGTGCCAGATTCTCTTCTAGGCACTATATATATATACCCTCCTTTGTTAGCTAGTTCAAGTACTTATTTTTCATATTAGTCAGCTTCAGTCAAATTCAAATTCTATTTCTTCATTTCCACTAGTTTTCCCATTTTGTTCTGTTCATTGCTTTTATCATGGAAAATTTAAACATAAAATTGTCAGCAGGAATGAAAGCTACTCTTTTGAAATTTCACAGAATAAAATCAACCTGTCAGTCATGTATCTGCATCTGAGCATGTGATTTTTAATTTCTAGAACAATATTACCCCACAAAGATAGAACAGTAGTGGAGGACAGCACAGTATTAATATGTGTGATATAAACACAACATACCTAGTTTGCCTATAATTACCAACTGAACAAATCACTTTAACTCTCTATTTGAAGAGGTTTCTCTGAAAAATAATAGAAATCAACTAAATGTCCAATGTCCCTTCTACCTCTAACATCTATAATGCTATGACAAAGATTTATATCTAGCTCTAATGTATATATGTATACATATATATGTGTATATGTGTATATATACGTATTCCAGTTGCACTTATCTAAGTGCCCATTTGGTGTCTTCACATGAGAAAATTATAGGCATCTCAAGTTGCAACGTGATCTAAGCCAAACAGTCTCTTCTTTCAAGATTCAACCCCCAACTCTTAAATTGATCCTTGATGGAACCACTTTTTTATAAAACAAGCAAGAATTGGAAATATCTTGGAACTTCTCCCATACTTGGAACATCAAGTCCACTACCAAACCTACTCACAGCAGTTCCATAACCTCCCTCAAACTACTCCATTCACTTATTTCCATTTCTACCTTCTTTGCCTTAATTCAGGGAATATTTCCCTCTACCCCCATCAGGTTTACTACCATAGCCTCCTAGGCCATTTAGTTTTCCCTATGGCATGCCTTACCACTTGTTTCTACAGTGTCACAAAGAGCAAGTGTCTTCTCTAGCATTTGTACAGTTTTTATTAATCTCTCCATCAATACCTTGGCATACCTGCTATGGTATTAATACTGATTTATTTGATTTACTAAAGTTTTCACCAGCCTTCCTACACCAGTCAACATGTTATTTTTTGATTTTTTTGTTCTATGCCTAGGGCTTCTTTCCCTATTCCTCACTTCTTCACTTGGATGATTCCTATACAGCCTTCAAGGTTCAGTTCAAAAATATCCTCTTCTAGGAAGAGTTAACAGGCGATGTTAACAGCTCTTTTTTTCTGAATTCTCAGAGAATCCTGTATATGTCTCCATTGTTATCCTTATCATACTTAATGTTTTTATTAACTAAACTGTCTTCATTCTTGATTTTCAAAGTTCTTGAGATCAGGTGCTGCATCTTTCAACCCTATATTCCTGTGCTTATTAGCAGATGGTAATTTCTCGATAAAAGCACACTGCTTAAAATCAAAATGCAGTGAATACATCCAAGATCTTAAAAGAGGTGGGAATTAAAGCAGTATATTCTTCAGTTATTTAGTATTCAGCAATATCAATATAAAACCCAAAGGAGAGTCTCCTATGGTGATAGCTTCAGCTCATCTCTCCCACTGATTACAACTATCAACTCTGTAAAACACAAATACAAATACCAGAGAGCTTGAAACCATGAACAAAAGCAGGTGGATTATGGAGGAGAGTAAAAACAATTTTTTTTTCTTTTTCTTAAGGTCATGCTCCATAAGTAGATCACAGTCAGAAGCCAGACCCTGCCAGCGGTAAAATGCTGACAGAAACCATACTATACTCTGGGCCAAAGGAAACAGGAAAGGGAGCCTATAGAGGTTGGAAAATGAAGAGAGGATATAGAGGTAGAGAACCAGAGAAGGAGAATCCTTAATTTTGTACACTAACCCTCAAAAGTTCCAGACTAACCTCCGATCTATACATGCATGGGTCAGACTCAAACCAGTTCAGCAAAGGCTTGAAGAACTGAACTCAGACTACAACTGCCTCCAATAAAAAACAACACAGAACTACAAAGAACTCACCAAACTCCACACCCAAAAAACGAGTAATCCAGTGAAGAAATGGGCAGAAGACATGAATAGACACTTCTCCAAAGAGGACATCAAGATGTCTAACGAACACATGAAACGATGCTCAGCATCACTCATCATCAATGAAATACAAATCAAAACCACACTGAGATACCACCTCACGCCAGTCAGAGTGGCTAAAATGAACAAATCAAGAGACTATAGATGCTGGTGAGGATGTGGACAAACGGGCACCCTCTTACACTGTTGGTGGGAATGTAAACTGGTACAGCCACTCTGGAAAACAGTGTGGAGGTTCCTCAAAAAACTATCACTAGTACTCCCCTATGACCCAGCAATAGCACTGCTGGGGATTTACCCAAGGGATACAGAAATGCTGATGCATAGGGGCACATGTACCCCAATGTTGATGCATAGGGGCACATGTACCCCAATGTTCATAGCAACACTTTCAACAATAGCCAAGTCATGGAAAGAGCCTAAATGTCCATCAACTGATGAATGTATGAAGAAGATGTGGTTTATCTATACAATGGAATACTACATAGCAATGAGAAAGAATGAAATCTGGCCATTCGTAGCAAAGTGGATGGACCTCGAGGGTGTCATGCTAAGTGAAATAAGTCAGGTGGAGAAGGACAGATACCATATGTTTTCACTCATATGTCTAACAGGAGAAACCTAACAGAGGACCATGGGGAGGGGAAGGAGGAAAAAGAATTAGGGAGAGGGAGGGAGACAAAGCACGAGAGACTCGAATACTGAAAACAAACTGAGGGCGGAAGGGGGAGGGGGAAAGGGGAAGGGGGGTGGGGGTCATGATGTAGGACACTTGTGGGGAAGAGCACTGGGTGTTATATGGAAACCAACTTGACAATAAACTATAAATTAAAAAAAAACACACAACACAGAACTACTACTACGTAAGACTAACAATGTTGACTACGCAAACAAAAACTGCAATATTTTATAGCAGTTTTACAACATAATCCAGAGTATATATAAGATTATATTTACACAAGATGAAAATAAAAATTACTCAATATCAAAAGAATCAAAAAATGTTTTATTCTAAAAAAAGGCAATGAAAAGATGTCGGCACCAAGAAATCCCAGGTGTTGAAATGATCAGATAAAGACTTTAAAGCCAATCTTAAAATTAGGCACTATGAGGTAAACAAAAAGTCACTGGAAGTAAATGAAAAGATATAAAATATAAGATTATAAAAGGTTATTTGTTTTCTCTCAAGTTCCATGAGTGTCCAAATTAGTTGGTGTGTATTTGTTCACTATGTTCTTTTATTAAGTTCTTAATAAAACTTTAATTGTGTTTGCAATTATTTTTTTACATTCAGAATTGTATTTGCATGTTCTCATTTATTTTATCCCTCTTTGCAGAGATTTGGTTAAATTATTGTTCTTTCTTAAATCACAATTGTTGCTATTTTTTACTTTTGTTAATTTTCTTTATTGATTTTTCTTCTGGTTGTTATTGTTTATATTACTGACCTCTAGTTTTACAGTTATTATTTTTTTCCTTCTGTTTCCCTTGGGTTTGCTCTCTTGAACTTTTACTAACCTTTAAGGTATTTTGATAATTTTTTTAGAATTCGTCTTATTTCTGCTTAAATATATATAAACTTATTTATTTCCTTTTTAGGAATAAGCTACTCCTTATACTTTTGAAATGTAGTGTTTTTATTTTCTTTTGTTCTAAGTATTTTTAATTGATTTTTATGATTTTATTTATAAAAAAACATTTAATAAAATTATATTAAATTATATTTTTATTTCATTGTCATCAACATCATTTCTAAGTTGTTGAGTGTATCAAATTTGTTGAGATTTGCTTTTAGATATTATGTGCACAATTTTGTTTTTCAAATATGCTAAATGTGAATATGTATTTTTTTGAAATGTAAAGTATATATAGGTACACACACATATATACACATGCATATATTTCAAAGTTAGTAGTGTTCAAATTTTCTATAACTTCAACTATTTTTTGCTAGTTTGATACATTTTTCAAATAAATATAAGAATATCGTAAAGTATTTTGAGATATTTTTCCTATAATTCTTTCAGCTGTTTTATATATTTTGACATTCCTTTCTTTATTAGATCTATTTTGTTTCTTTTATCTGTTTGATGCCATCTCTCTTTTTCTTTGTTTTACACATTTAATTCCCTTCTATTTGAAGCTTTCTTTTCTCATACCTCTATTTATTTTTAAATATATATATAGTTTTTTGGGGCACCTGGGTGGCTCAGTCAGTTAAGCATCCATCTTCTGCTCATGTCATGATCTCATGGTTTGTAGGTCCAGACTATTCACTGACAGCTTCGGATTCTGTGTCTCCCTCTCTCTTTGCCCCTCCCCTGCTTGTGTGCTCTCTCTCTCTCTCTCTCTCTCTCAAAAATAAACCATATATAAATAATAGATATGGGTATAGATAGATATAGATAGATATAGTTTTTTAATATATCTCTTCCAGGACAAAACATTGCTGGGTTTGCCTTTTATCATGGATCTAAGAATCCGTGTTTTTAATTTATGAGAAAATACTGTTAAATTAGAACTTATTTTTGTAATTTCTATTTTCTATTTATCACAGTTCATTCTTTTCTTTTCTTCCTGGCTTCCTGCCTTTTTCTTGGCTTCCATTAGATGGATCAACACATTATGCTATTTTAAAAGTTACACATTTTACATTTATATACATACATATTTCATCCTTTACTGTTTCAATTTATTAAGCTCATAAATACCAGTGTCTTTTTCCTGAATATAGTGTGCTCATTTCCTTATATCTTATTCTCTTCTTTCTTTATCCAGATATGTTGACATTATTTGTAATTTAGTTCTGATTGTAATAGATGTATGTTTTGTTGGTTTTTGTTTTACTTTTCTAAATAACAATAAGCTACACTAAACTATTAATTTACTTACACTCGTAGTATATCTCATAGCATCCCCCTTGATTTATTTTCTTGCCATAGTAGTTTCTGGAAGAATAGATTTGAAGATGGTCTTTTTGTGGAATGGAAGTATCTAGGACTGCTCTTTGCAATATGGTAGTCAATATTCACATATAATTACTAAGCAAAAAGTTCTATAGACAGAGAAGCCCTAGAGAACATCCCATTTTACCCATTTATTTATTTATTTATTTATTGAGAGGGAGAGAGAGCTAGTGGGGGTGGGGCAGAGAGGGGGGTGGAGAGAATCTCAAACAGGCTCCCAGCTGAGTGTGGAGCCCAATGCAGGGCTAGACCCCCTGACCTTGGGATCAGGACTTGAGCCTAAATCAGGAGTCAGACTCAACCAACTTAGCCACCCAGGGACCCCTCACCTTTCCATTGAAATGGTAATTTGGCTAAGTTTAAATTCTAGCTTTGGCCTTTGCCTGTAACACTTTAACAACTTCCCATCCAGTGTTGGAGTTCAGTATCAATTTAATTAGTTTCTTTGTAGAATATACAATCTTTCTTAGGAAGATTTAGAATTCTCTTTTTATATTTCATTATCAAAAAATTTTAATTTAAATTGGTCTTGAGATTAGGTTGTTGTTGGTCTATGTTCTTAGTCATTATTTTTTCAGTATTTTTCTCCTGTCTACTTTTTTTGTGCCCAGAACTTCAGGTGTGAGGATGTTGATATGCCCATTACTAGACTCCACATATCTTAATTTTTATTTTGCACTGCCAAGTACTTTTATTCATTTTATCTTCTTTAAAGGAGTTTCTTAAAGATGATTTTCTGCTATATGGATTTTGCCCTTCTTCCAAGCTATTTTATTTTAATTTAAATACTGTCTATCCCATTGATGTTTCTAGTTGTTTCTGGTTATTATTATTGTTATTTTTCCTTAATGCCTTTGGGGTATTTTAGACCTATTTATTATTTTTATTACACAGTTACATTACTTCTGTTTTGTGTAATATAAATTATTCAATTTGTAGTCTTATTTTTGTATGCATTTTTGTTATGTAGATTTCTTATTTCTTTCCTGCCCCCCACCCCCCATAAGCTCTCTTTCACTTTAGATAGCTATGGAGGGGAGAAAGGCTACAAGTCTGGTTTTAGCTTCTGTCCTTGGAATTTAAGGCAGGAGGTTAAAAAATATGCTCCAGGGCAAACAGTCTTCTATCAATTGAACATATAGCCTAATCTTACAGGTGACCTTGTCCTTCAGGACATTCTCCAGGCTTCATGCTTGGATATTGGTCTTTTTCAGAAGTTTCTACTTCCCAAATTATGATCTTCTAGCCCAACTTGTGAGATGATGGGGTGGGAAAAGTTTTTGTCTTGTGTTTCTAGGCATAGTTTATTAGTTCTTATTCTAGACAGTTTAGTCTCTGATCCCAGTCAGATCTGGGTTGACTCTGTTGCTATTCTGACTCCAAAAGCCATTTTGTGAGCAATAATCCACCCATGAAATTATAGAAGTGAGAAGAGAACATGTAATTTTTCCTTCAGCCTAAACTCTGCACAAGGAACCAGACTCTTCTTAAGTCTTAACTGTCCACTGATCCTCTTCCCTTCTACCCAATATTAACCTCAGATCATAACTCTTATGCTTCCTTAGAAGTCTCTAATTTTTATATTATTTTCACAGGTCCACAAGATTATCTGATTTTCACAATCAAGAGAGAAGTCATCCACACATTTAGTCTTCTTAGGAATCATAAGCAAGTCACAGAAAAAAATCTTATATAGAATATGTTTACACATTTTAAAAACAACATTTTCATGAAGGCCAAATGTTGCTTGATAAGAAGTTTTAGCAATAGATTTAGTAAGCATTATAATTGAGAGGAATGAGGTTGTTCAATATATATATATATATATATATATACAATGAAATTTATGACAATATAAATAAAATACCTACATTCTGCCTTTATATTATTATTTAATTAATTTCTCCTTGTCTTGTGTTTGTCTCCAAGGCAAATAATATAATTTAAGTAAAAGCTTGACTTTAGGTACAAAGCAAACTGCGAGAGATTGCTCAGTAAACTTTTCAACTCAGTGGCTCAATGACAATAGTGACAGCTTTTGCAATTAGTTTAGGCTCTTTGTTTCTTGAGGCAACTGTAAAACCTACAGCCATGTATTCACTTTTCCAATGAAATTGGTACACATCATAAAAATTGTATTTGAGTTAATTGGTACATTGGCTGACAGATTCAGCAAAGAGGCCAAGCCCTGAGCCATCCAGTTATTGCTTAAACTGCTCTGTTGTAACTATGTTGGCTAGGATCATTGAGAAGGCTGTGCTTCCCCAAGGCTTATATAAATCACAAATTGAGGACTCTGGTATCTAGGGATATCAATCTGACATTTTTCATGAGCATCAAACACTCACAAATTACAAAAAAGAAAAAGACATGCTCTACATGAAGATATTTTATAAATACCAAGTAATAATATTATCTTGCTCAGAAATACATACCAAGGAAACTTTCTGGTAATTAGATGAATACAGAGTCATGGATGAGATAAAATCTGTTTATTTTTAAGTTTTAAAATCTCTTTATAAAATTTATTAGAGTCTAATATTTTTAAGTCCGAGAAATTAGGCTCTTATTTCTCATTTGACCATAAAGAACTCCCTGTCCACTCAGTGGAGTCAGCGGAAACAAGCTTTGAACTCATTTTTAAAAGTTGCCTGTTTCAAGTACTCTTGTAAAACAAGGGTTTCTGGTACATCTATTTAAAAAGCACTTTTCAAAGGAAAATAAATGTTTTAGGATAATTATTCTTAAGCCTAGATGGTACCCCTTTAGGGGAGCATAAATACAACCAGTGAACAGTGACTCCTTCACTCATTTCAGTCATCTGCAGACAGAGTATTTCTCAAAGTGTACTCAGGATACTAAACATTAAAAATTAAAAGTAACTTAGAAGTAAATAGATTATCCTAAGTAAACCTGAATCCTCAAAATTTCAAATAACATATAGTTCCAAGAAACAATATATTTTTCAATTTCAAGGCATTGACTACTGGGCACATGTAAGCATTTAAAATATTACCCTATTTACTATACATACAAGAAGAATAGTCACTGAATATAGCCTTAAGTTACATCTAAGGTCTTGTGGAATAACATTACTCTCTTCCTGACATATTAGATTGATTCAAACATATTTATAGCTTTGTGGGGACACTGGAATTTTCAGCTTTCCTGGAAGATTTTGATCTGTCACATTTAATAACTGAAGCTAGATTTATAGTGAAACTAACAAAGCCTAAGCTGCAACACCCTTTACCCCTCAATGTCTCTAGAAGGGACATAAGCAATATGTTAATATGATCATATGTATGTTAAATTTTTGAAAAATGCAGTTACTTTTACTGCATTCAGTCAGAATCTCTGTGTATTTCCACTTTGACTTCTTCTCTACCATGCTTCACCTCAGGTTGGGTGATACTGGAGTGTCTCAAGCATTTGTGAAATTGTGAAAGGGGAAGTTGAGTTGGCAACATTTAAATTCCCTGTTATCTCCTTTCTGATCCAAATAAATATCTACACTTATTCCAAATTTTATTTTTATAATATTTTTTTCCTTAAAGAATATTCTCAAATTGTCAGTATTTTGGATCCCTAAATCCTGGATCTGCTCCTGATAGAAACCCTAATAGTAACCTTGAGGACAATGTAATCCTGTAGGCTCCTTGCAGTTTTCATTTTGATCTGGTTTTATTTCCAGTCTCTATGAACTATTAATCTTCTGCCACTAGTGAATTGTATTTCACCTGGGCTACACAAGTCTCCCTACACTGAATATTGACCCATTCAAATAAATTTTCTGCACTGACATATGAGGTACACTTTCTAAAAAAGAAAATCCTGTCAGGTCACTTACAAATCTCTATTTTTCATACTTCTGGCATAAAGTCTAAAATCCTTATTATAACTTGCAAGGTAATAGATATTTTATCTCTCCTGCCTCTACCCCAACTACTCTATGCCCCAGTCCCAGAAGGGCAATCCTCCTTTAGTAATCATTTTCTACAGAAATTAGCTCTCAGGTCAGCCCACAATGTCCAAACCATATCGCCTTTCTAATCCATTTAGAGTAAGATTGGATATTGGGAAGACATCTGATCCCATGGGAACTTTCACTTGCAGTAACCTGTACTGGGGGATAGGGCCTCTTATCAAGATTCTGCTGGTCTATGAAATGAGCAGTGATGTAGATATGGGATTGGGAAAGCAATGTTTCCACTATACATAAAAAGAAGAAAAAAGTTAGAGCAAAATAGAAACACAGGGATGACTGAAACAGAGATGCTGAATGCAGCAGACATAAAACACCATGTGGTTCAAAAGAAACAGAAAGATTCAGCTCATGATGGCTTGCCTATGACATTGCCTACTCAATGGACCTATAGACACCCCTGGATTCTTATCACATGTCCCTCTTCTTCTTGGTTAGATCTAAGTGGTTTTCTTTTTCTCATAGTAAAACAATTCCAACAAAATTAAAATACACAAAGTTCCCATTACACTCTGCTCTCTTGCCTCCACACTTCCACATATTCCTTTGCCTATAACCTCTGTCAATGATCCTCTCCCTCCTCTTCAGTAACTATCTCTACATCTTACCAAAATCTTGTATCTGAATTCATCTTTGTCAATATCTATCCTGGGAAACTTTTCCTAAACACTCTAGACTGAGTTAAATATCACCACCACCACCACCACCACCACCACCCTTTTATTTTCTTCTTATTTATTATTTCAAATAGTAAGAAATTTAAGAATATAAACTTATTTTGTGCACAATCCTATTTGTAAACACCCACATAGTGCTCAGTCCACAGCAGATGGATAAGTAATTTTTGTTAAGGAAGGGAAAAAAAAAGAATTGAAGGAAGAGAGTAAAGAAAGAATGAAGACAAACCCAAGAAGATAAAAATAAATGAAGTGGTTCATTAACTTGCAATGGTCATATCAATAAATGTCCAAATTGAAGTGTGAACTCAGCTTGATCTAACCTTCCAAATAGGTTCTTTCTTATACACTAACTAACCTGCTCAACTCTATTTCATGATAAAAGCACAAGGAAGTTAACATATAAATGTTAGTTGACCTTAACTTGTGCTATTTGCCTGTTCTTGATAAATATGGTAGCTCAGTGTAAGGATCATCTAATATTATTCATAAGTCATTTATTTATTATAAATGCACTTTGTGCTGGGTACTAAAAAGTATAGAATGATTAGAAATACATGGTATATTAAAAGGAAGATAATAATAATTACATAATAAGGATAGCATATACATCTTTAACTAATTTTTATAATCAGATTTTATTTTTTTATTAAAGGAAAAATGTGAATTACTTCCTGAGAGGAATTCTTGGCCCTACAATATATGAATTATGTTATATATACTTTCTACATTAGAAAAAAGAAAAGACTACCAATTAAGGCATTTCCAATCGTGTCATTTACATAGATTATAAATGTGGAAAAATAAGCTCTAATGAATGTGAAGTTGCCTATACATTGCCTAATGTAGTAGCAACAGGTATGCAAAAGAATTTATTCATTTTCATAGATAATTCTTAATAAAGCAATCAGGTAGTATGTGAGATATAAAAGTGTTGATCAATAGTAAGTAAATAAATGGTGAAAACTGACTTTTTCAACCCTCTGCTTGTTTTGTTATATAGCTGATGTCTAGTCCTCCAAATACACCTTTAAGGTATTTATTGGAATTCCCTGGAAACAGACTGAGATGGTGATTTGAGGGCACAGGGTTTATTGAGGAGAGCTCTAAAAAAAGTTTCCTATAGGGGCAGGAGGGACCAAGATTCAGTAGAGGGAGAAGTTGAACCATTACTTGGTTTAACAAAAGCATCAATTAATCTCACAGAGAGCTTTGAACCTGGGATGGTCATGTAAATCAATAATAGGACCATAAGAAATATGTGGGATATTGATTGAGAAAATAATAAAGACCAGATTTCATATCCCCTACATCATTGGATGTTAGTTGCCTCAATGAATGCATGCAGCCTGGGGTGAGACAACAGACTTCCACAGAGGGCAATTCCTAGAGAGAACCCAGTCAACACTTCTATCAGTTTGGAAGATGAGTTCTCAGTCCAAAAGACAAATCCAAGTAGTATGCACTACATGAGGTTATTTGGTGGTCAAGTTATGACTACAGTAAACTACAGAGTCAATCTAAGGAATAATGTGTTTGTGCTTTCACCTTTAGGAAGGAACAGACTATGCAGAGATACATTTTTTAGCACAAAAGGAAGTGAAAATTGGCAATTAGAGTAAAATCTTTATTTTTTTCTCTGCTGGAGATATCTAAGTAATTTGAAGTGCAATTATCTAGATAATTGTATTAACTTTTTATCTCAGGATATGTGACTCATTAAAGTACCATCAAATGCCATTTTAAAAATATGCAGATATCTGTATGTGTATTTTTGGAATATTGTAAAATGTTTTCCACATTTTAAAGAGATGGCAACTTTAGCTTGCTATCCTCCCCCGCCTTTATTTAATTTTTTGCTATCAAGGCTTGCCTATTACCTCTTAACCAATGAACACCAATCCTATTGAAGGAATCAATACAAGTTTGCTATCTTAATTTTAAATATGGACTTTTGATCCATTTAAAGTAGATAAATTTGCCTAATAACTTGACTTTTAACTTGCTACTAAGGATTGTGCAACAACAGTATCTAAGTCACTCCAAATGAGAGAATATTTTTCCTGTAAAAGTTCTTCTGACCATGTTTTAGTTGTCTCTATCTACAGAATTCAGGAGGCATCAGTGGTAACCTAAGAAAGTAAATCTCGGTGTGAGAATAATTTGCCAGATCAGTTTGTTCTCAAATTGCTTTCAATAATTACATTTTCTATAAACCACCCAAATACACATTTTAAGTTGAAATATAAAAAAAGAAGATGAAGGTCATGAATTATAAACATCTTATATATACATAGTAATGAGTCAACAGTACTTTTGGTAATTCAAAATTTTGATAACTGCATCATTCTTCCTAATTGCATGGTTTATGTCTTACCCATAAAAACATAAAAGTTACTAATTTTCCATTATATACAAATATGTAAAGCATTCTGCACAGATGGATTTTACATTCTTATTTGCCAGGGGATCTTCGTGAAGCATCAAACATAAAAGAAATCGCAGTTAAACATGAATCCATTCTTCATTTTTGCTTCTTGGCAAAAATTAAGAACCAACATTTTATTTTTGGAGAAAGGCACCTTAATTAACATTTGCTTGTCCTAAAATTTTTGCCAGGTTTTATAATATAATGCATCTTAAGGTCAAGCTCATGTTTGAAAATATGTACTTGGGGGAAAATATGGCACTTTTGTCATCCTTATATTTGCAATACCTAGTGGGGTGCCTGGCTTTCAGTAGATGTTTATTGAAGGTGAAAGAAATTAGCTAAGTGATAACTAATTGGGTGTCTGTGTACCAAGTTAATTATAGTGTTTATAGCTATGAACACTATAATGTTATATTCACCCTTGAAAAACCATGTGTGGAAGTAACTTATTTTATTAAGTATGTGTATATAAAATAATACTTGTTTATATAATCTCTTATAAAGTGTGGACATTTAATGGCACAAATAGCACTAAATGTGGGGGACATGCATATTATTAAAATGTCCTAGAGGAAATAAATTACCTTACAAACTTAAATTTCTAGCTATATTACTTGGCATATGTTTCTGGCATCTTTAAACATACTGATAACTAGCATGGCTGCTTGAATCTTGGAACAAAGCTCTAAAAATAGTTGACATTTTGCTGTTTCTATGGTAACAAAGAAAATGGCTTCATACTCTAGCGCTGCTCCCACAGAGCTTAATGTTCTCTCTAGATTGCCTATACACTATACTGCTATGTTATTGTAGTAAAAACCACCATTACTCTTTTCCTCCTGTCTTTGATGTGTCTGATAACAATCTGATCACCAGTGTAACAATCGGAGTGTTTACCTGCTATGGTTAAAACAAACATTCCAGTCATTTTTCAAGAAACTGAATTTTATCTCAAAAAGTGCTAAAATCAGGCCAGACTTTTACATGATTTGATTTGAACTATACTGAAAGGCTCTGGATAACTTTTCCATCTTCCTTAATGTCGAATATTTACTAGCGGGAAACAATTCTTTTAGGTGAAATAATTTCCCACTTCTTTTAATGAACTAACCACCACTGACTATCTGGGAACTTGTAACAAATCCCATAATTTGGGGTGTATCTCTTTGTAACATTCACACCAATTCTAGTATACCTGTTCCCCCAATGAATTATAAATTTCATCAGAATGGGTGGTGTGTCTGTTTCCAAGGGGATCCTCAGTGTTGTAGGTAGAGTAAGTACCTAATAAATGTTTTACTGAAGATGTGGTTGGGATTATTACTATTGTTCCCTGCTGTGGACTGGATGTTTGTAATACTCCCTCAAAATTTATATGTTGAATCCATTTTTTAAAAAGTTTATTTATTTATTTTGAGAGAGAATCCCAAGCAGCCTCTGCAGTGTCAGTGCAGCGTCTGATGTGGGGCTTGAACTCATGAAATGTAAGATCATGACCTGAGCTGAAATCAAGAGTTGGACACTTAACTGACTGAGACACCAGGCACCCCTATATGTTGAATCCTAATGCTCAATGTGATAGTGTTCAAGGTGGAGCCTTTGCAAGATAATTAGGGCTTAAGGGCAAAGTCCTCTTAATTGGGATTGGTGCCCTTATATAAGAGGCCCAAGAGAGCTCGCTGCCCCTTCTACCATGTGAAGTAACCAGTGAAAAGATCACAGATCACCAGTGTCTTGATATTGGACTTCCCAGCCTCCAGAACTGTGACACGTAAACTACTGTTGTTTATAAGCTACACACTCTGATATTTTGTTACAGCAGCCTAAACGAACTCAGACAGGCTCAATACAATCATAAGCGTTCTTAAAAGTGAAAGGGGGAAATACAAGAGAGAACCAGGGAGGGGGCAGCCATAGAAGCTCTTGACTGGACAGTACTGACTTTGAAGATAAAAAAAAGATGGCCCTGACCCAAGGGACCCAGAGCTGGAAAAGGTAAGGAAACAGACTCCTGTAGTTTGCAGAAGTAATGCAGCCCTGCTGACACCTTGTTTTTAGCCCAGAAAGATGGTTTTAAACTTTTGAGTTACAGAATGATAATACTAAGGAGGGCACTTGTTGTGATGAGCACTGGGTGTTGTATGTGAGTGATGAATCACTAGATTCTACATCTGAAATTAATGTTATACTGTATGTTAACAGTAATTTAAATAAAAACTTGAAGAAAATTAAAAAATGAAAATAAAGGAATGAACTACTGTCACGTGCAAAAAAAAAAGAAATTTCTGTTATTCTAAGCCATTAAGTTTGTAGTAAAAAGTAGCAAATGTACACTACTCCATTGGGGAACAAAAAAAAAATTCTATAATAGGGAATTTAACTAGTAATAGAGGGCTAGAAACTTTGTTTATTGAGATACTTAGATCAAGGTATAATGTGAAAATATGGGAAGAGAAAACACTTTGCCTCTAGGAGAAGCCGATCTCTGAAACAAGAAAGAAAATGAAAATAAAATTTTCATTGTTCTGTATTTAAGAAATTCTTTTTATTTATTCCATCTTTTCACTAGAAAAAAATCCAAGTAATTCTTATCACCAGATTTGAATGAGAAATATGTTAATAAGGAAACAATAATCAATAAACCAAATCACCAGTTTCACTTATTGTTAGCATATGATTCAAAGTATTATTGTTCTGTTGATATACCTTTATGTGATGGATTGTTTGTGTGTGATAATGTACTATATTTCACCAAATTTACTCCACAGATTTTAAAACATATGACTTTACTGCTGACATTGAAATAATATTTTATAGATATATAGGTGAATGACACATAAGGATTTTTTTTAATTGAAGTGTAGTTGACCTACAAAAATAGTTTCAGGTGTACAACAGAGTGATTCAAGATTTACATTCATTACAAAATGCTCACCACTATGTATAGTTATCATCTGTCACCATATATTTATTCCAATATTATTGACTATATTTTCTGTGTTGTATTTTACATCCCCATGACTTATTTTACAACCTAAAGTTTGTAACTGTTAATTCCGTTTACCTATTTTACCCATCCCCCCTCTCCATTCCCACATCTCTGTATTTTTTTAGTCTGTTTCTGTTTCTCTTTTTTTTTTGTTTTTTTTAGATTCCACATATAAGAGAAATCATACAGTGTTTGCCTTTCTCTGATATATTTCATTTAGTATAATATCCTCTATATCTATCCACACTGTTGCAAATGGCAAGATTTCATCATTTTATATGGCTGAATATTATTCTATTCCACATCTTGTATAAGGGACTTTTAGTGGTTTCTAATTCAATTGCATTAGAAGTCTCATCTTCCTACTATTAAGACTAGAATAATCAATCCATTTATAAGAATGTGTTTATTCTTTTGAAACATATATTAAATGTCTTATTTTAAGTAGAGAAATGGCATATTCCTTCTTATACCTAAAAAACCACAACTTTGAGTGATATGTGGAGAATAATGTCTGAGGGATACTAGGAGCCCAGGAACAAGATAAAAAGAGAAGACCATGTAAGATCCTATGGTAATGATTCAAATGAAAGATGGTGGTTTGATTTAGGAGAGTTGTATATTAGGCAGAAAGATTTGGATATATTCAAGAGACGTGGAAATTTTTTAGAGTTGAATCTGTCATGGAATACAAATGGATATGATAAATAAGGCATATCAAAAACATGATCCAAGTTTTTGATATGAGCTACTGAATGGAGGTCATCAATAAGAGACAGGTATAAAAGCAGGTTTGTTGGGGTGTGTGGGTGGCTCAGTCGGTTGGGCATCAGACTTTGGCTCAGGTCAGGATCTCACAGTTTGTGAGTTTGAGCCCTGCTGGGAACAAGCATGCTTTGGATTCTGTGTCTTCCTCTCTCTCTGCCCCTTCCCTGCTCACACCCTGTCTCTCTCTGTCTCAAAAATAAATAAATATTAAAAAAAAATTTTAAAGCAGGTTTGTTTGGGGAAGGTAGTTTATGTGGTAATTCTGTTTTGAATACGTTAAGTCTCAGATGACAACTGGGTATCAAAATGTAAATTTTAAGTAAATATTTGGATATACAAATCTGAGATTTCAAGGAGGGCTCCAGGGAGAAAACATAGATTTGGGATATATAGGCTTATAGATGGTAACTAAAGCTATGGATACAATGGGATTCCCTGGGGATTGAGGGGGTTATAGACAGGACCTGGGCTACTCCAACATATAGGGTTTGAGCAGAAACAGAATAACCAGCAAATAAGCCTGCAAAGAGAGTCTATGAAGCAGAGGAAAACAAGGAAGAAGTGATTCAATAAAAGCCTAAAAGTGGGAACACTGAGTTTGACATTGACAAAGATATACCCTGTTGAGGGCAAACAAAATAAAACCAAAATATTTTCCATTAGTTATATATTGATTAATTATATTTTTACCTCAAGCTTTTCAATATTAAATAGGTAATTTTTAATATTGAAATATACAAATATGTTATATTTTTATAATAGATTTTGCCATTTGGGCAGTTTGGCCAGCTTTCCAAAATGTGTCTCTTTGATCTAACAGATATTTACTCACTTGACCAATTTCATGTAATTATTTCATATATTTGAAACCTTAAATTATCATTATCCAAAAACCTATTTCAGTGGAGTAAATCTATTAAAACTATTGAACCAATACTTCATTGTCTCTTTATAAATAGAAATCAATTGTTTTTTCATGTATATTTTATTTCAATTCAATGAACAATTACTGAGAACATACAGTTCTAGCTATTGTTCTTGTTCTTGGAAATTAAGAAGATAATAAAAGCTTACACTTTTTGAGAAGAATAGCAATCAGTACTGAATTTTGGCCAGAGTGACCAAAACAATGCTGCCTCAATAAGACAGACATTATTTCTCCCTTGTGGAAAAAAATAATCAAGATAGTTAGTCTTGGAATGACAAAGTCAATAATTATCCAGGACACAGTTCATGCCAGATTCCAATATGCATGGCTTCCACCTTATGACACCATTTGATTCCATTCTGAATATTTTCACTTTAGTAATCAAAAAAGTAGGTAAAAGACAGAACCAATTCTTCCCTTTAAGGGCACTTCTTGAAAGTCTCATATAACACTTATTATATCCCTTAAATCAGAACTTAATCACATGGCACATTACCCACTACGTTAAGCTGGAAAATGTAGTCTTTCTTGTGGGAAGTCTTAACGGCCATCTAAAAACTAGGGTCTCTCTTATTAAAAAGAAAAGAACAAGTATCAAGGGTAATTTTACAGTGTAGACATTTCCATAAATAAATTTTTTAATAGAAAATAAATGACTTCCCAAAAATAGTGTACAGAGTACCAGAAGAACACACAAAAATGGAACCTCATCTAACCTGAGTAGAGCAAGAAAGATTTAATTTTACCTATTCTGAATCTTGATTTTGCCTAATCTGAGTTATGCAGATAATTAGAAGCAGAGGGAGGGGAAAGTCTTCTTAAAAAAAACAACAACTAGAATGAGCAATAGCACCCAAAAGAGAAATATCAGTCGCTTTAGATGAGATATACAACTAAGTAAGTCTTTTTTTCAAATGCAAAAAAAAGTAATTTGGGGTCTGAATATGACTAGAGAACTAAGCAGGTGAAGCTTTCAGAGTGTTGTACATTATGTTAAGGATACTAGATTTGCTTAATTCAGAACATTTTTAAAGGACTTCAAAGGACCGAGATTGCCCAAACTGCATTGTACCTAGATTTTTCCCATAAGATTGCAGACAATGGATCTGAAGCATAACCATGTAGGAAGTAGGAACATAACTTAGATGATAAGACAAGTCTTTGGAAAGATGATGAGAATCTGAGATAAGAAAAAGTAATGTAAGGTCGTGTAATAAAGAATTTGGCTGGCCTTTGTCCCTGGTTCCGAGGAGGAAACTTCCAAATCCTTGAAATTTCATTAGTGACAGGTGTATCTTTGTTATGCAAGGTAGTCTCCTCTGACCATAGCTGGGTTTATGCTAATGAGGAAACTCAGGATCAGGGCTATCCACACCAGAAAGACAAACCATGTCATTAGAGGGTTGGGGCTTTGAGTCGATTGATATCTAATTGACTTTTGCAGAGGACAGGGGGTCAAAAGATTGAGTTCAACTGCTGGACCAATGAGTCAATCAATTGTGCTTGTGTAACAGCATTCTTTGTGTATTGTTACACATCAGTGTGACAGGAGAGTGATATATCTTGACTTGATGAAGAACTTAGCATTTAGAACCCTCCCAGATCTCACCCTACGCATCTCTTCTTTGGCTTGTCCTCTTTTTATCCTTTTATGCTATTAAAAACAAAAACCAAACAAACAGCAACAAAACCCCTGTAATTGTAAGTACAGCACATTTCCTGAGTCCGGTGACTTTTTCCAGTGAATTGTGAGTAGTGGAAACTCCCAAGTATGTTGCCAGTTTGTCAAGAGGGCTGGTGTCCTGGGAATTCCTGGGCTCAAGGCTGGTATCTGAAGTTTTTAGGGCAGTTTTATGGACTAGGCCCTTATCTTGTAAAGTTTGGCCCAACTCTGGGTAGTTAGTGTCAGAACTGAATTGGAGGGAGCTAACAAGGAGAGATAAGGAGACTTTAGGCATTTTAGGTGAAAGGAAGCTAGATTTGGTAATTGGTAAAGGCCAAATAGAAGAAATTACAATAGTACCCTTGGTTAAACATCAATTAAATTTCATGTAAATTAGGGTTAGATGCTCACTTCAAAATATTTCATCATGTTTACTATCATGAAAGTCTGGTGAAACTTTTAAATTTGTTTGGGCTGTGAGCCATCTCTTTTTTCATGGAATTGCCCCACAGAAAATCTGTTTTATTCCAGAACATCCAGCATAATCAATTGGTCCCTGCCCACTAAACATGCTCCTGATCGTGATAACCAATAATACCCCAGAAAGTTTCCAAAATGTACCATGTAGATTGGGAATGACGGACTGAATGACATACAGTGGGAAAAAACATGTGGCCATGAATAAAATGTGATAAAAAAACAAATTAAGCAGGGGAAAAATAGACGATGCAACAAAAAGTATCATACAAGGAAAAAGAGTATGATACAATGGAAGCTGAGGGAGTTTGCTTAATAGCAAACAAATTATAACTTCAGAATGTTTCTGAAAGAGAGAAATAATGGATTATAGGTGACTTTTACATAGGCAATTTTCACTAACAAGGAGGAGGAAAATTTCTGACTTTATAAATTATCTTGTTTTCTGTTTTTCAGAATTAATAAATTTCAACTAATTTCTAAATACTGGAGGAAATGAAGGAATTCCATCTTGAAATGTACAAACCTAAGTATCTAAAATTAAATGTTTGATGCAGCTAGTATAAAATGCTAGAATGCTCTTATGTCTACCTGTTTTTTTAATATATGAATATTAGCATATAGTATGATTTATGTGAGTAACTAGAATAAGTGGATGACTGGCCATACTATTTTTACTCTTCATCCAAATATTTTGTTCACAATTATGCAAACCATAAAAGTGTATTTTCAAATTAAAGATGAAAATTCTACTTACCCAGCTAAACATGCAAGAATTAGGCAAAGTTAATTTTTAAAATTTAAATTTGTTAACTTTGAATTTAGAAATGTCTACACATCTTTTTAAAAATTTTTAAAATGTTTGTTTATTTTTGAGAGAGCGAGAGAGACAGAGCTCAAGTAGGGGAGGGTCAGAGAGAGAGGGAGGGAGACAAAGAATCAGAAGCAGGCTCTAGGCTCCGTGCTGTCAGCACAGAGCCTGATGCAGGGCTCAAACCCACAAACCATGAGATCATGACCTGAGCTGAAGTCGGACACTTAACCGACTGAGCCACCCAGAAATGTCTATGTATCTTCCACTCCTACTAATAGAAAATATATCTCAGCAACTATCTGTTGCTTTAATATACTGGCAAATTTTATTCTAGGTTTAACTGGAAAAAAAACAAAAGCTAACTTTAAGCTCCCTTTAGTTGAAATTGAAGATGTGGCTAAAATATCAATTTGAGAAGTTTTTGGAAAGTGAATTATATATTGACTACCAGGCAATGTTTATTTAGCAAACTAGATTAACAAAGTTTATGTAATTGTTTATATTTTCAAAGGATGATACTAAATAATATTGCTATATAGGTGCACATGTGACAGAAGAATAGTCCTTGTAATAATTATAAAAATAATCATTTTATTTGGTTTTATTGTATATTATTTGGAGGAGAAAATACAGTTTCGACTGCATTTTGCTGTTGTGATTGTATAGGATTATTAGATCAATCTTTTAAATAAAAATCAAATAGCTAATTAATTAAATTTCTAAAGTTATCAGATGTTTCAATTAAATTGCCTAACTTAAACCATCATTTTATTTAAAATTAATACATTATAAATACATAAATGGACTGACTTAGTTTTTCTTGTGGACTTGATAATGAATTAGATGATACTCATCCACTGCACATCAATCTTCTACAAGGGTGGTTCCAATGTAACTTTAATAATTTTTTATTCAACTTACTAATATATTTTCCATTTTAACTTATCATGTAATAATATACTACTATCCTATGTCCATAACTCATTCTTCAAGGAAAAACACATATTTTATCATAGAAGACATTGTTTGCTTTTGTGAATGTAATTTTTTGTCTATAAATCATTTTAAATTTTACTAAATATATTTAGTATTACCTTAGTATAATCAAGAAATTTTTATGCATCATAGTGTTTCTTTTATTACTTGTCTCCCTTACAGGAAAAAAAAAAACACACACACACACATTTCATGAACTTCAATGTTAGTGTAATTTATTTGTAGATTCCCTTAAGAAAATTTACCTCCAGACAATAATCCAAACTTGTTTCCTGAACAGACCCATCTATCTTTTTATTTGAGTTAATAAAGTTTGCTTTATTTTCTCACCCAATTTTCTGTACAACAAATAAGCAAACACATCATACACAGATACAAGTTCAGCAAAAGGGAGAGACAGCAGCCAGGGGTTGTGGAAACATTGCTTCCTGTGTGCTTCCTGTAAATCCCTTGTGTAATTAGTACTTCGGCTTTGTCATATCTTTATTTAAAACATTACATGGCATTACTTTCCTTAAAAGGTAAATATTCCCTCTGACCCTTGATAAATTTACTTTTCCATAATAAAGAAATACTGGGTTTCAGAGAACGAAGTATAGATTCTACTCCATTAAAACCAAAACTTGGCTATGAGGAGAGGTCTTTTGAAGATCAATGTGGACTTCCCACCAGTGAGACTGTCATTGAAAGTCCAACCCTAAATGATCCCTTTGTTCATCTTTCTCCTTTATACCAATATACCAGTTCTTTTTTCTTAATTCATTCACAGGCATATTTACAATTTATAAGGCACTGGGAACATAAAGATGAAGGAAAATTGGGCTCTGCTCTCAGAGTTGATTTTTGGCTATTGTTTCTTATCATGCCCAGCATCTCCTGTGCCTGGATAAATTAAACAGTAAATTTATTTCTTATTTCTTAGTTTTTAAAACCAGATTTG
>CM053562.1:46212950-46327499 GCA_028646485.1 Cryptoprocta ferox
CAGTTCTTTTTTCTTAATTCATTCACAGGCATATTTACAATTTATAAGGCACTGGGAACATAAAGATGAAGGAAAATTGGGCTCTGCTCTCAGAGTTGATTTTTGGCTATTGTTTCTTATCATGCCCAGCATCTCCTGTGCCTGGATAAATTAAACAGTAAATTTATTTCTTATTTCTTAGTTTTTAAAACCAGATTTGAATGGCTATAGCTGTCAGTAGAATAGAATAAAATCCTCAAAGTCAGTCATTGGGTTATTCAAGAGTAGATACTGACTTTATTGATTCAACTTTTAAGTTATTTTAAGACAGAAAATTTATACCTACAATTCTACTTGATTTTCTTATAACTGACAATTTTCTCCCACAGTCTACTTTTCAGAACAAGATTTCGATCAGCTTCCAACTTTCAGAGGATCTCAGAGAGGCTTGAGGAAGTATATGTGAAATGAAGACCATTGCTTCCCAATTGTCTGGGTGAGAATTAGACATCATTGGGAGCAGAATGCCATGATCTCAAGTGGCCTGTGTAGACATCTTCCTCATAATAGTCACCAGTTTCAGTGATCACATAGACTACACCTCTACTGCCTTCAAAATCTGCCCACTACATTTCTAGACACTTTTTTTTTCAAAATAAACCTAAAGATCACCTGTATTCTCTATCACCAAAACTCACTGTATAGAAGTAAATGACATGAAAGAATTTGAAAATTATCTTATACACTTCTGATGAATGAAAAATTATAACACACTGAAAACAAAGCATATAGTTCAGAAAAATTGACTCAGGAATTGCCCTTTGTTTTCAAACTTCTATTTCTACTACAACAAAATATTACATTATTCTAGGCAAGTTTGGGTTAAAGTGTATGTATTATTAATGGTAAATCATTTGAAATAAATTGACATTTTTTTCATAGAAGATATTTAATAGACGGTCCTAAATCTGAAGATTGTTACAAAAAAAAAAAAAAAAAAACTCTGCAGAGGACAGAATATTTTAAGAAATAACACAAAATTTTAATGAGTATGTAGGTTTGGGAAAATAGAGGATGGTCCTTTAAACATAGAGGTAAATTATTATTTGGCTTCTTCTATAGGAATTAGATAACTTACCCAGAAATATATTCATGATTAGGTGTGATACATAGGAATCTGTCATGTATTTTATGGCACTAAGAATAAGGATTACTGCAGTGAATGTATCATTGGAGAATTTAACTTTAATTTTAGTCTTAACAGCTAAATCCAGGATTTATCATTAGGACTTAGTGTTTTTGTTTCTTAGTGGAATAAGAATTTTGCTGAAGATTTCAATTAAGTAACTTTCAGGATAGTTTTATCTCTGTTTCACTTGCATTGATATTATCTTGAGCTTGAGGTGTTTTTTTTTTTTTTTTTCCAGCTGTTACCACACCAAAGCTAGTAAGTTGGACAGATAGTATTGATTTTGGCACCTTTCAAAAGTTTGTAAAGAAAAGCTATACATGTTCTCTCATATCATATCTCATTAATATATCTCATATGATATATAATATCTTATACGAATATATGAGATGTTAATATATATTTAGATATTAATATATGAGCTATCTCTTATTAACCTTTTTTTTTAGTTTTTTAAATGTTTATTTATTTTTGAGAGAGAGAAAGACACAGTGTGAGCAGGGGAGGAACAGAGAGAGAGGGAGACACAGAATTTGAAGCAGGCTCCAGGCTCTGAACTGTCAGCACAGAGCCCGATACAGGGCTTGAACTCACAACCCATGAGATCATGACCTGAGCTGAAGTCGGATGCTCAACCAACTGAGCCACCCAGGTGCCCCTCTCATATTAACCTTCTAATGCTTCTGAAGTGACCACTACAGTGTAATGGGGTATAGCATATACTATTACTTAAACAGGTTACATCCCAGTGAAAGTGTTTTGAAAGATAGTTTAATAAGTGACTAAACCTTTGTCTTGCTCTAAACTCCTAGTCAAGCACTGATTGAAAATATAATTTAAAAAGTATAAAATAATAATAACATAAATAATAATACCACCTATCCTATTAGCAGAAAAAGATAACAATTAAAACAAATAAAGCATTCTGAGGGCAAACATAATAAAATTTTATTTATCATTCCAATAGTAGTCCAGTTTCTGGTTAGGCAAGTCTCTTGGATATGTACAGCTTTTTTTTTCTTCCTTTTCTATTTGTCAAGCAGTATATTAGGCTTCTTGTTTCTTTTGACTCTGTCAAAAAACAGTGGAACCCTTTGCCCTCAGTCCCTATCAGAGAAAGAAAGAATGGAAGATCTCATAGGGTTGTTTTGTTTGTTTGTTTGTTTGAGTCTGGCTTACTAGACTATACAGCTGACCCTAGAACAATGCAAATATTAGGGGTACCAACCTCCCATGTAGCAAAAAATGGGCATATAATTTTGACTCCCCCAAAACTTGACTACTAATAATTTTACTGTTGACCAAAGCCTTACCGATAACATAAACAGTCAATTAAGACATATTTTGTACATGTATTATATAATATGTTCTTATAATAAAATAAGCTAGAGAAAAGAAACTGTTATTAAGAAAGTCATAAGGGAGAGAAAATATACTTAACAGTACTATACTGTATCAACACTGTAAGTATATGTAATTATTGAAAACTATTCATTATAAGTGGACCCAAGTAGCTCAAATTTGTGTTGGTCAATGGTCAACTGTATATATCTTCCACCATTATTTCATCAGTCATTACTCTATCTCATCACTCCAGCATGCAAAACTGTGAAATATAATCAAGCTATCTGCACAGAAGTAAAAGGTAAAACATTTCAAATCTAGCCCGTCTCTGATGCTATATGCTAGTTTGTCCACCAAATATCCATTTCACCACTCCCCCAATATACAGGACACATCACCTCCTTCCTATGTAAGGTAACTAAAAAATCTCATCTAACTACTAGTTGACCCTATTCTAGTAACTCCATGTAACTACTAGCCCATGTTCCCCAGGTGATGAGCAGTTATTTTTATTTGGTGTAGATGTTGTTTGTGGTATGAACTGATAATGTATGTTATTAAAAAAAATTATACACATCTCCATACACAAAATATAATGATAAACTGAGGATGGAATAATTGTAATAAAATTTGCACAGAATGGGCAGAATGAAAGATTCAGAGCAGTCATAGCTTCACAGAAGTTATTAGAATCTGCTGGGATGCATTATGAAAAACTAACCTGGGATGAGGAAAATGTTCTGTAGACTCTGGTTTTGTTCTCTGATAACACTCCTGTAAAACAGTATTTTTCATGATTCCTTCCTCTTCTCTTTAGAAGGTACTTTGTGTGTGTGTGTGTGTGTGTGTGTGTCTACTATTTCCCACGGACACAGCTAACAAAAATGATGGGAAGTATGTCTTCTTTAGAGAAACATAGATGTGACACTTTCTTGTTAGGTTACTGTTAGGTTACTACAGTAGAGGGTTTAGAACATAGCAAACACTCATAGACTATTTTTTAAAACTAAGCTTGCAGTTTTTTTGGCAATACAATTTTTTTTTAAAGTTAGGAAGCTTTTTATCTGTTGGCTTCCAGACAGATCCATTTGGCAATAAACACAAATTTGTACCTAAAATTATTTCCCACGCTTGACTTTTTCCTTTATTATCTCTTCCTACCGCCTCTCTGATTAACGACAGCCACCTTGAGGCTATAAAGACTAAGGGTCTTGAGTTAATATTCTTGATCTGACTTTGCCTGCAAAACTGAGTCACCTAGTTTAACTTAAAAGCTTTCTTGGGAGTTTTGTTGCTCAAATCTTTTTTTCTTTTTCTTTTTTCTTTCTTGTCTTATCTCTTAACTAGTTAGGGCCCAGAGTAGTTATTTTTCCAAAACTTTAATGCCCTTGATTGGTGAAATTTCTCCATTCCCTTTGATATTTTCCTGAAAATGAGCAACTTCTTTTATGGTCAGTTCTCTTTTTTCTAAAAAGAGAACTTCTAAAAAGGAACTCATAATAGCTGATGGATAATATCACTCTGACACTTTCTAGGCACTGTTTTCAGATTATAGGCTCAGTAAGTATATAGCTTTCATTTCAAGTTGTTGCAGGTGAATTTTTATTAAATATTTTGCCACAAAATAATATGTCTCCCCAGTCTTCAAGCTTGTTTTTTTTTTCAGTTCCTTTGCCTCCTGCTGTGTCACTCCTAAACCAATAGCACATGATCAATTTTTTGTTGAAAAGTAATACCATTCTTCTGAGTAGGAACTTTTATATTAGTAAGGACAGGCCACTGCTCTGACAACTCTAAAATTTTAGTAGTTTAACCTGACAAATTTCTCATTTTTCATTTACACAAGAGTCTAATGTTTGTTTTACTGGATGACCCACATGGAAGATTTTTCTCCAATCTGGTGATTCATAGATCCAGGTGCCTTCAAATGTTGTCTCTGTTACCCTCTAATGCCTCAGTACATATTGACTCCAGCTTAGCTAATAAGGAAAGAGAGAAAGAGAGTGGGAAAATCTGGGGCTGTTTTTAATGGTCTAGACCTATAGGTAATATCAACGGCTTCTACCTACATTTCTCTGGGTTGTGAGACAAAGGGAGCAGTTAAATGTAATGCCTAAGTTCTTGCCTTTAATCACTGTGCAAATCCTGGCACCATTCAGTGAAATGGGAAACACTGGCTGAGAGTCTAGACAGTGAGGATCCAAGTGTTCAGTTTGCACATAATAAATGACAGATGCTTAAAGACATTCAAGTGGAGATGTTAATTAGATAGTTGGTTGAAAATTTTAGAGTTAATGTCAGTGTTGGTGATATAAATTTAGGAGATATCAAAAATAGAAGGTGTAAAGTTACAGGACCAGATGAGTTTACTCAGGCATTGCATACAGCCAGGGAAGAGAAAAGGGCCAAAGACAGAAATCTAGGGCATTCCAACATTTAGAAAGTAGTCTGGAGAATCAGGCAAAGGAATCTAAGAAGGAGTTGTCAATCAGGTAGAAGGAAAACTGGGAGATCGTCAAGTCCTGAATTCCAAGAAAAGAAAATGTTTCAAGAAAGAAAAAAACCAGTGGTCTCCCAGGTCGGATAAGATGAGAGTAAACCAGTGGATTTGGTTAAATGAAGGCCATTGGTAACCTCAACAGGAACAAAGACTTTGGAATAGTGTGGGGAATAGATGGATCTAATTTGGTTTTAGAGAAAACTGAATAGAAAAATAGTGCATTTACTGGAAGAAGAGAAGGAAATGAGCCATGTTAAGGAGTGAAGTATGATCTCATATTTGTAAATAATTCAGTAGAAAAAGGAAAATCAAAGAGATGAGAAAAAAAGAATAATCATAAAATAATTTGTTATTGAGGAGAGAAGGGATGGAATTTTTGTACATACAAGGAGAGCCAGTCTCAGAAAAAAGCTATCCTTTTTGAAGAAAAAGAAGTTGGGTTTTTGGATTTGTAGTAGATGAAATAAAGATGTTCTTTCCTGATTCTTTATTTTTTTTTCTAAGAAAAAGAAAGTAGGATAACCATTTTAGGGTGAGGAGTGGGCATTTGAGATAAGAGGAAAAGGAAAAACATTCTTCTCAGAAAAGATTACACCGCTCTCAGTACTGACCCTGAGAACTGTTGTTTTCTCAGAAGCTTGAAGGTCAATGGGGTCTCAGGAAAGGTGCAGACCTTGGCAGTAGTGTTGGTTGCACCTTATCTGGTTGCTTAGCACAAGGAGTGGGAGGTGCTTAGCCTGGGGTGCTGACCTAAGCAAAAGCATAGTTTTTTTGTTGTTTTGTTGTTGTTGTTGTTGTTGTTGTCAGGTTTAGACAGCTCCAGAGTACAAGTTTGCTGCTGCTCAATCTTTAATTTATAGGCACAGGTAGAGTAAGGAGCTCACATACACTATAGAGCAGTGCTTCTCAAACTAGCTTTGGTGAAAGGAAACTATTTTCTTCTGTTATTTTTGTAAACTTCAAATTCATCTTTGACCAACACTTTAGTAAAATATATCAATTAATTATTTAAAACATTGAATGAAAGTTGATACAAAGATATAAGCCTCAGTGTTTTTGTCATTCTATTCAACAGATAACAAAATATATATATTCTCCAATAACTATAATCAGAACATAAAACAGTGAAAAAATAAGTAATTTCATACAAATTTTAAGACATCCTTTGAAATTATTTGTATACATGATTAACATAAGGAATCTCTCCTATGGTCATAACTTGTCCCTCAATTGTGATTCAACAAAACTCATATATGAGGTGGTGACTCCCTAAGTTAGGCATCTAATGTCACTCTTGGAGCAAATCTATGTATATGGGTATTTAAAAGTTTTATAGTGACAAAGGAACTTCTTTTTCTCTTTGCTTGTTAACTTATTTACTATAGGCTGAATGAATGCTACTTATAGTGGAAAGTAATATCTAAACTGATTCCATGTTTTATTTGTTTTTCATTCTCCTTCTTGCTTTCAACTCCAACAGTGTAGATATTAGTCCGACAAAAGTAGTTAATAGGAGCAAGAGAAAAAATTTTAAAGCAATTTCTGAAAGCTTGAGTATTCACCTTAAGTTTTATTCAGAAAGAACCAAGATATGTTATACTTTCAAAATTCATGTCCAATCCTTCACTAGTAGCCAGGTCCAATAATTTATTCTATAAAGTTATTGTTACATTTAAATTATTTCCTGGTGGAAGAAATAGATTCTGGACTCATTAATTTCCTACTCATTTATCTTCATTTGACTGAAAATAAAATTCAAAATATGCTATCAAATTTTTAAGGTGTTCAGTGACTGCTTTTCACAGATTTGCAAAATCAACATTATCACCTACTTCATGGATAATTGTTTACGGAATATGGTTTTAATAATCAGTAGAAACTCTGTTCTTTCAAACTTACTACTTGCATTTACCATTTGTTAGTGGATGCTTTTGGTGACTCATGCAGATCTCTTTTGTCAGATTCCCTTGCTGCTGAGAGTGCTGTTATAACTCCCAGTTGTATCTTCTGTGTCATTACTCTCCAGAGCTCTCCATTGGGTCAAGCTAAGTCTAAACTTCGGTTAAACCCACAACTTTGTCTAGCTTCCTCTCTTGATTTATTCAGCTGTCTTCATTTCCATATAGGTTTTACCAGAGAATATACCCTCAATAAATCCCAGGTTCTGGTTACAGGGAAACTGACCTAAGATCTGACAACACAGACTTCCATTACTCTATATTTTTAAACTTTGCAAGAAGTCAGCAATACTCAATCATTTAGAGAGAAGACTTTAAACATTATGCAGATTATATTTTTCTCCCAGAAATGGTTACTGCATATTGGCAAAATTAAAATTCTGCTAGGATATTTCTCTCTGTTAAATTTATGTTCACAAGCATTATAGTCTGAAAACATCCTGGAGAGGATTGATCTGATACTTTATTCTTCCAAGCCTCTTTCCCTCAGAAACAACTGAGTTTCTGCCATTGTTTTTGGCAACACTAAGTATCAGATTATAGGAACATAATTTTGCCTGAGGAACTGCTTTTGGGAAAAGGGTTGGCTCGCTTTTAAATTTGGTGAGCGTGGGACTAATTCTATATTAATTTTGCATATGTTATCATCTTTAAGTGTTCTTAAAGTAAGGTACATCAGAAACTTAACTTGAAACTAATTCCATTTGTGAGGCCATAAAAATTTCATAATAAATCTTATTCCAGCAAGAGGTAGCCTAAAAAATCTACACAAGCATTGAGAGTCTTCTGGCTAAGATTGAACAACATATGAATTTGAAGAGAGTATTGTTGGCTTTAATTTCTTTGGACTTTTAAAAAAAGTCATTTTTTTTAAAAAAGTCATTGGACTTTTAACTCATGGGGGAAAGGGATTTTGATTTTATTAGTTATTTTAGAATCCAACTTATAAAGAAGTTTGATTGGTGGATTTTCCTTTCTCTACCTCCAGGACAAAGTAAGCACTAGGAAAAGCAACAATTAGAGATAATGAAACTTGATAATGAAAGTAGGTTTATATGTAAATTTTTACCATCTCTATCAAGGAGATAGTTTATTATTGGAGCATTTTAATCTTGTCATTTGATTTCACTGCAGAATTTATGCTAGATTGTATTGGACTAGATAGAATATCAAAATATGGAGTAAGTAATAAAATAGGGTGGCTTGGAGTTTTGTCTCTTTTTTTAATTCTATTCTGACTTATTTCAGAGACTTCTAGCAGTAAATGTGATTTGTCCATCAGCAGTCTCAAGAAAATCCCCAAAGAAAAAAAGATTGATATTGAGGAGCTAGTCATAATATTGGTACAAGACTTTGCAACAAAACCGTTAATCTCCTTCCCCAGATCATGGGATGGTAGAGCACAGCTCTAGATGAACAGATCTGTTAGGTTAAGAAAGCCATAACCTGTCTCCAATTATTTATTACCATACTAATTGTTTTACTTTACAAAATTTTGGGGGTAACATTCTTATATAGCATTAGATAACTAAAAATCTCCATGTCAGAGGCTGCCCTGGAGATGTGTTGACAAATCTGTATAAATCTTAGATTCGGAATTGTAAGTCATGTGCTGTAGCCTAGACTTTTTCCATTATAAAGGGTTATCTTGTGTCTCATTAAAAAAAATATTCTTGGGGAGCCTAAGTGGCTCAGTTGGTTAGGCATCTGACTCTTAATTTCAGCTCAGGTCATGATCCCACAGTTCATAAATTTGAACTCCACATCAGGCTCTGCACTGACAGCACAGAGCCTGTTTGGGATTCTCTGTGTCCTTCTCTCTCTGCCCTTTTCCCACTTGGACTCTCCCTCTCAAAAATAAATAAACAAACATTTAAAAATATATATTCTCCTTTTTCTCAATTGGATCAGAACTCAGGCAGGGAAAAGGGGTGCTATTTATTGGAGGTCCCCTTAAAGATCTTGACAATGTAAGTTAAAGGAAAAAGCATGAAACTATAAATTTTGCTAAGTAGGAAATTCAGATAAAACCCTGTTTTTATTTTTATGCCTCAAAATTATACAGTCAATCCTAAAGCAGCTAAACTATTCAATATCATGCATGCACTTTATGAAAAGCTGCTTTTCAAAATTATGCAATGCAAAACCACTGAGCCTCATAGTAATATAGCTGAATGCTTAAGTTCTAAAATGTTAAAATATTTTAGGTTTAAATTTCCATTGTGATGGTAAAAGGAAAAGTAGTATATCATCATATGATTAAAATGCATGTAATTATCAATAGCCAAAAATAAAAAATAAAGTGTTTTTCCCCCTCAAAAAACTCATATTAAATTTACATGAAGTAATTGAGAGATACGTTCCACAGAATTAGCAGGAGTTTGCAATAAACTACTATTTGCATTTTAATGTATAGTTTTATATGGATCCATTACATGGAGCAAGTCTTGTATAATAGCTCCAGAGTTGGATGGGCCTAGTTCACTCTATGTGAAATACAGCCAAGCTAAAAAATTTATTTTCCTGAAGTAGTGGGCTGCAGGGCCTTCAAATATATGGTTATTTGAAAAAAGAGAAAATTAATGGGAATTCATGAGGCAAACAAGACAGGAAACTATATCAGGTTAGAAGAACCCTGTGCTGAATGTAATATAGGAAGCACATAGAAAATTAGTAAATAAGAGAAACCAACATAAAGAAATGGAAAATCTCTAAAGAGGTAGTTGACAATGCATGAAAAACTGATATCCTATAGTAGAAAATGAGTGGATTACTATATGGATAATGTGAGAGCAGGGCCAACTTCAGTTACATAGATTCTATGCTAAGAAGGGCCTCCACTTGATTTAATGCTCTACTTTTGTTTTCTTGAAATTGTTCATTTTTGAACAAGGGTCCCTCATTTCATCTAGCACTAAGTCTTACAAATTATGTAGCTGGTCCTACGGGTGAGTGTGTTTGGTGGTGGTGGAGAGAGCAATTTCCATCTATGCTATCTACCCCTATTTTTTAAAGTGCAGTTTGCTATAACAGAACATAGAGGATTTTGCATTGAAATTCTGGCTTTGCTACTTATTGTATGACAATTTTAGACAAATGATTTTACTTCTCTAATCCTTAGTTTCCTCATCTGTCAAATAGGAATAAGCTGCTAATGTACCACATTCAATACTTACATATACATATATGTAATTATATATTGCATAGACACATAAAAACTTTAATAGCTGATACAACATTTCTTTTGTAGATGGTTTCTAAAGCAGCTTGATAGTTTCATATGTTCCTTGGGGTTGACACCTGTGATCTTCTAAGGCATGGGTTGAACAGAACAATGGAATAAAAACATGGCTATATCATGACAGTAAAGAATAATGAGAAATTGAAGAGTAGGGGAGAGAAAAGGAGATAATGTGAGTAGGAGATTTGTTGGAAAAGGTGAAAAGGGGAACCAAAGGCCAAGAAACAAAATGAAATACTGGATTTTGTAGACAATTGTACGGAGAAATTTCCAGTTTGGTCATGGGTGAAAGACTTCCAAGAATGAGAATGTCTATTATCTAGGAGAATTACAATACTTTTATGAAAGATCAACTCATTATTATAACGTTTCTCTAAACTTGTCATACATATAAATTCCAACTGCAAATGTTTTTTAGGAAAATCAGAGTTAAATTAATTCTACAAGGGGATTCACATGTATTTAAGGTAAGAGAGAATACGTAGGACAAAAATGAAATCAAGAATAGGGTGGATAAAATAATCTGGAATACCACTGAACATTAAGTACCTAAGACATTGTGAATTTTGGAAAACTGTAAAGAAATTTGACTTTGCACAGACATGAGTTAAATAACTTTTCCCTACTTTTATTGAAATCTTAAAGTACAAGGGAAATTTTCTCTATGACTGATTAACAGTGGCTTAAATTAATGACAAAGATTGTAATATGCCTACCATTGTGCCATGTTCTCATATATATGAGAAACTTTGAAAGTCAATGTAGGTCCTAATTGAAAAATTGCTGCATGTTGTATAGCATAATATAATAAAAAGAATATGGTTTTAATTGGGGATAATAACATTAAACTGGAGGAAATAACAGTATTTATAGGGTTCTACATGTCTGAGATGCTATAATGTTCGTCCTTAAGATTTCATTCTTAATTTATTCCTTGAATTCAAAGGAATTATTTGAGCTTTAATGTTCAGGAAGTCAAACAGGTGCCCATATATATGGGCACTAAATTTTTGAAGAAATCCAAATTGGCTGAGTTCTAGTTTATTTTATTTTATTTTTTGTTTGTTTGCTTTTGTTTGGGATGTGTGTGTGTGTTCTGGTTGAGCTCTAGTTTTGTTTGTAGGAATAACCAAGAAAATTATCTGCATAACCACAATTATTTTCTATTGTGCAAAATAATCCCTATTAAATAGGGATTCCATAACCCTATTTATGGAAACTCAATGATTCCATAAAAAATCTAACTTTTACCTATATTTTATGCTATTGAATTTAAGAGATGAAAAATCACATGATGAAGTGAGTTCATTTAATTATGAATCAGGGCTTGTTAAAACACAGATTGCTAAGCTCCAACTCCAGGGTTTCTGATTCATTAAGCCTAGGGTGGGGTGGTATACATTTTGCATTTCCAGCAAGTTTCCTAATGATGCCGATACTGCTTGTCCAGAAACCACATTTTCAGAAGCTCTGCTCTTCATCATTGGTCATCAAGGAAAGCAAATTCAAACCACAATTAAATACCATATTCACTGGCTAGAATGGCTAAAATTAAAAAGACTGATAGCAGCCAATGCTAATGATGATATGGAGCAACTGGGATACTTCTCCACCAACATTGGGGTAACAAGTGGTAAAACTCTTTAGAAAAATATTTGGAAATTTCTTATTTAGTTCAACATATACCTACTCATACTCAGCAAATTCACTCTTTTTTATTTTACTCAAGAGAATTTTAAACACACTTCCCCAACATGACTTCTTTAAGAATGTTTATACCAGATTTGCTCCTAATAGCCCAAAACTATAAACTAGTCAAAGGTCTATCAATAAGAGAATGGATGAATAAATTGTGGTATAGTCATACAATGGAACACTACTTAGTTACAGAAAGAAAGAACTACCGATACACACACAACAAGGAGGAGTTTTAAAACCATCTATGTCTATGCCAGACATAGAGCATATACTGTATAGTTGCTGTTATGTAGTCTTAAAGAAAGAGCAAAACTAATCTATGGGGATAGAAATAGGTGAGTTGTCCCTGGAGCATGTTGACTAAATAGAAGTTGATATAAATTGATCAAATCTGAGATTATGGAAATGTGCTATATATTCATTGGGTTGGTGATTACTGGCATATACATTTATCAGATCTCTTCACACTGTTTATAAAATTAAGATCTGTGCTTCTCACACACATAAGTTTGATTTCATTAATAAACATCAAACTTATTTTGTATAACATTAGAGTATGAGTATAGCTGAAATACTAGAAAAACTCAATGATTCCATAAAGAACTCAAAAGGTACAATCATTGGTCAACACTGGTTAACAGTTCCTTAAGAGGGGGCACCTGGGTGGGTCAGTTGGTTAAGTGTAACTCTTGGTTTCAGCTCATGTCATGATCTCACGGTTCATGGGTTCAAACCCTGTGTTAGACTCCTTACTTCTGGTGTGGAGGGAGACTGCTTAGGATTCTCTCTCTGCCCCTCCCTCTCTCTATCTCAAAATAAAAAAAAAAAACTTTAAGAAAACATTAAAAAACAAACAAACAAACAAAACCCAGTTCCTTAAGGGGACTCCATCTTTGATGATGTACATTCTCCCACACCTAGGCCTAACTGGGAGAACCTGAAATGGGTGTGGCAGCCAGGGGAGAAAAAGAGAGTATATAATTTTAGGGACCCTGTAAAGGAAAAACACTTCTGTGTTTCTCCTCCTCTCCCAATATTTCACTTCTGACATTTCTGTGACCAGGTGTGTGGGGGTTTTTCCCTAATAACAAGCAATTCTCCAACTCTGTGGACAACACTTCGGTATCTTATAATTTAGTTCTGAGACTACCTGCCTGGAAATAGTGTTATTTCCCACAGAAAGTTTTAAAGACTCAGTTCCAAAGCCTGCCCTCTCCCACTACCACTTCAGATGTTAATCAAAAGTACCAGTTATTGCCTATACTTGTGATCAACTGGCTATAAATCAGAGATTCCCTATGACCCTCCTCCTCATATTCAATTAATTTTGTGGAGTGGCTCAGAAGACTCACAAAAACAGTTACTTATTAGACTACTGGCTTATTATAACAGGATAAAACTCAGAAATAGCCAGATGAAACACAAACACAGGGCAAGACATGGGGGTAGGAGTGCAGAGCTTCCATTTCCTTTCCAGGCATACCACTTTCCCAGCACCTCTACATGTTCACTTGTTAAAAAAATTTTTTTTCCACAGTTTACTGATCCAAGTTTTTATTTGGCAATTCATGAATCAAATAGCATCTGATCTAGCAGAAAGGAGGTCCAAAGAGCTCTACAAGGCAAGAGAGTTTTATAGATTAAAGTCAGTAGGAACAAGAAAGTTATACTGGGCAATGACTGATTTGTTAAAGCAAGGTTGCTTTCTTTACATGGAGCAAAAGGAAGTCTTGGAACTGGGTTAGGTAGCCTGTCCTGAGTAGGCATGCACTGATTGGTTGAACCAGGGCTTCTTTTTCTTGGAAAGCAAAGCACAGAAACTCAGGTAAGTTTTGGTGTGCTGATATGGGCTTAGCATGAGCAACTCCATCTTGGGCCTAATCTGGTTACTTTCATATTACCAATGGTGAAACTCTCCAAATCCCCTCCTTTTGGGTTTTTATGGAGGTTTCATTACATAAGAATGATTGACTAAATCATTGGCTATTGATGATTGATTCGATCTCCAGCCCCTCTCCCCTTCCCAGAGATCTGGTGGGAGTAGAGTAGGGTTGAAAGTTCCTGCCCTCTACTGGTGGATTGGTTTCCCTAGCAACCAGCCTCTATCTTTAGGGGTTTTCCAACAGTTAACAATTAACTCTGATATGGTTGAAAGGAGCTTGTTATGAATAACAAAAGACAACTTTATCTCTCTTATCCCTTAGGAAATTCTAAGGGTTTTAAGAACTCTGAGTAAAATACACATTTGGAGACAAAATACATATTTCTTATTAAGATTTACAATACACAGACTCCAACAAGTTGGATTGCCAGGAATGATCTTAAATATCTCAGTAAGGATCCCTTAGTGTCTTTTTATGCAAAAAGCCATAACCAATCTGCATACAATTTTGGCTATTTTTTCATTCAGTTTTGCTTATTATGTTTTTCTGGACAAGTGCTTTTTAACTCTGGCTGCAATTTAAATCACCCAAGGATCTTCAAAAACATACCAAAATACAAGACTGCTCTAGAACAGGTAATCAAAATCTACAATGGTTAAATTTAAGAGCTAGTATCTTTCAAATGACCTCCCTCTCCTGTCAAACGTACTAAATTTAAGACAGATTTTAGCTCATGGCTTTGAATGTTGATCTGATATCATATCCCTTTTTCTTCTATTCTCTGTATACAGATTTGTTCTATCTCTGACTTCTGCCATTCTGCCTGTTTGTTGATAATTATCTACTTAGGTTACAGCTGTTGCAGACCTAGGTGATTGTAGCCTATTTCTTTCTAATTATTGAATCTTCATACCTGCTGGTTTTATTCCATCTATGCCCATCTAACTAGAATCACGGAGGCTCTATTGCTGGTGGTTTCCTGGTTTGACACTGCTGACTCTACAGAAAACAAGTTCTTTGAATGTTAAGCTGTCATGAAAACCATTGTCAAATATTTTATCTAGACCTCTTTCTGATTATATTTACCCTGTGCCCCTTGAAAACCAAAAATAATGTGGAGAAAAAGTACCATCATCATTATGCAGAAAATATGTTTGGGAAATTAAGGGAAGAAATAGTTTTCCGCTTCTAACTCATAACATGCATCCAAATCAGCTTTAAATCACCTGCCAATGCTCATTAAGCCAAAACCATATTTGAAAGAGTCAGTTGAATGGAAATGTGGGTTGAAGTGCCAAGTCTATTCTTTTTTAATGCTGTTTAGGCTCTTTACACAGTAACTGCTTTTAGAAGTTTTTGTTTTGTTTTCTTTTAATAATGGCATTGGTTCCAAGAGTTTACCAAAACCTCCTCTTATTTCTTAATTTTTTAAATACGTATTTAGCATCTTAGCATTGCATTATGTGCTTATTTAGATATGACCACTGAATTAAATGAGAATAATTCATGAAGAGGAATTCTAGACCATGACATTTGTCACCTGGAAGTGGAAAGGGGCTGACAATTCATAAAGAGGGGTTTTGTTGAACACAGGATATAACTGTGTCAAAGTTCAGACAGTTTTCCTTTCACTGACGGCAATGAAAGCATAAACATCTTAAAGTAATTATGTGAATTGACAAGTACTCACTCTTAATTCAATGTAAACAGTTGATAAGATTGAGTTAATACTGAGATACAATCTGTTTGGATGACTTCCCACCTGCTTAGGAATCAAAAGGCCATAAGGAATGGAATGAAACAAGAAGTTTGTTTGGCATCTCCATGTGTCCTTCTCTTCACTGTCAATGCCACCTAAAACAAATCTGATTTATTCAGGTTTAAATCTGCATTCCCAGCACTATTTACATTGGGAAAATATAATTTGCATGTCACCATCTGTGAAGAAAGATTATTAAACAATAAAGGATTAAGAGATAAACAGCAAAGCCTTGTAGCAATACGTTGAGTCCAAAATTTAAATGCTGAGAATCTAAAAGATTTGTTTAAGGGCTTTTGAATTGTTTTAGGGTGCTGACTCTGTTCTTGGAATTGAAAGAAGTATAAACATATGCAAAAAATGCTTTGTTGTTAGATTACCAACTCTAGGAGTTTATTTTTTTAATAATATGGTTATATTTTAAATTTTAATTTATGTTATGCCAAGTTGGTTTCTTCTCTCACTTGAAAAATGTAAATATTATGAAATTCAATATGTTTTATATGAGACAGTTTGCAACTTTATAATGCTTAAAAATAAACTATATTTCCATTTAACATTTATCCTCAAAGCCAATCATTTCTCTCTGGATGATATTTAAAGTTGAAATACTAAACATCAAGGTCTTTAATTTTGTTTATTTTTAAATTTCTGTTTTCAAAGTCAATAATTTGTTTGCCTATATATCACTTTTCACTTTGAGAACATTTATAAAAGAAAAAAAATAAATGCTTTTATGTTTCAGACATGTATTGGGATTTCACAGGCAATCTTATACCATTCATATCCTATCACTCACCTCCAAGATACCTATCTAAGGCAAACTTTCCAAAGATGGTATTTCTAGACAAAGCAGAGGGAGGTATTTTAAATGTACAAAAAAACTTAATTTGCCACCATAATCTGTGAATAGAGAGCTATTGGCTCTAACCAAGCTACAATTTTAGACTTTGTAATTAATCTCAGTAAAAGTTATTCTCTGTAATGGAAATTGATAAAAAATCAACATAAGATGAGTAAGATAAAAAATTGACAACAAAAATTAACTTGATAAATGTTATGCTTATGCAGAGAAAGTCTCTGCCAGTTCTCAAAAATGAGTCAAAACATAGCTAATGGGAGTTAACTTGTGAGTGTAAAATGTCAATATCATATTGAGGTAAGGCTGGGAGTTACATTAGAGTTTAGAAAAAAGGAAAACAAAAGAATGAGAAACAACATAGGCATTCTTTACTCAAAACGTGTATGACTGCTTTTGCTAATCACTACTCCACAATGTAGGAATATCCTTGAAACAGAGAAGGATAATTCATCAAGCTAATATTCCTTTATACTTATATACAACATCATCAACTTCATTTATTCTGATACAATAAATTTCTGGGTTGATTTTCTCTCCTAATTTTATAATTACTAAACAAGAGGGGATGCTCAGTATTCTGACAGATATTCTTTCTTTTTTACTTCTTTCTTTCTTTCTCTTTCTTATTAACAAGGGCTCTCATTGTATAGCTTGTTAATAAATTTTCCTATTACAGGTTTGGTTAGTGTAAATTGATTACCTATGAATACAGCTGAGACATTCTTTATGGTATTTGCATGCTAGAAGATTACAAGTGAAATAAAAACAGGTGGCTTTCAAAAGTTTTCAATGAATGTAATGAACTCCAATGTCATCTCCCAATCTATACTCACAAATATTTATATGTGTATTATTAGGGACATAATAATGTGCTTGCAGAATGATAAAAATATCAATGAATTGGGTAATAGGTAGCTAAACATTAAGAATAGATGTCTTATAGCACAAAGCAGTAATCTATAACTAGGGAAAAAGAGTAAAAAGGGAGTGAGGAAGATGTAAAAGAAAATATCAAAGAATGTAAAGCAGGAGTTGGCAAGAGTCATGATGGAGATATGCTAACTTGGATAGCCTTCCTTAAGGTATTCTTGACAGGTTCTCCAGGACTGGTTCAAGTTGCTCTAACAACAGGGAAGAAAAAATTTGAGGGTTGTATCTAATTTCCATAAAGGATATTCATCAAGATATTCAAGTTAAGAGTCATCACAGCTTGAAGTAGATGATCAGAGACAGGAGTGATCAATACGACTTATTCTATAAGATTACAGGTTTTAGTAGGAGAGGAACTGGAAAAGATTCTAAATAGATTATCATTATAGAACTTTTCTTTAAAACACGGAATACAGGGACGCCTGGGTGGCTCAGTCGTTTGAGTGCCCGGCTTCGGCTCAGGTCATGATCTCACTGTTCGTCGGTTAGAGTCCTGCGTTGGGCTCTGTGTTGACAGCTATCTCAGAGCCTGGAGCCTGTCTTCAGATTCTGTGTTTCCCTCTCTCTCTGACCCTCCCCTGCTCACACTGTCTCTCTCTCTCAAAAATAAATAAAACATTAAAAAAATTAAAAAATAATAAAACACGGAATACATTTTTCAAGGCAAAAAAGGAAAGAGTCTAATAGGTTAACTATGAAAAATGTCAGCATCCATGAAGAAAAATTGGTAAACTACAATGTTGATCTTTTATATGATTATACTTCACAACTAGTCTTAGAATTTTTGATTCTTAGGTCATCTGTCCCAGGGAGAAAACCTAAAAGTACTAGTGTGACATCTTCTGAGTCCTAAATTTATTTAAGAAGATTTTTGAAATATTATTGTAATAGTAAAATATTCACAATACTTTTTACAGCATATTTTCTTAACCATTACAAATAAAATCAAATGGCTTAGTTAAAAATTTAGGGTTAGTTTTATTTCCATACTGATAATATTGTGCTAGAAACTCTTTTATGTTTATATCAATTCAAAACACAGCAGGCTTAACAAAACACCTTTTTTAAATATAAATTCCTTTTTTTATATTTATTTATTTATTTGAGAGAGAGAGAGAGAGAGAGAGAGAGAGAGAGAGAGTGCAAGTGTGAGAGGGGCAGAGGGAGAGAGAGGGAGAGGGAGAATCCCAAGCAGGCTCTGTGCACTTTTGTGCATATGGACATTGATTGTTGGGTCATGTATAGGTAATTATTCTCAGGATGTTATAGGAATTATACCTAAGTGAAGTGATCAAATAATGGAATAAGACAGCAACAAAAACATACTATGTATATAGCACATGATGGATACCTTGGGATGGATTGCTACCTACCTTTTGAGGTAACAGGTAAGGATGTAAGAACAGGATGTAAGGATACATGTATATGTATTGTATATGTGTATACATGTAGATACATGTGTATGTATTGTACTGTGTTTTAGAAGTGTAGTGTTGGGATAGTGGTCGGCTTAGGGTAGAATATTTAGGATATCAGTGTATGCTAGCTGACTTGAGAACAATATGGTTTTTGAACTGAAAACATCAATGCTGAAGTTGAGTTTATCTCCTGGCTGGAGAGAAGCTATACATCAATGCCATACCATCTTCCTCAAATGATCATTAACTATCATCTCGAGTTAAGTTAGAAAGAGATTTTTAAACAAAAATCTATGCCTATTGATGATTAACAATATTACATTGTCGAGCTCATTTCTGTGATAATCAAGATGTTACTATATAATATAAACATATAGATCTTTAAATATGTTTATATTACCAGCCAAGTTAAGTCATGTATTGGATATGTTGAATTCAAGTAGTCTTGAAATGTTAACCAACAAAATATTTCTTCAAATGAAATCTAATATTGAAATATAGTATCTAGAACACAAAAATTTGAAAGTGATCTGCTTGAAGTATTTACATAGACTATGAACACCAGTTACTCACTGTCATCCTCCAACACCCATCCCTATTATTTTAGGGGAACTCCTAGTCTCCTAGTTATCTGTTGCCTGTAGTTTTAAAATTATTTTATTATTTGCCATTGTACAACATTATTTTTTCTCATTTTTATTTAAATTCCAGTTTGTTAACATATGGTGTAATATTAGTTTCAGGTGTAGAATTTAGTGATTCAATACTTACATACAACACCTGGTGCTCATCACAAGTGCCTTACTAAATCATCATCACCTATTTAACTCATCCTCCTTATCCACCTCCCCTCTGGTAACCCTCAGTTTATTCTCTATCTTCATGAGTATGTTTTCTGGTTCCCCACCTTAAGTTTTTTTTGTTTTTTAAATTCCACATATTAGTGAGATCATATGGTATTTGTATTTCTCTGACTTATTTCACTTAGCTTAATACTTTCTAGCTCCATCCATGTCATTGAAAATGGCAAGACTGCATTCTTTTTAATGGCTGAGTAATATACTAGTGTGTGTGTGTGTGTGTGTGTGTGTGTGTGTGTGTGTGTGTACAACACCTCTTCTTTCTCCATTCATCATTTGGCCTCTTTCCATAATAGGGCTACTGTTGATAATGCTGCTATAAACATGGAGATGCATGTAGGCCTTTGATAAGTATTTTTATCTCCTTTGGGTAAATATCTAGCAGTGCACTTGCTGGATTGTAGGGTAGTACTATTTTTAATTTCTTGAGGAATCTCCACATTGTCTTGGGGAGTGGCTGCACCAGTTTTAATTCCCACCAAAAGTGTAAGAGGGTTCCTCTTTTTCCACATCCTCACCAACACCTATTGTTTCTTATGTTTTAATTTTAGCCATTCTGACTGGTGTGAGGTGGTATCTTACTGTGTTTTGATGTATATTTACCTGTTGAAGGATGATGTTGAGCATCTTTACATGTGTCTGTTGGCCATGTCTTCTTTGGAAAATTTTGTCTTTGTGTCTTCTGCCCATTTTTAACTGGATTATTCATTTTTTGGGTGTTGAGTTTTTTAAGTTCTTTATATATATTAGATACTAACCCATTATCAGATATGTCACTTGCAAATATCTTCTTCTACTCCGTAAGTTGCCTTTTAGTTTTGTTGATTATTTCCTTCCCTGTGCAGAAGTTTTTTTATTTTGATGAAGTCCCAATAGTTTATTTTTGCTTTTGTTTCCCTTGTCTTTGGAGATATACCTAGTAAGAAGTTGCTATGGCCAATGTCAAAGAGGTTACTGCCTGTGTTATCCTCTAGGATTTTAATGGCTTCCTGTCTCACATTTAGGTCTTTCATCCATTTTGAATTTATTTTTGTATATGGTATAAGAAAGTGATCCAGTTTCATTATTTTGCATGTTGCTGTCCAATTTTCCCAACACCATTTGTTGAAGACACTGTCTTTTTTCCACTGGATATTCCATCCTGCTTTGCAGAAGATTAGTTGACCATAGAGTTGTGGGTCCATTTCTGGATTTTCTAGTCTGTACTATTGATCTCTGTGTCTGTTTTTATGCCACTACCATACTGTCTTCATCATTACACCTTTCTAATATAATTTGAAGTATGTCTGGAATTGTGATGTCTCCAGCTTTGCTTTTCTTTTTCAAGATTGCTTTGGCTATTCAGCGTCTTTTGTGGTTTCCTATAAATTTTAGGACTGTTTGTTCTAGATCTGTGAAAAATCCTGATGGTATTTCGATAGGGATTGCACTAAATATACAGATTGCTTTGGGTAATATAGACATTTTAACAACATTTTTTTCTTCTAATCTGTGAGCATAGAATGTTTTTCTGTTTCTTTGTATTATCCTCAATTTCTTTCATCAGTGTTTTATATTTTTCAGAATACAGATATTTTACCTCTGGTTAGGTATCTTACGGATTTTGGTGCAATTGTGAATGGGATCGATTTTTTTATTTCTTTATCTGCTGCTTCATTATTAATGTATAGAAACTCAACAGATTTACCTACATTGATTTTATATCCTGTGATTTTGCTGAATTCATGAAGTGGGTCTAACAATTTTTTGGTGGAATCTTTTGGGTTTTCTACATAGACTATCATGTCATTTGTGAATATTGAAAGTTTGACTTCTTCTTTGCCAGTTTAGATGCCTTTGATTTCTTTTTGTTTTCTGATTGCTGAGGCCACGACTTCCAGTACTATGTTAAATAACAATGGTGAGAGTAGACAATCCTGTCTTGTTCCTGACCATAGAGGAAAAGTTCTCAGTTTTCCCCCATTGAGGATGATTTTAGCTGTGGGTCTTTTGTATACAGCCTTTATGATGTTGAGGTATGTTCTCTCTGTCCCTACATTGTTGGGAGTTTTTATCAAGAATGGATGCTGTACTTAGTCAATTTTTTTTCTGTATCTATTGACAGGATCATATATGGTTCTTATTCTTTCTTTTATTAATGTGGTATATCATGTTGATTGATTTGCAAATATTGAATCACCCTTGCCTCCCTGGAATAAATCCCATTTGATCATGCTGAATGATTCTTTTAATGTACTATTTTCTTTGATTTGCTAGTATTTTGTTGAGAATTTTCACATCCATGTTCATCAGGGATAATGGCCTGTAGTTTTCTTTTTTAGCGGAGCCTTGGTCTGATTTTGGAATCAGGGTAATGCCAGCCTCATAGAATGAATTTGGAAGTTTTCCTTCTTTTTCTCTTTTTTGGAACAGTTTGAAAAGAATAAGTATGAATTCTTCTTTAAACCTTTGGTAGAATTTGCCTGTAAAGCTATTTGGTCCTGGACTTTTATTTGTTGGGAAATTTTTGATTACTGATTCAATTTCTTTGATGGTTATTGATTTGTTCAAGTTTTCTGTTTCTTCCTTTTTCAGTCTTGGTAGTTTATATGTTTCTAGGAATTTATCCATTTCTTCTAGGTTGTCTAATTTGTTGGCATATAGTTTTTCATAATATTCTCTTATAATTGTTTGTATTTCTGTTTCTGTTGGCATTTATCCTCTCTCGTTTGTGGACTTATTCATTTGGGTCATTTCTCTTTTCTTTTTGTTAATCTGGCAAGGGGTTCATCCATTTTATTAATTTTTTCAAAGAACAATTTCTTTGTTTCACTGATCTGTTCTGTGTGTGTGGTTTTTTTTTTTAGCTTATACATCATTTATTTGTGCTCTAATCTTTAATATTTACCTTTTTTCTGACTTTAGGCTTCATTTGTTGTTCTTTTTCTAACTCCTTTGGGTGTAAAGTTAGGTTATCTCATATTTTTTTTGCATCTTGAGGTAGACCTATAATGCTATATACTTCTATCTTAGGACTGCGTTTGCTGGATCCTGAAGGTTTTGGACCATCAGGTCTTCATTTTAATTTGTTTCCATATATGTTTTTATTTCTTCTTTAATTTCCTGTTTGACTCATTCATTCTTTAGTAGGGTGTTCTTTACCTTCATGCATTTGTGGTCTTTCCAAATTTTTTCTTGGGGTTGACTTCAAGTTTCATAGTTTTGTGGTCAGAAAAGATGCATGGTATGATCTCAATATCTTGGTAATTGTTGAGGCCTGATTTGTGACCTCATATGTAATCTATTCTGGAGAATGTCTCATGTGCACTTGAAAAAAATGTGTATTCTACTCTTTTAGGAAGAAATGTTCTTTTTTAAAAAATTTTTAATGTTTTATTTATTATTGAGACAGAGAGAGACAGAGCATGAGTGGGGGAGGGGCAGAGAGAGAGAGACACACAGAATCTGAAGCAGGCTCCTGGCTCTGGGCTGTCAGCACAGAGCCTGACACGACATGGGGCTCAACTTACAAACTGCAAGATCATGACCTGAGCCAAAGTCAGACGCTTAACTGACTGAGCCACCCAGGTACCCCAAGGAAGAAATGTTCTGAATATATCTGGTAAGTCTATCTAGTCCAGTGTGTCATTCAAAGCCATTATTTCCTTGTTGGTTTTCTGCTTAAATGATTGATGTAAGTGCTCATTGATGTCAGTAGGGTGTCAAAGTCCCCTACTATTATTGTATTACTATCAATGAGTTTCTTTATGTTTGTTGTTAATTGGTCCATATATTTGGTTGCTCTCATGTTGGGGACATAAAGATTACAATTGTTGCAATCTTCTTGTTGGGTAGTCCCCTTTATTATGCATAGTGCCCTTCTTCATCTCTTGTTAACAGTCTTTGGTTTAAAATCTAGCTTGTCTAATACCACATGATTTTATTCATATGAGGAATTTAAGAAACAACTTATGGCAGTGTATGAAAGAGAGAGAGAGAGATAAACAAACCATGAGAAATTCTTAGAAATCGAGAACAAACAGGGTTGATGGAGGGATGCAGGGATGTAATGAGCTAGATGGGTGATGAAGATTAAAGAGGGTACTTGTTATGATGAGCACTGGGTATTGTATGCAAGTGATGAATCAGTGAATTCTACTTCTGGAACCAATATTTCACTGTATGTTATCTAACTAGAATTTAAATAAAAATTTAAAAATAAAATAAAATAATAAAAATAAAATCTAGTTTGTTTGATAAAAGTATTGGTACTCTAGCTTTCTTTTGATGTCTATTTACATGATAAATGTTCTCCAGCCTATAGGCAGCATATAGATGGGTCTTGTTTTTCTATCCATTCTGACACCCTAAGTCAGTAAGTTTTGATTGGAGCATTTAGTCCATTTACATTTTATCACTTCTTTTGTCATTTCTGGAGATTTTCTCTCTTCCTTTCTTTTCTTTGTCAATTTTGGTATTTTCTTTCCACTCATAGAGTCCCCATTAATAATTCTTACAGGGCTAGTGTAGTGGTCATGAACTCCTTTAGTTTTTGTTTGTGAAACTCTTTATCTCTCCTTCTATTGTGAATAAAAGCCTTGCTGGATAGAGTATTCTTGGCTGCAGATTTTTCCCATTCAGCACATTGAATATATCATGCCACTCCCTTCTGGCTTGCCAAGTTTCTGTTGAGAGATATGCAGCTAACCTTATGGGGCTTCCCTTGTAAGTTAGAGACTTCTTTTGACTTTCTGCTGTTAGGATTTTTTATTTATTACTATAGTTTTCAAATTTAATTGTAATAGGTCTTGGTGTTGGCCTGCTCTTGATTTTTATGGGAGTTCTCTGTGACTTCTGGATTTAGCTGTCTGTTTCTTTCTCCAGACTAGGGAGGTTTTCAGCTATGATTTCCTCAGATAAATTTTTTGCCCCCTTTTCTCTATGTTCTTCTTATGGGACTCCTTTAATACAAATACTATTATGTTTGATAGAGTCACTGAGTTCCCTGTCTATTCTCATGTTCCACAATTCTTTTTCTCTTTTGGTCAACTTCATTATTTTCCATTATTTTCTTCTATATCACTTATTCATTCCTCTACTCCTTTCATCTCTGTGTTCATTGCACACAGTCTGTCTCTAATCTCAGTTATGTATTTTTCACTTCTATTTTTTAACTATTTTATCTCTGTGATAAGGGCCTACCTGAAGTCTTCCTTTATTTTCTCAAGCCCAGTGAATATCCATATGATTGTTGCTTTAAATGATCCTTCAGGTATATTACTTATATTTGTTTTTCTTAGATCTCTGGCTATGACCTTATCTTGTTGTTTAATTTGGGATGAATTAAATATCTTGGCATTTTGTCCAGGTCTCTATCTTCTTCTCCATGTCAGAAAAGCCTATTATGTTTCCTTCTCCTCAGAGTAACAGTTTTATGAAGAAGAGGTCATATGGTGACCAAGGAATGTCTACATTGGTGATCAGGGAATGTCTACAGTGTATGTTGTGTGCACTCTGCTGCTGCATTTTGGCTGCTCTATCCTTCAGGTCAGTCCTCTGCAGAGGCTCTCTGTGCCTACCGTGGGCAGTTTTTGGTCATTGGCCAGACTGTGGCAAGTTAAAAAACTTTTTTTTAATGTTTAATGCTTATTTATTTTTGGAGAGAGAGACAGAGCTCAAGGTGGGGAGGGGCAGAAAGAGAAGTAGACACAGAATCTGAAGCAGGCTCCAAGCTTTCAGTTGTCCACACAGAGCCCAATGTAGGGCCCAAACTCATGAACGCTGAGGTCATGACCTGAGCTGAAGTCAGATGCTTAACCGATTGAGCCACCGAGGCGAGTGACAAGTTTTAAGTAGGTGTGTTCTGGTCTGCTTGTTAAATGGAGCCCTGATGCTACTTCCACTAGAAATGAAGCCTTGCAGAACTCTGTAGTCAGGAGACATGTTGTGCACAGGGATTTCTGCTGGTCTTCTGGGGAAGAGGCCCACCATGCTGAGACTGAGGCAACCTTGACCAAGAAGAGACAAATTAGCAGAGCACAGGGGTGTGGAACATGGTGTAAGCAAGTTAGGCAGCCAGTATTGGCACTGTGCTGTTTACAGAAGGTGGTTCTATGTTTATGTGGAGGGGCAAGAGAGAGAAATAGCACCAGACAGCTCCTATGTTCCTGGAGAGAGATCTTCATGCTTGCTGCTCTCAGGAAAACACTCTGAGCAAATAATCTTCCCCACTGTGTGCCCCAGGTGTTTTGCAGATGACTGTTTTCACATGTTGGGGCATGGGACTTGGAACAAGAAGCTAGGTAGCCAGTGTCCAGATTAGCCACCCTCAGCAGGTGGCTCTTCATTTATTGAGGGGTGGGGCAGCGAGATGGTGCCCAATGGTTCCTTTGTCCCTGTAGATGTCTCTGTGAATGCTACCTTTCACAGAAATGCTACAGAATGAGCAAATAATCTCCCCACTGCATGTCCAAGCCATTCTTCAGGTTGTGCCATTTCACCCCCAGGGTTGTTTGCTTGCCTTCTCTCCAGAAGGAGATCTTCACCCTCACAGCTCTATCCCAGCCAAACCTGCCAACCTTTAAAACTCCAATCTTCAAGCCATGCTGGTTGCAAAACTCAGTCTCATTTTCCCAGCAAATGGCTTCGGGGAAGCATTCTCCTTGTGCATTCCCCTGTGTGCTCCTATCTCCATTGCCTTTCTTTGGGACCAAAGCCCCTTCTCCTCTACATCACCCACAATCTATTTCTTCCCAAAACCATGTCTCCACACTTCCTACCTTCCTCGATGTGAACTCTTCCTCTAGCTGTGGAGTGTGTTTGGTCAGTCCTCAGATTAATTTCTTGAGAATTCAAAATGATTTGATAGTAATCTATTTGTGTTCAAGGGATGAGATGAGCTTAGTGTTCTCCTATTATGCCACCATCTTAGTTCTTTTTCTAGTTTTAAAATTACTGATAAGAATTCAGTGACAATCTGACATGCAAGTCTGATAGTAATAGTGTTTGGTCAACTAATGACATTCTGGAAATTATTGAACCTGTTATCAACAGCCAAGCAAGTTCTGACTGATAGAATCTTGAAGTTAATATAATTTCAGGTAAAATTCAAATCAGATATTTGATGTAGGTGTTATAACCAAAATATGGTTTCCTTAGACTAAAAAGAAATGCTGTATAGTTCATTATTCTTTATACTATCTTTGCAAGCTTCTAGTTAGTTAAAAGCCACTCTTCAAGTTCTAATATTCTAAAATTATATTATTTTATAGCAACCTGATAGTCACACAACTTTTTTTTAGCAGAAACAATATATATTTCTTGAAGAATAAAGTTAAGAATTATAGATGGCATATCTCATTTTGGTTAGAAGTAAGCATCTTTCCAATATGGTCAATGGAAGAAATCACTTATGTTTAAAGTTTAAAATAATATAACATATAAATATAAAATATAAAAAAATATATAATATACTTCATATAATACACTTGGATTATTCTTTTTTTTTTTCTTAGGTTAAGGTATTGTCTCATTTAATAAAGGATAATGATTAGATGTTGAACCTATTGCCAAGAATGTTTGGCCTAAATTTCCATTAAAAAAAAAAAAGACTGCTGATATGATTCTATTCTAAGAAAAGAGGCAACGAGTCCTGTAATTCCTGGTGAAAACTACTAGACTCAGCAAAAGGTAAGGGAAGGCAAGTGGGTTTAAATTTAATTTAAAAGATTTTTCAGCTTCATTGAGATGTAATTAATATGTAACACTATGTAAATTTAAAGTATTACAATTCTACACCCAATTTCCAATGTTGGGGAAGGTGTTTTCCAAGGAATTTTTGGACACCAGCTGGGTGCCCTATAATTCAACCCAATTCTGATACTATCTACTGAGAGATAGTGTGAGATCACACAGATTAAAGATTCAGTTCTACAAGATTTCCCCTCCCTGTCGTTTCAAGCACCAATTGCAATCCCTAATTTATCACCTGTGCTTCATACCAACCAGCTAAAAATTGGGAATTCCAATTACTCCCTTCCTGAATTTCATTAATTTGCTAGAGCAGCTTACAAAATACAAAGAAAAATTTTACTTACTAGATTACCAGTTTTTACAAAAGATATAACAGATGCATAAGGCAAAGTATGGGGAGAGGGTGCAAAGCTTTGATGCCTTCTCCTAGCATGCCACTCCCCCGCAATCTCCAAGTGTTCATCAACCTAGAATCTCTCTGAACTCCATTCTTTTGGGTTTTTATAGAGGTTCAATACATAGGCATGATGGATTAAATTATTGGCCACTGGCAATTGACTCAACTTCCAGTACTTCTTTCCTCCTAGAGATTGCAGGGTGAGGGGGGGACCTGAAAGTTCCAACCCTCTAAAAATGGTGGGGTCCCCTGGCAAACAGCTCCCATCCTTAGGTTACTTAGGTGCTTTCCAAAACTACCTAATTAACATAACAAAAGACACCTTTACATCTCTCATCTCTTAGGAAACTCCAATGGTTTTAGGAGCTCTGTGACAAAAATTAGGATAAAAACCATATATATATATATATATTTCTTACTATAAATTACAATATTACAGGCATACAATGTGATGATGTGATACATTTATAAACTGCAAAGTGTTTACCCCAATAAGGTTAGTTAATACATCCTTCACCTCACATAATTACCATTTTGTTATTGTTGTTATGGTGAGAACATTAAAACTCTACTCTTATAGCAACTTTCAAGTAAACAGTACAGTATTGTTAAAGCACAGTTACCATGCTGAACCTTATATCCCTGGAACTCATATTCATCTTATAACTGAAAGTTTGTTCATTTTGACCAATGCCTCCCCATTTCTCCCACCCCTCAGCTCCTAAAAACTACCATTCTACTCTCAGCTTCTACAAATTTGATTTTTTCAAATTCTACTTGTAAGTGAGATTATACAGTATTTGCTTTCCTCTAACACAATGCCCTCAAGGTTTTCTCTGTTGTGACAAATGACAAGATTTTCTTCTTTTTTATGGCTGAATAATATTTCTATGTGTGTGTGTGTGTGTGTGTGTGTGTGTGTATGTAATCTCACATTTTCTTTATCAATTTATCTGTTCATGAATACTTCTCTTGTTACCATATCTTGGCTGCTGTGAATAATGCTGCAATGAACATGGGAGAGCAGATATCTCTTCAGAGAGTGATTTCATATTCTTTAGATACATAACCAAAAATGGGATTGCTGGATATATGGTAGTTCTATTTTTAATTTTTTGAGGACCTCCCATACTGTATTCCATAATGGCTATACAAATTTATAGTCCCACCAATGAGGGATTAGGGTTCCCTTTTCTCCATGTTCTACCCAGCCATTGTTACCCTTGGCTTTTGATAATAGCTAATTTATCATGTATAAAATGAAATCTCATTGCAGTTTTGATTTACACTTCCCTAATGACCTAATGGTTCAATTTCTCTGCCTATTTTTTAATTATAGGTTTTTGCTATTTAGTTTTAGAAGTTCCTTATATATTTTGGATTTTAACAACTTATGAAACATATTTTGGAGATATTAGATATGCTTAGATATATTTTCTCCCATTTAGTAGGTTGCTTTTTCATTTTGTTGATTATTTCTTTTGCTCTGCAGAAGCTTTCAGTGTGATGTAATCCTACTTGTAGATTCTTGTGTTGTTGTTTGTGTTTTGTGTCATATACAAAAAATTATTGTCAAGACCTATAGCAAATAGGTTTTTCCTTTATTTTCTTCAAAAATGTTTATAGTTTCAAGTCTCATATTTAAGTCCTTAATCCATTTTGATTTAGTCCTTAATCTATTTTGAGTTAATTTTGTGAGTAATGTAACTCAGGGTTCCAATTTCATTCTTTGGCATGTGAATTTCCAGTTTTCCTAACATTATTTATTTAAGACACTATCTTTCTCCAATGAGCACTCTTGGCTACATTTTCAAGTACTTGTTGACCATTTATAATGGGTTTATTTCTGGACTTTTGATTCTGTTCTATTGCTCTATGGGTCTGATTTTAGGAAGTACCTTACTGTTTTAATTACTATAGCTTTGTAATATAGTTTGGATACTGGAAGTATGATGCCTCCAATTTTGTTCTTAGGATTGCTTTGGCTATTTGGTGGTTCCATATGAATGTAAGAATTCTTTTTTATTTGTGTTAAAAAAGCCATTGGAATTTTGATAAGGATTACATTGAAACTATAAATGGCTTTGGGTAGTATGGATATTTAAAACATAAATTCTTCTGATCAATGAACATGAGATATCTTCCATTTACTTGTACCTTCTTTAATATCTTTAATCAATATATTATATTATTCACTATATAGATCTTTCACTTCTTGGTTAAACTTATTACTAAGTATTTTACTGTTTTTATGTCATTATAAATGAGACTGTTTATTTTTTTAAGATATATTATTGTTAGTATATGGAAACACAACAAAATTCTGTATTTTGATTATGTACCCTGAAATTTGACTGAATTTGTTTTCAGGTCTGACAGTTTTTTTGGGGAGAGTGTTTAAAATTTTGTATTTATAAAATTATGTCACTGACAATCAGAGACATTTTTACTGTTTTCATTTCCAATTAAGATGCCTTTTTACTTCTTTGGCAAAATTGCTTTAGGAAGGACTTCCAGTACTATGTTGAATAAGAGTGATAAGAAAGGACAAGCTTGTCTTGTTCCTGATCTCAAAGGGAAAGCTTTCTACATTTCACCATTGACTATGAATGTTAGGCTGTGAGTTTGCTATATGGAGCTTTAAATTCAAGTATGTTTCTTCTATACTCAATTTGTTGAGTATTTTTATCATGAAAGGATGTTGTATTTTGTCAGATGCTTTTTCTGAATCTATTGAGATGGCCATATGATTTTTGCTTTTCATTCTATTAATATCATGTATCACATGTATTATTTGCCTATGTTGAATCATCCATACATCCCAGCAATAAATCCCACATAGTCTTGGTGAATGATCCTTTTAATGTGCTGTTGAATTCACTTTGCTACTATTTTGTGGAGAGTTTTTGTATCTATATTTTATCAGGAATGTTGGTTTATAATTTTCATTTCTTGTAGTCTCCTTATCTGGCCTTGATATTAGGATAATTCTGGAAGAATTTGAGAATTGAAAGTAAGTCTTCTTCAAATGTTTGGTAGAATTCACCTGTGAAACCATCTGGTCCTAAACTCTTCTTTTTGGGGAAGTTTTTGATTGCTGATTCAATCTCCTGTGTTATTATTGGTCTGCTAAGATGTTCTCTTTCTTGTGGTTAAGTTTTGATTCTGTTTTTCTAGGAATTTATCCAATTCTTCTAGGATGGCCAATTTGTTGGTATAAAACTGCTCATAGTAGTCTCTTAAAGATTCTGTATTTCTCTGGTACCAGTTATAAAGTCTCTTTCTCTCTCTCTCTCTCTCTCTCTCTCTCTCTCTCTCTCTCTTTTTTTGGCAGCATCTTGGTGTCTCAGTTGGTTAAGCATCCAACTTAAGCTCAGGTCATGATTCACGGTTCATGAGTACAAGCCATATATCGGGCTCTGCTGTCAGCATGGAGCCCTCTTTGGATACTCTGTCTCCTCTCTCTGCTCCTCCCCTGTTCTCTCTCTTTCTCTCTCTCAAAAATAAACATTAAAAAAAATAAAATCTCTTTTTCTTTTATAATTTTGAGTCCTCTCTCTTTTTGTCTTGGTAAATCTAGATAAAGGTTTATCAATTTTGTTTATCTTTTCAAGAAACCATTTCTTAGTTTTGTTGATCTTTTCTATTTTTATTTCTGGTCTCTATTTTATTTGCTTCTGCCTTGATCTTAGTTATCTCCTTCCTTCTGCTAACTTTGATTATTCATGTTTTTCTCATTCATCAAGGTGTAAATTTAGGCTACTTATTAGAGATATTTCTTTTATCTTAATTTCTTACTATAAACTTTCCTCTTAACACTGCTTTAGTTAAATCTCAGTTTTGATATGTTGCTTCCATATTTGTTTGTTTCAATATTTTTTTTGAGACTGGAAACCATATTTCCATTTTTTTGTTTATTTAGTATAATTTATTGTCATATTGGCTTACATATAACACCCAGTGCTCATCCCAACAAATGCCCTCTTCAATGCCCATCACATATTTCAATTTTGATTTCATGTTTGGCCTACTGGTTGTTCAGAAGTGTGATTTTAATTTTCACAAATTTGAATTTTCTAGTTTTCTTCCTGTTACTGATTTCTAGTTTCTTACCACTGTGGTTGGAAAAGATAAGCAGTATAATTTAAATCTTTTTAAACTTTGCTGAAACTTGTTTTATGGCTCAACATATATGTTGTTTCTTGAGAATGTTCTATGTGTGCTTAAGAAGAATGTATATTCTGCTGTTGAATGAAATGTTCTGTGTATGTCTGTTAGTTCTATTTGGTCTAAAGTATAGTTCAAGTCCAATGTTTTCTTATTGATTTTCTCTCTTGGTATTTATGCATTGTTGAAAGTTGGTATTGAAGTCTTCTAATATTATTATATTTGTATTACTCTCTTCAGATCTGCTATTGATGCTGAATATATTTAGGTGCTCTGATCATATATAATATACACACAATTTTACTATCTTTTTGATGAATTGACTCTTTTATAATTATACAGTAACCTTCTTTGTCTCTTCTTATAGTTTTTTTACTTAAAGCCTATTTTGTCTAATGTAAGTGTAGCTATTCCTACTCTCTTTTGCTTTCGTTTAGCATGGAATTTTTATTCCCACCCCTTCACTTTGAGCATATATGTATTCTTGAAGCTGAAGTAAGTCACTTGTAGGCAGCTTATGGTCGGACCTTGTTTTTTTAATCCACCAAGTCCCTTGATGCCTTTTGACTGGATCATCTATTTTATCTACATTTAAAGCAATTATTGACAAATAAGGACTTATTGCCATGTTGTTAATTGTTTTCTAGCTGTTTTGTAGTTCCTTTTCTCCTTTCTTTCTCTTTTGCTGTCATCCTCTGTGGATGGTAATTTTCCATAGTAGTATACTTGCTTTCCCTCTCTTCATCTTTATGTATCTACTGTAGGCTTTTGTTTCATGGTCCCCTGAAGCATACTTGAAACATCCTATAGATGTAATAGTCCATTTTAAGCTCATAACAATTTAACGTTGGCTGCATGGGCGAACTCTACCCTTTTATTTTCTTCTCACACATTATATGTTTTTGGTATCACACTCTGCATCTTTGTGTATCGTGTATCCATTAACAAATTCTTTTTGCTATAGTTATTTTAAATACTCCCCTCCTTTAACCTTTATGCTAGAATTAAGTGGCTAACACAACATGAGCATTAGAGTATCGTGATCTGACTATATACTTGCTTTTGCCAGTATTTATTTAATTTCATATGTTTTCATGCTACTAGTTAGCATCCTTTTATTTTAGCTTGAAGAACCCCTTCTCAGCCTTTCTTATAGAGTAGATCTAATGGTATTGAACTTTCTTAGCTTTTGCTTTTTTGGAAGAGTCTTTATCTGGCTTTCATTTCTGAAGGACAATCTTGCACAACAAAATATTCTTGGTTGGGTTTCTTTCTATCAGAACTCCAAATATATCATTCTATTCTCTCCTGGCCTGCAAGATCTCTGCTGAAAAATATACAGATAGCCTATGAGAATTCTCTTGTATTAGTTTTTTTTTTCTTGCTGCATTTAAAGTTCTCTTGTCATCTTTGATTTCTGAGAGTTTTATCATAATGTGTTTTGGAGAAGTTCATTTGGATTGGAATTTTGAGGTAATATATTAGCTTCATGAAGTTGGATGTCCAGATCTCTCCCTAGGTTGGGAAATGCTCAGCCATTATTTATATTAATAAGCTCTCTACCTACTTTCTTCCTTAGAACCTAATGATACAAACATTGTTTGTTTAAATGATATCCCATAAGACCGGTAAACTTTTTCATTCCTTTTCATCTTTTTTTCTTTTTTCTCCTCTAACAGGATATTCTCTGGTGATCTGTCTTCAAGTTTACTGATTCTTTCTTCTTGTTGGTCCAGTCTACTGTAGAAGCTCTCTATTGAATTCTTCAAATTGGTCATTGTTTCTTTGGCTCCAACATTTGTTTGGTTCTTTTATTTTTTAATTAAAAAATTTTTAAGTTTATTTATTTATTTCAAGAGAGGCAGAGACAGCATGAATGGGGTCAGAGAGAGGGAGAGAGAGAGAATCTAAAGCAGGCTCTGGGCTGCCAGTGCAGAGCCCGATGTGGGGCTCAAACAACGAAGTCATGAGATCATGACTTGAGCCGAAATCCAGAGTCAGATGCTTAATCTACTCAGCCACCCAGGCACACCTGTTTGGTTCTTTTATATGTTTTCTATCTTCTTGTTGAACTTCTCTTTTGTTTTGTATTGTTTTCTTGATATTGTTTATTTATCTCTTGGTATTCTTTTGTAGCTCTCTGAGCATCTTAAAATAATTATTTGGCCTCTTCCTTGTCCCTAGCCATCTCTATACTTCTCAGCTTTGCCAATCTCTGAGTGGGATGAAACCAAAGCAGGACCCTCCTTCAGTGCTCTAAACGGCTAGGGAAGCTGGTCACTTACCCCATTTCCTTTCCCTGTGAGGAAAACTCTCTAGCTGGATTATTTCTTCTTGGTGCTGAGAAATTCCAGCTTGTGGGATAAGATGATATAAGCAAAATGAAGCTGTTCTCTTTTCCTTTTGTGCAGTTATTCTCAATTTTTTGTTCCATAGAACAATTTAAGTTTCTTAAGTAGGTTCTCCCAGATTTTTTTTTTTTTTTTTTTGGATAGTTGTCTAATTGTTGATCTTTGTCATGGATGGAGGCTAAGGTCTCCTACATTGCCATCTTACCAATATCACTCTTTGTGTTTATTCTTTTGTTACATAGTAACAAATACCTGGATATTTGTAGATAACTATATAACTAAATGTCACTTAATTTTTTTCTCAGGTGTGGTTCTACGCAGTCTAGACACGAATAGATGGGAATTCTTTGCCTCCAATCTGTTGCCATGTCTATGGAATTAAAATTATTGGATTATTCTGGTGTTTTGAGGATGCCCTGAGGGGCAATTCAAACTGTCATTCAATTGACTGTGCCATGTAAAAGAGCTTATTGATTTTTAATGTGACCAGGAAAATAGTAATTTCACTCATTACACATAGAAAGAGCCTATATTGTTTTCAATAAGGTTTTGAGCTAGTTGGTTTTTTTGGTCTATCTTCTAATAGAAAAACAATTTTTTTTGGAGTAGACTGTACTAGCCTTTTTAAGCCATGAGGGTGTTGTTTTAAATAATGAAGTAGTGATTTACAAAATGATGAACCAAATAATTAAATTACTAAATGATATCCTATAAGTCAAGAGAATAAACATAGCTTCTCAAAGATCCTCATTCCCAGGGTATAGTTTATATATTAATAATGATCTTTTTATATAACTTTGGATAGTTCATCATTGCATGGCAAAATTTATTTATCTACATAAAGATGTAAGGATATCTATTATAATGCAAGGATACTGAAAAGAGAAATTATTATATGCTTAAGTTTGAAAACTACTTAATTGCCATTTCATTATTATGATTATGCAAGTTTCTATTAATCTCCTAATTTTACTGTTGAATAAGCTGAGACACGAAGAGGCTAAGTTACTTTTCCAAATTTATAAAGTGAATTGGTAGCAAAACTGGAATTACTTACGGAGTCCCCACTGCATTACTTTTTTCACTGGATCACTTTGCATTTCTGCTTTGTGTGTGAGGATTGTTTTACATTAATTAAAGAGACTGACAATAAACACTCATTTACTCATTTTTGCTTTTTATAATGAAAAATGTTCAATTGAACGCAAAAAAAAAAAAAGTCTTTACTTTGGCATTCACATTAGCCCAAAACAGCTGAACTGGATTTTTGTCAAACTTGGCAAGGACTGAAGTCTGACAGAGAGTAAACTCATGCCAAGTTCCATTTGAAATTAAATGTTCTGCCAAAGTTATAAGCTACTGAAAATTGGGACTTCACATTAATCTGTCATTTCAATATACTATACCAATGTCTCATAAAATTTCTTATTCTAATAAGTAATGTTGATGTTATTATAAAACTTATGTGGTATGCTAAGTGCTGGACTTCCCAGAGAAAAGGACTCTCTGAAGTTTAACCATTTGGAGAATCATTAGATATTCCATTTATATTTTATGTTTTTTATTGTCTTCATATGCAGCTTTTTCCATCTTTGCTTTGACCCCCTTTCCATGTTTAAATCTTGTTTTATTGGTATTCTTGCTTTAATTTCATTTTTAGGTGAAATACTTTAGGAATATCTAGATGTTCTCTCTTTTGAGCAACTCCATATATGGATGAATTTATGGCATATGCCTTGTTGTCCACTAAAGGCAAAATTGTTAACTAAAGTCTCCTACCCCTGACTGCTTTCTTTTCCTTGTCTTCTCTTCACTAGAGGAAGGAGCATATTTTCAATTGAAACTACCCTTAGAAATGAAAAAGAGCTGATTAAGTATATGCAATGTATTTGCTAAGAATTTTATTTAATTTTTTAAAAGTGTTTATCCTTATTTTTGAGAGAGAGACAGAGCACAAGTGGGACAGGGGCAGAGAGAGAGGGAGGCACAGAATCAGAAACAGGTTCCCGACTCTTAGCTGTCAGCACAGAGCCTGACACGGAGCTCGAACTCATGAATCGTGAGATCATGACCTGGGCCAAGGTTGGACGCTTAGCCAACTGAGCCACCCAGCACTCCCCTCCCTTTTTTTAAGTGTGCATTTGCCAAGAATTTTAAAACAAGAATACACTACTTTTAGATTTTTGGAAAATCCAAAAACCCAACAGGTGAGAACATGTTAAAATAGTGTTTCCCTGATATCAATTAAATGCCTCACAGTTAGTTAGAATGCTTCCAATGACTTAATGACTTACAGAATCTCAATGCCCTGCCCTTCTGCCAGCCTCCATACTCAAACCTGTGTCTTAAAGCAGATTTTTGGGCATCCCCATTGATTTTCCTTTCCCCCCAACCCTCACACTGCAACCCTTCTAATTCTAGTCCCAAGTGTTTCTTGATGCATTTCCTTCCCCTCTGTCTCTATTGCCATTTCCATTTTCTTAATCAGAATCTCACCTTGATTACTGGAACAGATGTGGTCTTCTTGCATTTGTACACATCTCCCTCCAATAAAATCTTTTTATGCCTCCAGAGTGATCTTTTAAATAGGAAAAGTCTGATCTCTCCCTTGATTAAAATCCTCCCATAGTTCTTTAGTGCCTTCATGATAAAATCTGAACACCCAACTCAGCTATCTAAGACCTTCCACTATCTGGCTGTGGCTTCCAGTACAGATTAATATCCTGCCAGTCCTGTATTAAACTTTACATTGTAGTTTCCTATAGCTTTTGTATATCCTGTACTATGCCACAATGAAACTTCAAGCTGTAGTTATGTTGTAAAATCCAACCTTAAATTATCCTTTCTTAATCTGAATAATTCATGTACATTTTTCAAGACTGAACAAAGGACATGTACACTCAAGGATGCCTCCTTCTCTGTCCACCCTAAGTGGACAGCACCACCTAGGTGCTGGTAAGTGCCTTTCATCCTGTAAATATTTGCATCACTTTACTCTACACACTGTAAAAGAGTGTCTTGTACCCTAGCTGTCTCCCTTATTAAATCATATGGTATTTGAGGACAGAAGATGTTTTGTTTAGCTTTGAAAGTTAGTTTCCCATTGTGCTTGGTACATGGTAGATAGTATAAATATACTGAATAAATCAATGAATGAACAGATCTCTTTCCTCTTTGTGCTCCCTTATGTTCAATATTCCTTCATTTTTCTTATCTGATTCAAGACAAAACTTCACATTTCTATGTGACAATTTATGAAATAAAAATTTTAGAAAAAAAAGAGCTGCATCATAATAATAATTATGTTAGAGTGAATTATTTGGTGGGTTCTATTCCAAAACCTTTACAAACATGATCTCACCTAATCGTAACAAAGCCCCATAAAAGAGGTGCCATTAATAATATCAATTTGTAAATGGAAAAACCAAACCAGAGCTCCAGAAGGTTAAGTAGCTTATCTGACCAAGATCCTCTAGCTAGAAAGAGACAGAATCCATATTTAATTCCAAGCTAATTACAAATGCTAGTCTCCTAAGAGCTACACTATACTTATTTTATCCTAAAATCTCCTTGTATCATCTTGCTATAATTAAAACTACTGGTGCCAGTACAAATTAGTTAGTTGGAAAAATCACTAAAAAACCACTGACAATAAGCCTTTTCAGTGACACAGATAACTTCTGTTTTATATATTTTATGATTTGTTTATAGGGCAGGGAAAAGGTATAATGCTTAAAAGCAATTCACTTATTTGATATTTGTTTGTTTGCTTTTTATTCATCTGCTTTGTACATTTAGACTTCATTTGTTTGTTATCCTTTTTCCTCTGCTTTTCCCAATACTTCTTTAAGTGTTAAGCTCTCACAACTCTGAAAGAGGAAAGAAGCCATTGAATGCATCAGAATTGGATCAGTTGCAGTTTTAATACTCTTCCTATTTTTGTCTTTTTGGGGTTTCAACAGCCCTTCCTTCCTCTCTTGATGGTTTCGAAGATTACTTTTTAAGCTAGTTATATCACCACAGTGTATAATAAAAAAAATGCTAGAGGCACTTTTATGACAACAGAATCTTTTTTGTTCCTTTTTGACATTAGCAGCTGAGATTGTTACGAAGAAGCATTGAGAGAAAAGGAAAACATGACAACAATGATAAACACTTACTTGGGGAATTGGGGAGATACACAGCCAATTTAATTCATTCTTAGTGACACAAGGCAGACCCTTGAGGCTAAAATGGCTAGAAGATTACATGGCTCCTGGCATGGAGTAGAGATGGGGAGAAGGAAGTAGGGAGGGAACTTCTTCCTGGAAACATCATGAAAATTTGCACATAATCTCAAGAAGATTTCTTTCTAGCCTTCTCATACCCTGTTCTAATATTGCCATGTGGCGATTATTCATACAGTTAAGGTGAGCGTTTTTATATTAATTTTCTACTATATGCTCAAGGTAGAGTTGCCAGATAAATCAAATAAAAGTAGAGCGCAACTAGGTAAGTTTGAATTTGAGATAACAGATATACTTTTTTTATATATATAAATATGCCCCAAGCAATACTTATATTAAAAAAAAAAGGTGTTGTTTATCTGAAATTAAGCTGAACTCAATGCCATGTATTTTATCTTTCAACCTTAGTCCAGGAGCTCTTTCAGTTTATTTATGTAGAATTAACACATATTTCTGTGAGTATACACAATATACAATAAGAGAGGAAATATAGAAGGGATTTAAGATCTGTCTAAATTTTCACAAATCAGGTTTGGTGTCTGAATGGAGTTGTGAGCGATGGCATTTTACCACTAGGTTTTGTTTATTAATCGATTGAAAGGTATCGATGGCTTCACATTTTCTGTAGTTCCTTTTGATGGTTAGTCATGATATATTTAAAGTTACTGGCCAATAGCATAAAGCAAATCCCTAGTTCTATTGGATATACAAAATTCAGCACACCTAGAAAATGGGCTCCACTGAGGCTTTATCTTAAAAGGAGCACTCCTACCAAAGAAGGTGACTTTAAAAGTTGACTGGACTTAGTCTCTAAGATTTTACTTTGAAATCCTAAAAGAGTTTTGTTTTGTTTTGAGATTTTTGTGTATAACCCAAAAAGTAACTCAGTTATTCTTTGATATCTGTAGAATTCAGGGTTAGTTTAAGCCCTTTGGATATCTTAGGAACTGATAAGATTATGGTTATGTCTTTACCTACTGCCCACCCAATAATACACAACTTAACATAAAGAAACACCAAACTATAAAATATCAATAGAAACACCAAAAATATTTTCTTGTCACATTTTTGGAAATATCAAATTTGTTCAAAATAATTAATTTTGGTCCCTCTACTTTGCTGGTGTCCTAAACATATATTTTGCTATCATACAATCTATCATTAGTATTATTCTCATTATGAAATAAGCAGTAAACTACTTATTAAGTAGTTTACAAATATAAATAAAAATGACTAAGAACAACATATAAATCATGCTCATTCATAATTAAATGTTTAGTATTAACTATTTGTGATAACTTTGTACTGTGTCTATTTACCTAATGTGAAACTACATTTTCCAGAATTCCCTTCCCTGTAGGCACTGGCCACAAGACATTTTGTGCAAGATCTGGAGGCAGATCTTAAGTTCTGAATATTGGTGCAGATTACCAGGTACTGTCAAAGCTTATTTATCTCATTACTGACCTACTAACTCATTTCAATAGAGTGGAGCAGCAGAGGACCATCCTGCTTCTTCCAGTTTTGGGCCAAGTTTAGTGCAGCAACATAGCAAAGGGTGCCTCCTTCTCTAAAAGCCATTGTGGCATCTTGATTGTACCTAGTGATAGACGAACACAAATTCCACTCTGTCATTATGGATTCCAGTAGTCACCCTCTCGCAGATTCCAATTTGTCTGTTAAGGTCTCAGTTTTTCCATTTCATTTCCCAACTGCTAACCTGGCTAATCTAGAGACAGAACAACAGACAATACCTGAGTAGGTTGACCTCCATTCACAATGATTTGAGGTCCAACTTCATAAATGTATCCACATTCCAGATCACTTGTATGTTTGCTTTTCTGATAGAACTCTGACTGACACATAATCCTCATCAGATTATTGGGGGAGAATTAGACAAGATTTGTATGAAAATGTCTATCCTGAGACATCTTCTTCATACCTCTTCCTGGCTCTACATTTTTTTTTCTCTAGATTCCTGAGCTTGCCAATGATCCATGTTTCATGTTATAGTAGGACAATCAGTAATGAATTATCATTTTATTTTTGTCAGAACTGGATAAAAATAAATAGCATTCCATTTAATTTCACTGTCTATAGTTGGTTTATTAAAATATTTATTTAAATTCAATTAGTTTCTGCTTCTGAGTGTCTTCTGAAGCTCTACGGTTAATTTATAAAGAAAAAAAGTATGATTTAGGAACAAAATAAGTCCCAGATAGAATAAACTACATAATATTTACTTATGAGCCAGTGTATCTTTACCAAGCTACAATACAAATAATAGGTGAACAATCCATCAAGTAAAAGTTACATAACTTTGAGGCAATATTTCTCCCAAGAAAACATTAGGAAGAGCTTTTCTTCTTTTTCCCTTAGCCAGTATGGCTGCAGAAATAAAGAGAAAACCTGTCTGTCACCTTGTAACAGATGCTGTCTGGGTAGAGTATTGTGTGTAACCTGATTCTTGCCCTTGGTTAGCAGGCAGCAATGACACAGTAGACCCCTACAAACTTCTGAATTCTTTACTGACTTGACTTTGATGTATCTAAATTTGATTTTAGTTTCTCTACTAGAGGGACACTCTTCTCCCTCTAAAATTCTCCTTCAGCTAATAACAACAGATTACTCATTACTGTTTGATTATTCTTTGACTTTTTGTATATGGGAGTTTAATATATTTGAACTCTTAGTTGTGTGTGTGTGTGTGTAGATTTTTTTCCCTGCACATATACACTTCTACTCTAGCCAGGTTCTTTGGTAGTCACTGCTCTTAGAAAACTATGTCACAGCAACAGAAAGCATTGAAAAGGGTATTTTCTAATTAGCTTTTTGATTTCAAAAGATGAGACAAAAAATTAGATATTTCATTGGATACCAGCAAGGACAAATAAAGAATCAGATGTTCCCATTTCCCCATGATGCCTTAGAAATGAATAATCTCTTGAGTTTGGACTCACCTTGAAGGAGGTAGGAGATGAAAAATAAACATGGACCGGATAGGATAATTTCTGTCATAGGGGCTAGGAATCCCCATTCATATTAGAGTACTCACACTGCTAATAAGAAGCTATCAGGGAACTGACTACTGGCAGAAAAAAGTAGAGTGTATGGAAGGTGTGAAGTAGTATACATAGCTGAAAATTAACCTTATCTATTATGAAAATTTGCTTGTCATATTGATGAAGTTTTGGGGTGATGGGGTGTTCATGGGGTCCAGATCTGATGGCCAAGAAAGAATTCTTGATGTCTTTGGTGTAAAAAATGTGATTTTATTAAAGCATGGGGATAGGACCTATGGGCAGGAAGAGCAGCCCTGGGATTGTGACAGGTAACTCATTATATATGCTTAGGTTGGGAAGGGGTCAGAGATAAGCATATGTCACTAAGGAATTGTGGAAGCAAGGTTTCCAGGACCTTGAAGGGCTAGCTGTTGTTAGAGAGACACCATTTATCACCATTTAATAAAACCTCAGTCATGAGACCTTTCAGATGTATATAGGGGGGGCCGTTAGCTTGGAGTATGATTGTCACATATATCTTGGGGCAGTTGAGATAAAAGAAGGAGCCTTACAGCATTCTCGAGGTTGGGACAATGTTAAGCCAAGGTTCTCTTTTGCCCCTAACAAGTGTTATCATCCAGGTAGCTGAGCTCCTAGAAGAAGGTCACTGCCGGTTTCAAGGACTTGTCAATGGGCTTTAGGCAGTAAGGGAATTTAATTTTTCATTTACCTTAGTTTCCCACATTACCATGGCAAGCACTTGAACTCCTTTCCTTTGCTCTTGGGTAACCAGAAGTGTCCAAGGACTATCACACAGATCCCACCTAGGGTGGAGGAGGGTGCTAGCTTGTGCTTTTCCCCTCAACCTTCCTCATGCTCCCTCATCAGTATATCAACTTTGAATAGTATTGATGGGGTTTCAGAGTGGTGAGGGTCCACAGCTGACAGCCAAGAAAGAATTCTTGAGATGTCTTTGGTGCAAAAGGTGGTTTCATTAAAGCACAGGCACAGGACCTGTGGGCAGAAAGAGCTGCAGTGTGATTATGAAGAGTGACTAATCATAAACTGTGGTGTTGGGGGAGGTGAAAGCAAAAGGGAGGCCTCTGGAAGGACTTTCATATGCTAAAGAAGACTCCTAAGATGGAGGCCTTGCTATTGTCAAGCTAAGGTTGTTCTCCCTCTAGTAAGGTACTAACAACAGTAGGGAGTTCCTGGAGAAATGTTCTATTCTGTATTTGCCTCAAATATTTGTCAATGGGCTATAGGTTATAAAGAAATTTAATTTTACCTGCCACTTCCTTCTTGTCATTGGGGCTCTAGGTAACTGAGACTATGGGTTTCTGGAAATTAGGCTATTAATAAGATTGTATTTGTCTTGTAATTTACTAAACACATATGTCCTGCAGGACTGTAATCTCTATGAGTTAAACATTTGTTCTTTTGTTTTTTAACTGATTCTTTTTTTTTTAAGGTTTATTTATTTATTTTGAGAGAGAAAGCTCGAGTGTGAGGGACAGAAAGAGAGAGAGAGAGGGAGGGAGAGAGAGAGAGAGAGAGAGAGAGAGAATCCCAAGCAGACACTGCATGGTCAGCACAGAGCCTGACCTGAGGCCTGAACCCTGAACCCAACCTGGAGCCCAAACCCATGCACCTTGAGATCATAATTATGACCTGGGCCTAAGTCAGACTAATGAGGGAGCATGAGGCAGGCTGAGGGGCAAAGCACAAGCTAGCATCCCTCCCCCCACCCGCCCCCTTCTAAGGTGGGATACAAGTGATATTCTTGGACACTCCCTGCTATCCAAAAACCAGAAAGGACAAAAAACAAGTAGTTAAACTGTTAAGTGTGTCTATCAGTTTATCAGAAAAAGGCAATCCCATCAATAGCCTAAAGTCCAGGAACTCCCTACTGTCTTAATGTTAATGTTTTGCTAGAGGGAAAAAAAGACATTAGCTTGACAATAGCTAGGACTCCAGTAAGTTTTTTAGCATGTGAAAAGTCTCTCTGGAAACTCCCTCTAGACTTTATCTCCCCAGACTCCAAAGAACATCATCCCCCACCCCCCCACATTTGCAGTGCAGCTCTTCCTGCCCATGGGTCCTGTCCCTGTGTTTTAATAAAATCACCTTTTTGCACCAAAGAGGTCGTCAAGAATTCTTCTTGGCCATTGGTTCTGGACCCCATGAACCCCTCATTACCCCAAAACTTCATCAAGACACTTAATTGACTGAGCTACCCAGGCACCCCTATCAGTTAATCACTTGTTTTCACCTTTCCTTTGTTCTTGGGCAGCCAGGAGTGCCTGAGGAAAGTCATACACCTGGGCTGGGGTGTTAGCATCAGCTTGCCTTATGCTTTCTCCTTTCTCATCAGTGTAAGATCTTATATTTGTAGGATTAAAAAGTATAAGTAATAAGCAATAAAAAAATTGCTACCATTTAATGAATGTGTACTGTGTGTCTAACATTTGTTAGATACTTTACATATATTGCCATTAGTACTTTCACAGCACTGGAGGTTAAGCATCCCCATTTTATTAGGGAACAGAGTTCATAGAGATGATATGATTTGCCTAAAGTCACATAGATACTAACAACTGGCAGACCAAAGATTCTATCAAGGTTTGTTTGAGTTCAAAAACATTTCCTGTCTAATGTGTTCCTGTTCAAAAGCTTATTCTCCTGATGTGATTTTATTTTATCAAAAAGACCTGTAATTATTATTTTTGAATCTGTTCAATAAGCATTTGTTGAGCACCACCTTCATGTAAAACATTGGGCCATAATCTGAGCTTAGAAGAATAGAAAAACATATCATAATATCCTCAAATTATAATTTTCAGAAAGTCATGATGCTTCTTATGAAAAATATTATTTGTAAATTAAATTATAGCTACACTTTATGGATTAAATTCTCCATTTTTCAGAAGAAAATTACGTTTACAAAAAACATGTAGTAAAAAGTATAATGTGTATATAATATCCTATATGAAATTTAAAAACACATGTAAAACCACAGAAGGAAGAAGAGATTTAGGCATGAATCAAAATACTGCATTCAGTGAATTAAACTGGCTCTAGATAATCAAAGTATCTCACTCTATATTTTGTGGAATCCCCTTACCATCACCTGAATTATTTCATAAAAAAAAAAAAAACCCACACAATTTCTACTGAGTTATTTGGGTCCATCTTGCTTTAAAAAACAAATGTGAACTCAATAACAAATACTTTCATTGTTTCTCCTAATAACAAATCTAGACTCTAGAGATTGGCTTGTACACTTATCCTTTTAGATATTTTTGATGTAATTATATTTCTGCAGCACTATATTGACATATTTATTTAGCCCGATCCCTCTCAGAATTAATCATCTCTATCCCATTTTCTTAGTCAGTGAAAAGTAATTTAATTTTTTGCTGAAACTTATTTAAATAAAAATGTTTACAATTTGTTTTTCCTTTAAAATGCTTGCTAGTGAAAATAAATATTAACTAGCATGACTTCTAATAGAGTTTTCATAATTTAGATTTAAACCTAATATTTGAATTAGTTGAATACATTTAGAGTAGTGGAGAATTGAAAATGTCATAGAATGAAAGAAATATCATATATTACAGAAGTAAAAGGAGTAATAACCTCATGTGGGGATAATCTAAAGATAGACTTGTTTAACCTGTTTTTATTCAATATTAACTAATCTGTTTTTGGAATTTTTTTAATGAAAGCACTGAATGTATTAAGAGAGCACAATGCTGAAAGTATGTTAAGATTCCTGTACAATTAGCAGAATTCTTTGTCATTTTGGCAGAGCTGAAATAATCCCTCACATAACTGCTTAAACCCATGTCAAAATGTCAGCAGACATGGTTTTGTCCAGTACTCAGAATCCTATATAAATGTTAAACAGGGGCATTAAGCTCATTAAGACTATGCCGCTGGGTGATTCCTGAGGGTGTTCAACTTAGAGAAAAACTAAATTATAGAAGTTATTTCAGCATCTCTTTGATTATAAACCAAACTACTAGTTGTAATATAAGGAGACACACTGTTTGTCAGTCAGTCAGCCATTAACACTGAGGGGACCAGAGCAGGAAGCAGAAGCAGGGCTGTTCTCATCTAAGAGTTCTTGGCTAGGAGTTGGAAATTACTAAAAAAAAAAAAAAAAAATAGGAAATTACTCAGCAGGTGTGCTAGGCCACTTCAGGTAAACCACTTGGCCTCTTTTTATCTTGACTTCTTAGTAGTTAAAATTATGAGAACACTGACCTTACAGTACACAACAGTTGGAAAGAATCACTAATAAATTCACAGTAAAGTTCTCTAAATACATTGAGTGCTAAATCATACACAGAGATAACTGTTTTAAACTCTGCTTAAGAGCAGTGTTTTTACACACAATGTTTAAAAGCCATAATAAAAAAAATTGTTAAAAAAATGATGACTTTCTTTAGGATGACTTCATCTAGAAGAAAATGAAAAGCCCAAATGACTTAAGAAATAAGTTTTTGTTATTTGACATTACTAGTTGTGTGGACAGAGTGGCTGGAGGATTGTTTGTTCAGAGACTCAATGATGTCATCAAAAATATGGCTCCTTCATCCCTTCTCTTTGCCATCCTCAGCATATTCATGTATTACAAAATAATGGCTGAGGTTTTAGGTATCACTGGCAGAGCAAGCAAAACAGAGCAGAAAGAAAAGCATTAGTTTTCTCTGTTTATCTCTTCTTAAGAATTATGAAACTTTCCCAGAAGCACCACATCCCTTCAGGTCTTTCACATCTCTTTGAGCAACTCTAAGCCAGTTCTAACAAAAGGAATGAGGCAATATGATTGTATTAGTTTAATGAGGATTTATTTGGGTCAAGTAAAGGTGGGGTACCACCACACTGAATTACCCCAATACTTCCTTTTCTCCAGCACTACCACACTGCTGAATGTAATCATACATATCATTAGTACCCCAGTACTTCATGGTCTTGAATCATATTTAGGCCTTCAACGCTGTTCAGAAAAGCTTCTATTTCTACTTGAAATATAAAATTCTTTAAAAGTATTGATGTCTTGCGGCACCTGGGTGGCTCAGTTGGTTGGGCATCCGACTTCGGCTCAGGTCATGATCTTGTTCCATACTGGGTTGAGCCCTGTGTAGGGCTCTGTGCTGACAGCTTGGAGCCTGGAGCCTGTTTCAGATTCTGTGTCTCCCTCTCTCTCTCTCTACACCTCTCCCACTCTGTCTCTCTCTCTCAAAAATAAATAATAAAACAATAAAAAATTTAAAAATATTCATGTCTCTACTCTACTAGTGTCCTAAGGTTTTCTCTGCCTTTTCTGTAAACCTGCAGTCTCCACTCTTATGCCAAATCTCGTCCTCTTGAGTCTCCTCATGTGTAAGAGTGGTGGTGTCTTACCATTACTCCAGTCCATAAGAAAAATCCCAACTGGTTTTGCTATAACAGAAGTATCATAAACTGGGTAGTTTGTGGTTCAGGGGGCTATGAAGTCCAAGAGCATGGAGCCGGGTGATTTGGTGTGTTGGTGAGAATTCATTTCCTAGGTTGCCATTTTTCAGTGTGTCCTCATATGGCACAAGTGGCAAGGGACCATTTGGGCTTCTTATAAAGGCCCTAATTCCATTCCTGAAGCTCTATCTCAGGACCTAATAATCCCCAAAGACCCCACATCATCATATCATCACATTGGGGTTAGAAGTTCAACATACAAATTTGGGGAGAACACATTCATTCTGTAGCACTGCCCCCATGAAATCCCAGGATTTCACATTTTGTGAAATCATGTTTATAGCTATATATTAGACCTTGCCTTTCAGCAACAGATCCATATGTTTACCTGCCTGCAAAGCTTTCTTTGTGGAAGGCCTAGAAATAATTGGGACACAGCTTAGTCTAAGCACAAGGAGGTCCAATATATTAACTTTTGCAATTTTCCATTAGTTTTCATTCTAGTTTCTAAATGATCTAAAGTCCTACCAATAATGAAATTCATTGGTGTCTCTACTCACATTAAGAAAAGAGACAGTTGTATATGGCTCAATCTCTCACAGGAAATCATAGCAGCAGCCATCTTGAACAATAGTGTCAATTAAGCATATCTATCTATCTATCTAGTTTATGAAAAAACTTGCATTGAGGTATAAAATTTGAAATACTAGTGTAGATATGACAAAATATGTAGAACCTCAGCAACTTTTTTATGAAATAATTTCCAAAAAAGAGACAAAATTTAACCTGATCTCAATAGGATTTGAATTCCAAAATGACTTATCTAAAGAGAGAACTATACACTGAACTAGAAAAAACTTTGCGCTGATTTTCACCAGATATATTGACTAACTATTTATAATACTTTTCCTTCCAGTTAATTAATCTGCTTTTATCTAGTAAAACAAAAGTGACTGAGTTGATTGCTTTCTACACTGTCTAGGAAAATAACTGACAGTTGAGCTAAAGTATAATCCTTCAGTGGCTATGGGGGTGATGGGAGCAATCTTTTGTTTCTGTAGTAATTACTGTGCATAGACCAAGTTGGTTTTCATTAAGAGGCTTTCTATGAGGTTGATCATCCTGGATTCCCTATTAATAAAGAAAGGCTGTGAAAGAAAGCATTAGCTGAGCCAAGCAGAAAACTCTTATAATTAGTTTATACTTATATCTCATATAAACCAAGATAGTTGGTTTCCAAAACCATAGTTTCCAAACCAAGTTCTGTATAGAAAATACCTGTTGAACTTCCTGGTGTCCATGGCAGATTTACTGAACACAAAAATCTAGAAGAAGGATAGTAAAAAATCTGTACTTAAGAACAGGTTCCTTTGGGATTTCTGATGATGCTTGTCCTTCAATATTTCTTTGGAAATCATTTTACTCAACATATGTTTACAGTGTTGTGCCTGGGACATATTCTCTTGAGATCTTGCAAACATCATGCAGTTAGGTGGCAGAGACCAATTTATGCCACTCCACATAGCCCACTGATCTCTATCTTAGTGCTATCCCACTCATTTTTCTGTGTTTCAGTATGACTGAATGGTAGTTGGCATTATTTATTCAGTGGCCTAAGACAGAAAATTAGAATTGTCTATGACACCACTTACACATCAAATCAACTACTAAATCTTATCCTAACTTTCATGTTGCTAACATGTATTCTATTCATTTTTTCCCCTTCACTATTTCTCAAATTCATTCACCATTATTTCTCATTTTGGATGACATAAATGTCTCACTAAATCATCTCCATTCTTATGCATTTGCACACTCAACTTCATTTTCCCACTCTGGTGTGACACTGGCAATCCCTTGATTAATGGGTCCATATATCCCCATTGTCTCAAGATATAATCCAAAAATTTTCAAAAGACCTCTAATGGTTTAATGATTTCAGTAGTAGAACAAAGTTCCTTTGTCAGTACTTAAGAGATTTTCAAGAGGTATGTTTAGCATTAGTAGTTAAAAAAAATCAATTTCCTGACTCTCAAATTCCATATGCATTCCTTTCTAACTTCATGTAGTTTCCTTTTTTACCTTCCATGTCATAATATCTCATTCCTTACGTTAGAGGAAAAAAAATGCACATAATTCACTCATCCAAAATTTTATTACGGTACATTCCTTAGTTATGTAAAGTGCTTTAGGGTAACTAAAAATGGAAGATTTATTACATCAGAAGTCTTACTGACTCTTTTTATTTTGAACATACTGTTATTACACATGAAGCATGACTTTAAAAATGAGTTGCTCTGGCAATTGTTTGGATGCTCTGACTCCACATGTAATGGTAGAATGTGTGGGCAGGGAGAATGATGGTAATTTTCTTTTAAGAATCCTACATCTTTCATCCACTGAGTTTCAAAAAAGGCAAAGATTTTATGGGAGAGTTTGATGAGGCAAATCAAAAGGAATAATTGCTCCAAAAAAATAAATGAGAAAAACGGCCTTTTCTCCCACCTATTATAAGTATGCAGTTTATTTTGGATGTATTCCTGTCCCTAAAATGTGCATTAGTTGGAAAGGAAAGTATTAAGTAGATTAAGAGGCCCATGCTATTGATAGAAATACTTCAAAATAATTGAAAGGTTTTCAGGGACTGCCAGAAAGTTATGTAGGAGAAGATCCACAAATTAAAATGTTACATGGTTTCTTGTCAACTCAGGACTCATTTTATAAGTGTCAATGTGCTAAATCATGTGATGCCTACCTGGGTAAATCTGGGAACTAGGTTTCTAAGAAATTACTTTCTGGCGTATTCCAAGATAAGAGAGGTCTCTTAAAAGTGGAACCTGTGCACAACTTTGAAGGCTGAAGTAAAGCAGACGCTATTGCTCTTGGAAAACTGTTAGTCTGACAAGGTGACAGAAAGATGCCTGGAACCCCAACTTGTCCTTACTCTGCTCTGCTCTGCGTCTCCATGGCTGGCTTTACTGGATACCAGCAGCCTGGTCCATCCCAAGGTGTTTGGACCTAACAACTCATAAGTAGCTACTGCAAGGAGGCAATGGCTTCCTGAGGTGGCAATTTCCATGGACATCTCCATGGGTTGCCCCTTCAATCTTATTTGTGTGCTCAGAAATCTCAAGTTCTTACATTTTTCTAAGAAAATCTTGTCTTAGAATGTTTAGACCTCTCCACCCACTTCAGTGCTTCAAGAAGACTGGTTAATGACGGTTTCTCTGGTCTTGATCTTTTGATTTTTCTTCTATAGCTTCACTTTGCTAACATCCTCTCACATTCATATAAGGTTTAATTTCTATAGTAATTGTCTCATTCTCATATTACTTCTAGAACCTCTGGTTTTCTTATGGAACTCTCACAGATACAGTCAGCTACAAGCCTGTATTATCAACCATATTATTAAATCTTATTCTAGTATTAGTTGTCAGTTTATTAGCCTTAACAAATGATTAATATTAGCCTTAAGTGAATAATATTTTCTTATATCTGTTATCAAAAATAAAATTACATATTAGATGTTGGACAGATTATTTTTAAGAGTATTACATTTCTGTCTGGGTGCCTGGGTAGCTCAGTCATTAAGCATCCGACTTCAGCTCACTCAGGTCATGATCTCGTGACTTGTGAGTTTGAGCCCCACATCAGGCTCTGTGCTGACAGCTCAGAGCCTGGAGCCTGCTTTGGATTCTGTGGTCTCCCTCTGTCTCTGCCTCCCACCCCCACTTGTGTTCTGTCTGTCTCTTTCTCTGTCTCTCTCTCTTTCAAAAATAAATTAAAAATGTTTTAAATTTAAAAAAAATAAAAAAAGAGTATTAGATTTCTGCCTTATTAAAATAGTATATAGGGAAAGTTTAGTCATGATGCACTGTAGCGTTAATTAAATTAATTATGAAGTTTATTATACATGATTCTTATTTAATTCTTAAAAAATCATATACAAATTCAATATATTCACACTTTTACTGAAATGATATTATGGCTTGTGTCAAACCTCTCGTTTTGTAAACAACTTATGGTTTTAGCTATATAGTACATTGCTTTATTGAAGATTAGCAATAAAAAATAGCATTTAGAATAAATATTATTATGGCTTCTTATAAAAATAAATGAGTGAATAATACTCTTTATATTGTTTTAATCTTGATTGATTTTTGCAACAGACCTTTAAAAGGTCTAATTTATTTCTCACTGGCTTTTATAATATTCCTAAACATATAACATATTTGAATTGAACTATGAAGTTAGGCTTTTTCTGACAGAAATTTGATTTACCTTATAAGAGGACTACTTTTGCTAATTAACTTATATATGGGACATTATATGGAAGTTGCAAGAGCTGAATATGCAGGTGTTGACAAAATTATATTTGAAGTACATGATAAAATTAAAGCATTTTATTAATAATTACTGTTTTGATAAAGATACTAAAATTTAACAAAATCTTTATTCTTTCATATTTTTTTGAGTAAATTAGGATATATAAAATGCCCCTTGGGTAATTTATTAATTGATTGATACAATTGATGCCAAGTTATATCTCATTCTAATATCCAACAAAATTTATTCATAGAAAATGATTTGGAAAATTTTTAACTTCATAACATGAAAATAATTTTTAATAAAATTTTACTTAGTTTTAAAAAACAAATAAAATGTGGGGTGCCTGGGTGGCTCAGTCGGTTAAGCCTCCGACTCTTGGTTTTGGCTCAGGTCATGATCTGATGGTTCATGGGTTTGAGCCCCACATCATGCTCTATGCTGATGGTACAGAGCCCACTTGAGATTCTCTCTCTCCTCTTCTCTCTCTGCCCCTCCCCCGCTCTTGCTCTCTCACTCTCTCAAAATAAACCTAAAAAAATAAGTAAAATGTTTAATATTTTCATGTTACATGATAATTATAAAACACAAATCCAAAAGCTATATTTCATATAAGTCTTATAATCACAGGAGCAATTTTAAAAAAACTGTTGATTTCAAATTTATTTCAGAAAAATGTGATATATGACCAATAGAAAGTTTTGAAACATAAAACTGTTACATTAAATAGAAAGTCTGTGAACAAAGTAAAATTAAAAAGTAACCTTAAGGAGAAAAAGAGAATGATGTGTCATTTCTCCTAAGAAGATCCTGTCCATGTATTTTCTAAGTAGATGTTGATGGAAAAGTCATCCTAATATTTAGATTCCATTAGGTACTAATGTGATATAACCATTTCATTTCAAAATATAATATTTACATAAACTGGAAAAATTTTTGTTTTGTATCTTTTTCAATTTGATTAAAAGTTTAAAATGTCTAGGATACCTGGGTGGCTCAGTCAGTTAAGCATGGGACTCTTGATTTAAGCTCAGGTCATGATCTTACAGTTTGTGAGATTGAACCCCAATTCAGGCTCTGTGCTGACAGCACAGAGGTTGCTTGGTATTCTCTCTCTTCCTTCCTCTTTCTCTGCCCCTCCGCTGCTCACTTGTGCACACTTTCTCTCTCTCTCTCTCTCTCTCAAACATTAAAAAAGTTTAAAATGTCTATCTAAAAATGTGTGAGATGTGGATAGCTTTCCAAAATTATTTTAAGATGTAGCTGTACATAAAGGTTTGCTAACTGATCTATCCTTCATACTTTTTCAGACATATCCCTTATTGCCCCTCCTTAAATTGATCACTAATCCAGCCATAGTTGAACATCCTATGTTTCAAAATTGCCACGTATTTCTTTGCCTACAATGTGCTAAGCTTCCCAACTTCTCCCTACCTACCTCCATTCTCTGATACCAAGATACTCCTTACCTATCATACTGAGTTTTTGTTTTTCATGTCAGGGTGAAAGTATCAACATCAATGGCATTGATCATAGTAAAGCAGGTATCTCTCCTAACTGCTCCCAATAATCTCTTGTGCTTGATGAAGCTTTTGGTTGCCTATTTACTTATTTGACACTTTTTTAAGAAAGTGTTTATTCATTTTTGAGAGAGAGACAGAGAGACAGAGAGAGACAGAGCACAAGTGGAGGAGGGGCAGAAAGAGAGGGAGACACAGAATCAGAAGCAGGCTCTAGGCTCTGGGCTCTTAGCACAGAACCAGATGTGGGGCTTGAACCCACGAACTGTGAGATCATGACCTGACCAAAGTCAGACACTTAACCAACTGAGCTGCTGAGGTGCCCCTACTTATTTGACACTTCTAACAGGTCATCTATTAAGTGCCCAACACAGTTTTTGGGGAAAAAATGAGAAGATCCTTAATAAATGTTATTTGAGAAAACTCATTGGCTGACAATGAGTAAATCAGTGAGTAAATGAACAAATAAATTTCAGAGGAACATTTAATAGAGAAATAAAGGACTATAAATTTAAAACCATAGAATCTAGCCCCTAACTCTTAACTAAATCTCTTGGTCTATGTATTTAATTTACATCTATGCTACTACTTGCACTGAAGTCTACAAAAATAATATTTTATTCTTAGAAACTTTATCATTTAATTTTTATCTTCTCCTTTTTTTGGGTGAAATGACTAATATTAAGAGTGGAAGTTAATACCTAAATAAAGTATAGGTAAGGTGATTTTCAAATGAACTGCTATACATATAAACATAAAACTATATGTAATACATATTATTTCATATATTATGAAATATATGACTCAATTTTATAAACTCAAGTAGTTTTTTGTTCAGAAACTATTAGAATTGGCTTCCTATGGAAGCAGTATCATATATCTAATGGTATTTATGATTTGTAATAATAAGGATTGATGATATTTAATAGGCTGCTTTCATTGGTCCTGCTGTGATTAGATGTATTACTAGAAAAGAGTATCAATTTATATTTTATAACTAACAAAATAGAAAAATAAGAGAGCAATATAAATGAGCTATCTAGGGCATTTATGTATAGATTTTGAATTCAATTAAAATCAACATTCGGCCAATGATATAGAAAAAACTAGTAAAGCAAATTTATAGATTAACAATAAAGTTTTTATGAATATGATAACATAATCAAAGTTTTTTTCTCTAAGTAAAAATAATACTTAATTCCATCCTAGCAAAATTACTTTTAGAACTCCACAGTCATAAAATTATAAATACATTAGACTCAATGCTTATAAGATTAAAAATTTATGATATTAGGTAAATCAAGTTATACAGTCATATTGTTATCAGTAGTCCCCTACAATTCCTTAAAACTGAATCTACAAGATTCTGTTTGGTCTCTACATTAGATTTGAAAGGGTTTTACCCTACGTAGTCCCTAAGTCACGTGGTTTTTGTTGGAAGGCATATGCTTCCCTAAGGTCAGATCCTTCAGAGGGATTCCATCCCCTATTTCTTCTCTCACCTCTATTGGAGATACCATGTTATTCTGTAACTGAGTGATTTCTAGGTTTTTGTAAGTCACAGCCTTGGCATCAGTCAATATTAAAATCTTTGTTTTGGAGTACCTACTGTAAGCAAGTCCTGCTGCTGATTGCCCCACAGTGTTTCCAAGGAAAAAGCAGTGTGTACACCACATGCATACTCAGTTAAACAAGAGTCATAAGCTTCCATGAGCATCTAGAGTACATAAATGCTGAGTTCTTACTGATCAGGGACACATCTTCGAAGTCAACACTATCTAATATCGTTTTAGTTATCATCTCTCAGAGTTTCTACAGAACATGAGTTGAGGAATATGTATTCTACTTAGGCCCCTAGTACATACTTGCTGTTAGTACATTGCTCTTTAGTGTAAAGATATTGAGGAATACGTTAGGAAAGCATCTTCTAATGGGCATGAGGAGGCCTACTGTAAAGATGCTGTCCATTACATGCAGTTCAGTGTTCTTTGTTTAAGTGTTCTTTTAATAGGGTGCTTTCTAGTTTTGGAGTTTGGAGATAATTGTCTTCCTTTGAAAACATAGTTTGAGATTTATTACAAAGCCACTGTGAGTCATGCATCTGATCAAGATTTCCTTTTTAGATGAGTTGGAAATCAGAGTTCAATTTGTAGATTCCCCCAATAGCAAGTTTACACTTTGTGATATGCATATTTATATCAGTCCTTTATTTGGCTCTGCTTTATATTCCTACTTTTCCCCCTTTCTCTCCTACTTCTAATTTATGCTATTTTGCAACACATAATTTTGTGGTTTTAAACTCTTAATCTATTTTGGGAATAAGGTGTGATTTAAATTAAAGGATTAACAATTTTATAAAATTATTCTGATGATTTATATTTCTCACTTGCTAATATCTCTGGTGTGGGAATTTGCATCAAGCTCAAGTTATTCTGCCACAGATCCTAAAACTACTACTATGATGCATATATTTTATATTACTACATATGATATGGAGAACAAGTAAGAGCAGAGGCCCACATACTCCAAATACCTATCACAAAACTACAGGTCTTTTTACTGAAGTTGGAATAAAACAAATATTTTTGGAGATGAATAACAGTAAACAACTAAGGTAAGGTCTCACAAAATATGTTTTACTGTGAACTTTATCAAGGATCTGATTCCCAAACTTACTAGTTACAGAGGTTTATTATTGTATCCAGAAGGCATCGAGTCAAGAGAACAAATTCACCTTAAAATATATATAAAAAAGACAAATTGATAGACCAAAACCTAAATGTATTAAATGTGCATATGTCATACTGATTAAAAATATACTAACTTCTACACTTACACAAAATAATTTTAGTAATTTTCTCATACAAAAAAACTATTTAATGTCGGGGAAAAATTTCCTCATATTATCAACATCATTCTAGTTATATAAATGTGATGTTCCTTCTGAGTGTGCCGATTTTCATTCATATAAGCCATAACACAACATCCTTGAAAGTTTGCTCCATATCATTCTTTAAGTAGACTGGTTACTACCTTGGACTTTATCTGGAGTGATTAAGACTGGTTACAAGTAACAGAAGCCACCGAGGATATGTGAACAAAGAAGGGGGAGAGAAATATATATGACCTACTAGATTTCAGAAAGAAAATGGAACCAGGAAATACAATGCTAGTTAGACCAGTGAGACTTAGACTGGGATCTCATTTCCACAATTTGCTGAAGAGAGGGCTAATTGTCAGATTTTACGTCACCTTAGCTATGGGTGGGGAAGAATCATGTTTGCCAAATCATAATCATATGAAAGATTTTAAAAAAGACATTTTTAATTAGACTGTTTAATTAGAGTAGCAGTACTACGGTTCAAAGAGATTGCATCTCATGTAAATATTTGGAAGTCATAATCATACCGGAGAAAAATGAACCTGTACGGACACAGGAGATTGTCATTGCAGATACATAAATATAAATATAGATAACTTAACATGTGTTTAAAAACATGAACTAAGATTGATCTACAGTGCTTAGGAGTTTTAAAATGAATATTATTGAATTATCATTTGGAAACAACAAAACATACCTATTTAAAATACAACCATTGAGAAGTTTGATGCCTGTTTCTACTGTGAACACATGTCTGTCACCACAAAAAGTTCTCTCTTATACACAGCAAATCTCCTTAAAAACCTAGTCTGAGTTAAATTCTGACCTACCACCTTTCTTTAAAAAGGAGTGGTTTTTTTTTTCCCTAAAACTTTATGTAGATAAATTCGTATACTATGCATTCTTTTGAGATTGGCATATTTACTTAATATAAAGTTTTTAAGATTCATCCACATTAATGTACGGATCAGTAATTTGTTCCTTTATTGCTGTGTAGTATCCATTGTATGAATCAAATCAGAATTACTTATCCATTCTCTTATTAATAGACAGTTTGGTTGTTTCCAGTTTTTAGTTACTTTGAATAAAGCTGCTTTGCACATTTTTGTATAGTTTTTATGTGGGTATATGTTTTTATTTTTCTTACATAAATCCCTAGGGGTCCCATGATAAGAATATGTTTGTCTAACTATATAAGAAACTGACACACTATTTCACCAAGTGGTTGCAAAATATCACAACCATCCAGCAAAATATGAGTATTCTAGTTGCCGTACATCCTCACTAACAGTTCATATGGTTAGTCTTTTTTTGTTTTTGATATTGTGATGTTTAGTGATATTGGATTGTGTTTTTAATTTACATATCCTTAATGGCTAATTCTACTGACCATATTTTAATATGCTTGCTGACCATATTTTCTTTAAAGTTTATTTGTTTATTTTTGAGAGAGAGAGAAAGAGAGCACGAACAGTAGAGGGGCAGAGAAAGAGGGAGAGGGAGAAAATCCCAATGTGGGGCTTGAACTCACAAACCATGAGATTATGACCTGAGCTGAAATCAAGAGTTGAATGCTTAAATAACTGAGCCACCTGGAACTCCCTTATTTTATTTTATATTTTTAAATGTCTGTTCAAATCTTTTGTCCATTGATTTGTAGACATTATTTGCATATCAAATATGTATGTACTTTGACATATATATTAGAGGGAATGTTTCTGTGACTCTTCTATGGCTTGTATTTTCATTAACAGTGTCTTTTAAAGACCAAAAGTTTTGATTTTGATAAAGTCAAATTCATCATTTTTTGTGTAATGATTCATGTTCTATGGGTCATATAAGAAATCATTTCCTATGTCTAAGATCATAAATATTTTCTCCTATTATTATTTTTTTTTTCTAGAACAGGGTTTCTCAGCCTCAGCATCATTGACACTTTGGGCCAGATATTCTAAGTTGGCATTGTATCTAGACATTGTCAAATATCCAGTGAGGAGCAAAATTGGCCCACTGAGAATCACTGTTCTAGAAGTTTTAAGAGTTTTAGCTTTTACATTTTGGTTTATAATCTATTTTGGGATATTATCTGTGTATAGCTCAAGATAAAGATTGAGGTTTATTTTTTTGCATATGGATATGCAGTTGTTCTAGCAACATTTAAAATATACAAAAGCCCATTCTTTCGCCATGGAACTGCCTTGGCACCTCTTGTCAAAAAACAGCTGACCATATATACGTGGACATACTTTTGGATGCTCTACTTTGTTTCACAGCTACATGTCTGTCTTCACACCAATACCACACTCTTGAATATAGTACTTTTACAATGAGTTGAAATCAGGTAAAAGTTTTCCAAATTTGTTCTTCTTTTAAGGGTTGCTTTGGTTGTTTTTATTCTTTGTATTTCCATATACATTTTAGAATCAGATTGTGATTGTCCTTCTCTCAAATACCTTCCCCCAAAAAATCTCTTTTGGAATTAGGCTTCACATTGCATTGAATTTATTGGTGAGCCTTAGGAAATTTGTCATCTGAACACTACAGTAAAGCCTTGGATTGCAAGTAACTTGCTCTGTGAGTGTTCCACAAGACAAACAAACATTTCCAATAAATTTTAACTTCATAAATGAGCGATGTGTTGCAATTCGAGCAGTATGTGATGCCGAATGTCACATGATCACAACTGAGCCAATAGTTTCTCTCTCTCGCTGAGAGTGTGGGTGATTGTCTCCCATGCTTGGATGTTCGGTCTCAGACTGTGGTGTTTGGCAGAAATCAGTGATTTTTCAGAATGTTGGAAGGTGCCCACCATTGGCATTAGTGTATTTTTTGTCACTTCAAAATACCTATGGACAGTCTTTTGTTTTTCCATACAGGAGTAAGATTAGGAATACTTTGCTTCATTCTAGGTCAGGCTGCCCGCAGATAAAGCACTTTCCTCTGCTACTTTATTGACAGTTACATTAAATACAGTATATGAAAAGAGTTTATTAGTACTGTACTGCAGTCAATATCTGTCAGTGATAATGAAAGTCATCATACACAATAACCCTCCTCTTTCTTGTCTCCCTAAGACCAATCATGAAGGTTTTCAAAGGTAAGTTCAGGTGAATTTTTTTTTTAATATTTTGTATTTTATTTATTGTTTTGTATTATATTACAGTATTGTAATCATTTCTAAAAGAATATTTTTGGGTTGTAGAATGAATCATCTGAATTTCCATTATTTCTTATGGGGAAATTCACTTTGATATACAAGTGTTTTGGATTACAAGCATGTTTCTGGAATCATCTATGCTTACAAACCAAGGTTTTACTATATTTAGTTTTCCAATTCATGAACACAGTCTAATTCTCCACTTAGTAAGGGTTTTAAAATTCCTTTCTCTTAGCACTATTTCTAATTTTTATTTTATAAGTCTTATATATGGTTGGTTAAATCTATTTGTAATTATTCCATGTTGTAGGCATTTCAGATTTTAATTTCTAATATTTAATGGCTAATATAAAGAAATATGCTTACTTTCTGTATAAATTATAATTTATGACATCTTTAAATTCACATTTTAGTTCTGGCAATTTTTCATGAGTTCCTTAGGAACTCTATTATTAGAGTTTTGTCATGAAATTAAAAAAATTTCTTTTTATTTTCCACTCTACACATCTTTTGTTTCTTGTTTTTGACTTATTGTATCAGCTAGAAATTCTATGGTGCACAGTCGGTTTTTAACTCAAATCTAAGTTCCTGAATGCCAGTCTAGTTGATTGTTTTGGACTTAAGAAAATGAGTTGGTATGGATTTTCTAATAATACTCTTTATGGCCTGTAATAAGTAATAACAGTTTGACGTGTGAAGAGGAAAGAATAAATTTCTCTTACTCTGCACTCCATTCCTATCCACTAGAATGGGCAAACAAAATACTGTAAGAAATACATGGCCAGTGTTTTAGATAAGATGACAGACTGTTGAGGCTAATTACTTAACTTTGGTGAAATTATGTAGTAGTCTGCTAGAATGTAAGATAATTTGAAGCAAGAGCCTCGTTTACCCTGTAAACCATTCCCTGTTGCTTAAAACAATGTTGGCACAAATGGAAATTCAATAAGTATTTGTTAACCGAAGTGAAAGACTATTAGGTATACCTTTGAGTCTAACATCATTGAGAAAATGTAGGTAGGAATGTCTGAATAAAATACACAGTCATTATTTCAACATAATTTTTGTACACAAATACAAGGCACTAAGTAGGTAAATTATCCTTGAAACACTTCCACAAACACACAGTTAGATAGAGAATACACTGTGTTTATTATTCCAGTGCATTATATTCTAAAGCTAAGAGAATTCTTTAAAACATGAGATGGCATGAGTGTAGAAATTGATAGTCTCTAGACCAATTATGAAAGGGTTTCAGTGAGGCACAAGCATAGCTGATAAGATAAACTAAAAAAGCTGGCTATTAAAGGTCAAACAGTTTAGACAGACATAGTCCCAAAGAGGCATGTTCCAGGAGGTCTTTGAACAGGACATCACAGAGATATGAGAAATTGAAAAGGATGATGATAAAAGTACTGCCCTGAAGGAAGCAGAATAAATAAATGTGTAAAATGAAGAGCAGCAAGTCAGGAGAAATATTTTCAACTGTGTGTTTAATCTGCTATTTTATCGTTGTTATGGGAGTATGTAAGAATGCTTTAATATACTCACATATGGTGTTTTATAATGATGAGTTATTTTGTTTATATAAATTTGTTATATTAATGCAGTGTGGGCCTTTTTGCCACAAGATAATTTTTTTGTCTGTTTTACAGACCATTTGCTCACATTAAAAGAAGTTGATAAAATGAACTGTCATTAAAATAATAGATGTGCTATATTTAATGACTCTTTTCAAAATGTTGACAATTCTTCAAGTCTGGTCATGGGTAAATGGGGATTTGTTGTACTTTTAACTTTTGTGTATTTATAGAAGTTTTCAAAATATTTTAAAAAGGTTTCTTGCAAGTCTTTCAATCACTCATTCCACACTATTTAGGGAGCACCTGCTATATGACAGGTACTATTCTACAAAGTAGAGATACAGCAGTGAACAAAACACTCTTTTCTTTAATGAATCTTTCATACTTCCTTGCCAAATAGGCAATAAATACACAAATTAATATGAAACATAATATTGTACATTATTAAAAATATTAAAAAGAGTATTAAAAAGAAACATGAAGCAGAAAGGGGGATCAGATTCCATGTAAAGGGTAGCAGAGGCAAATTCCCTGAAGATAAGCATGCTTGATTTGCGTAGGAAGAGCATAAAGACCAGTCATGCTCAAGGTGCATTAAAGCTAGGAGGGGTAGAAGAGGAGAGATAGAAAGTGATATCTGAAAGACAGCCAGGAGATGGGTCATGCAAACTCTTTTGAATTCTGGCAAGAGCTATTTTAGAGATGAAGACTTTACGTCTTAAAGTCTTTAAAAGTAATTTTAAATCTGAAAACACTAGATATATTAGAGTATATAATTTCAACAGCCTTTTAAGAAAATAAACTTTTATCTTACAGAGCATTTGAACTTTACAGAAAAATAGAGTGGAATGTGTACAGTTCCTATATGCACCCTCACTTGATCCTTACACAGTTTTTCTCTATTAATATATTGCATTAGTGTGATACATTTGTTATAACTGGGGAGTTAATATTTAAACATTAAGTCCGGTGTTTATATTAGGGTTCATTCTTTGTTAATTCTATAGACAAATTATATATTCTATATTTTGAATTCTATACATTCTATAGACTTTGGCAAATATATCCACCATTATTGTATCACATGGAATAGTTTCATTGTCTTAAAATCCCATTTTACTTATTCATCCCTCCCTTGAACTCTGGCAACCATAGTTTTACTGTCTTCACAGCTTTGCCTCTTTCAGAATGATGTATAATTGGAATTGTAAAGTATGTAGCCTTTTCAGATTGGTTGATTTCATTTAGTCATATGCATTTAAGGTTCCTCCTTATGTTTTTGTTGCCTTATAGCTGATTTCTTTTTATCACTGAAAAATATTCCATTGTATGGATGTACTATGCATTCATCTACTGAAGGGCATTCTGGTTGCTTCCAAGATGGCAATTTTGAATAAAGATGTTATAAATATTTGTGTGTGGATTTTCATGTGGACATAAGTTTTCAACACATTTGAGTAAATATCAAGGAATGCAATTGGTAGATCATAGGATAAGAATTACATTATTTTACAAGAAATTGTCAAACACTCTTTCAAAGTGGCTGTACCATTTTGCATTTCCATCAGTGATGAATGAGAATCCCTGTTGCTTCATTTCCTTATCAGCAGTTACCGTTGTTGTGTTTTGGATTTTAGCCTAATAGCTGTATAGTGGTATCTCATTTTAATTTGCTATTCCTTGATTACACATGTAATCACCTTGTCATATGCTTATTTGCCATCTATGTATCTTCTTTGTTAAGGTGTCTGTTCAGAATTTTTGTCTGTTGTTTACTTATTATTGAGTTTTAAGAGTTCTTTGTATATTCTGGATACAAGTGTTTTTTGTTTGTTTTTTTATTATCAGGTATCTTGTTTGTAAATGATCAAACTTTCTTTCATGGATTTTACTTTTGGTACTAAAAATGTATTGCCAGGGCTGGGGTCAACTAGATTTTCTCCTATGTTGTCTTCTAAGAGGTTTATAGTGTTACATTTTACATTTTTTTTATATTACATTAGCTTTACATTTTACATTATAGTGTTGATTTTGATTTAATTTTTGTAAAAGAAGGTCTGTGTCTAGATTCATTTTTTCAACAGCTTTTAGTAGCTCTGTACCTAACATGTAGAGAAAGTTTATAGAATGGAAAGAATAGAAGCAGGGAAACCACTGTAGAGGCTTTTGAAGTCATTGATGAGCAAGAAGAAAAAGGCTTGAGTAGAGAACACCAGTGTACTTTGTATGAAATTATTGTGTTTCAGATATTTTGAAATTGGAGTTAATAAGCTTCTATGAGGAGATATATAAAGGTTTTGGGTAATAAGAAAAGCCATGAAAAATCAAAGTTCTAGATCTGACTAACTCTATGAATAGTGGGACTATTTATTGAAATGGAGAACACTGGACAAATAATGCGTTTTCTCATGGGGAGGGGATATCATAGAAATAAGATCAGTTTTGACATCCCATATGAGGCTTCTATGTACGTACCCAGTGAGCAATATCAAGTATGAAACTGACTATCTGAATCTGGAGCATAGGAAAGTGGTCACAGGAAAATATAAATTTGGGAAATGTCACCATATAGGTGGTGTCTGAGGCCTTGAGACAAGGGTGAAACTAGCAAGAAAGTAATGGCAGATATAGAGAAAAAGAGATCCTTCTAGGATAAATCAACACTTAGAGTTTAGCTGGAAGTGGTGAATCTTGAACCAGATTCTGAAAGGGAGCTGCCAATGTGCTACGGAGAAACAGAAGGGAAAGTGGGGTATATATTTTTAAGAAGAAGTGAGCCACTGTGCCAAGTTCTGTTAAAGAATTGAGAAAAATGAAAATAGAATTTATTATCCAGTTTGTCAGTACGAATACGGTCAGTGATTTTCATGGGAGAGGCACAAAACAGATGGGAATGAACATCAGGTTGGAATAGATTGTCAAGGCAAGGGGAGGGGAGGCAGTACAAATGACTGCTTCCCATAGCTCATGCAGGGAGTTCAGGTATGGGAGATAAAGTCATTCACAGTTTTGGAAACAAGTAGATTAGCTCTTACTGTGGACAATATACTAAGAGACAAACTAGCTCACATACCAATATGTCATAAAGTTATACACACATACTAATTCTACTGCTTTCTTATTGTTTTTTCTTCCCTCACATTATCCCACAAAGTCATATTTCACTTGGCTTTGGAAACAAATGGATTATCAATAGGTGAATTTTATTAGATATGCTATCACTTAGCAACATTCAATGCTTCTCTGATGGATTGTACAGATCATTGACTCTTTCATGCTTCTCTTGACTTTATAATCTCCTGTTAATATATTGTACCTTATCTTCAAAGGCACTTTGTATTTATACACACTTGTCTTTTACTACACAGCATTTGAAAAGATTGAGTTAGATATTTCTGGGACATAAGACCCTAAATATTTGAATCTTCTCCTTAAATGGCTGTCTGCCTGCGACCTGGGACATTTTCCAAAGGGATATATAGGTGCACAGAGACCAAGGCTATACAAAGGGATGTATTATTACCAGTAACTGTTTTGACTCCACAGACCCCAGAACAGTTTTCAGTTGAGCTCAGGGTTAGAAGTGAGCTTAAGGCCTACAACTAAAATAGATCAAGCAGTATTTTTCATGCTTTCCCCTAAATTCTCACCCACATCTTGGCCTCTGTATCTTTTGATTCTGATTAGGAGGAAAAGAGTTTGAGAAGATCACATTAAAGGGAAAACCAACAGAAGGAAACCAGAGGCAAAGAGTTTTGCCTCATATAGGTTTTTTAAAACTCTAAGGTTCTTAACAATAAGGTCCAGTTAGAGTCCATAAATTTATCAAGCCCATAGCAAACTTCCTTTCCTTTTTGGGGGATGGTGGGTAGTGGCAGTGAAGGAGCTCTGTTGCCTTCTCTTGTTGGTACCACCATAAAAATATGAAGTGCTCAATAACAGGGATTGAATTCTCGTTGTTTCTCTAGTGCCTATTATGGAACTTCTATTGCCTATAATTTTGGCACATTAATAATCATATACATACTTTTTAATTGATTAAAATTTCAACTTCACTTATTTACTAATTAAATCATTTTTTCCTTTATTTGAAGATGTCTTATAATAATGTGTTTTTTGGTTTTTTGGGGGGGAAATCTAGGGGTATTATTTCAGGAATTTTACATGATTATGATTTTATATAAGGACTTTAAAGTGTTTTCATACATTACATTTTATTGGTATTGAAAAATTGCTTCCATATTCTTATCAAAAGCTGTTCTCAATGGAAAATGAGACAAAGTCTTGAGATGAGGCAAAATAAATCTTGTATTTCTTAAGTCATTGGTAGTTTCCATTGTTAGTAATACTTACTTTTTATAGTTAGTTAAAGATTATTATTTTGACACTATATTTAAATTTTTAGTCTCAATATATCTTTTAATTGTTATGAAGTTTATTCATTTTAAGCACATATAGATACATTTATAAACAATAATTTCAATTTTATTTACACCATCAATAATACAGCACAATTTAAATCTCAGTGTTACTTTTGTTTCTAATAGTTCCAATCACTTTGCCAAATATAAACACGTGTGTATATAACTTAACTATAGATGTTTAGTATGCACATTGCCAAATGTAGATTTTTATAAGTAGATATTTTCAGTTTGTACTTTGATGTAAGATATGGTTTCTCAGTGAGGATTTTGGAAATATGTATATAAACCAAATATTGGCTTATACACAAATACACATACGTTAGTTTACTAGTTTGTGAATTATCAAAAGATGTTTGCTTCTACATTAATAAATTTAATGACTTTAATTTTGATTCTTGTCATGACTTTAGTTTTGCTCTTGAATAAGGCACAGAATGAATTAGAAAATATTCTATTTTTTCCTATTGATTGGAAGGGTTTATACAATATTGAAACAATCATTTCTGTGAAAGTTTTGTAGTCATAGCCTGAAAACCATTTGTGCATGATATTTTCTTTGCGGGAAGATTTTTAATCCGTGCTGTATTTGTAAAGGATCTTAATAATAGCCTTTATGTCTTTGTGTCTAGTTATGATTTGCCTTCCAATCTTAGTGTTAGTTATATGTACCTTCTTTCTTTCCTCTTCATAAGTGGCAACATAGAAGTATTATTCAATAAACAACAATGAAATTCAGGTTGCATCAAAAATACGTTGCCTTAAAATCAGGCTGGGTGTGTATTGAAGCATTACTTCTTTTGGGACCAGGTCTTACTTCCCATAATTTAAATATGATTTTTCACAAAACTATAAAGTATTATTAGTGTTATCAGATACCAGTACAGATCAATCATTTATATATGGGAAGTTTTGCATTAAAATTTTGTGTGTTGCTACCATGCAAGCCTTTAATGTTTTTAACATGTTTCTAAATTTTGTCATTATTTCTACTCTTACCCAAGGATTATTTAGAAGTATTTGGTTATTTTCCAAACTTAAGGTATCTTTCTAGCTATCTTTCTATTCTTGATTTCTGCTGTGTTTCCACTTTGACCTTAGAACATATTCTTTATGGTTTCAATTATTTGAAATTGATTGAATCTTACACTATGTCAAATGTATCAGTCATGTATTGCTTTATAACAAATTACTCCAAAACTTAGTCACTAAAAAAACATTTATCATCTTACCATTTCTGTGGGTCAGGAATCTGGGCATGGTTTAATCTGATCTCTGGCTTTGAGTCTCTTCCAAGGCGGCAGTTCTTTTAAAGCCCAACTGTGAGATCATGCAAAATGTTCTAAAATTTCTGAACCTTAATTTCATCATCTTTAATTTTTTAAGTCAAATGTTATTAAATATATGTTTTATTAATCAAATTGGACAGTTGCAACATGATTATCACTGTGCTAACTTTGGAGCTATACTGTTAAATGAAAAGCCATAGTTACCACTTATTGAGTGCAAATTGTAACATGACTACTAAGATAAGATTACTATAAAAAATAACATAAGAGGTCAGTAAACAATAGATTTCATGTTCTGACTTATTAATAGATATGTCTGTAATTCTGAGAAAATTTTAACGTTTACTGCATTCAGAAAAATCTAAGGGGGACCTGGGTGGCTTAGTCTGTTGAGTGTCCAACTTCAGCTGAGGTCAAGATCTCACAGTTCCTGGGTTCGAGCCCTGCACTGGGCTCTATGCTGACAGCTCAGAGCCTGGAGCCTGCTTCAGATTCTGTCTGTCTGTCTCTCTCTCCCTCTCTCTCTCTGCCCCTCCCCCACTCACGCTCATTCTCACTCTGTCTCTCAAAAATAAATAAAAATGTTAAAAAAAAGAGAAAAATCTGAATATGTTCATTTTTAACATTGACTTGGTTTTTGGTATAATAAATTTCTGCCCTTTCTACCATCTACCACTATCCACAAATCTTAATTATGATTACATGGAAAAACAATTACTCCCCAAATAGCCAATCTATTCATTTGTATTCCACCAATGTTTTTACATGAAATTTTAGTAAATTGTTAAGATGTGTGACATTATATAAAACAAAAAAATTTGTTATATGAAAATTTAGGCTGGAATTCTGTCTCTATAAATTGAAAAAAATATTATACTCTTTGGAGTAGCTATTTATTCAGTGGTAAAATAGTGATGATGATGATGACGATGATAATGATAATGGTAGTGAAAACAATCCATACTTGCTTCTGAGGGTTACTGTGAGAATCACTTGAATTAATATACTTGAAAAGTGCCTTGCAATCTGATGAATAACACATATATCATTGTTAGTGAACAAAGGATAATTTATGGCACCAGTGTAACCATAAAATTGTAATGTTTTAGACATGCTATATAAACAAAACACCATAATTTAGATGTCACATTTTGTTCAGTTCTTCCATTACAAGAGATTTATGAAATTATAAAGAATCCCTACATAAAATGTAGACTGATGACCAGACAAGGTAACTGTATTTAAGCCAAGACACCTTCACTTCTTTTCTTACTTTCTAGCTGTCCATGTTATATCCATCCTCTGTTTTCTTCTTGTTAAACTTAATTATGTCATATTTTATTATTTTTGCCAGTTTATTAGAATGATTTAAGCTTTGATATCAGGTAAATAAGTGAAGGAACACGTACATAATGAGCTTTTTAATTATCTCTAGAACATGCCCTGCTTCTCAGAGCTAAGTACTTTTGCTGAAGCTGAGAATTCCTTTCCCCTTTTCTTCTCTAATCAATTTCTCTGTAGCTTTCACAGATCAACTTATATCTTACCTTCTCTTAAAAGTATCTGTAATCATTCTAATTCACCATGATATTTCTGTTTAGGAAATCTTGACATTTATTTAGAAACTTTTTTGTTATATTTCTGGTATTTCTATAAAAACTTTGAATCAGTTTTTTATGTGTCTTATCTCTAAGTAAACTAAAATATTTAAAGTATTCACAGATTGTGTGTATCTATATTTTGTATCTAATTACATGTAAATATATAGTACTTACTTGGGTAGAATTTGTTGAAAGATAGAAGACTGGAGAATTTTTCTTCTCTATGAAGTCATTTGGATATAATCTGGAGCTTTAGCCAGATCAAGTTTTCATTCCCTGCTGTGGAAAAGTAGCTTCCAAAAAGACAGTAGAAAAGATGTACATTAGTTAGTCATATGATGGTGGTCTTTCAAATAATATAATTCATTTATATTTAGACAGTAAAAATAAGTAGGAGTGCTATCATTCACCAGTAATACACACTGCTGGGTTTTCCATATGTCTCCAAAAGGATGAGAAAGCTGTGAATTTTTGTTAGCAATTATCACTGTAGGTTTTGAATTGTATAGAGTAATTTTTCTTGCTGTCATTTGATGCTTTACTCCACGAAGCTTATAAAACTGTGTAAAAGAGACCAGTCTTGAAATGCATTTTTCATGAGAACATACTGGATGTTTCATTGTTGAATAGGGGAAAATATAAAGCAAACTCTAGATATTTCAGGAACAATAAATCACTAAGAGGACCTATTCATATGGAACAATGATTTCATGTCATATATTAATACTTAATATTTGGATGGGGCTCCTGGGTGGCTCAGTCAGTTAAGTGTCTGACTTTGGCTCAGGTCATGGTCTCATGGTTTGTGAGTTCAAGCCCCGTGTTGGGCTCTGTGCTGACAGTTTAGAGCCTGGAGACTGCTATTGTGTCTCCCTTTCTCTCTGCCCCTCCCCGCTCATGCTGTCTCTCTCTCTCTCTCAAAAATGACTAAACATTAAATAAAATACTTAATATTTGGATATGAAAGTTATTTGTTAATTGATACTTAGATAATTAATGATATCTTACTGCTTTTTCATCTGTAGTATCATTTTCTCTACTATTGTCTTAGTTCAAGCTTGGAGCATCTTTCTTTCACATTCTCTCCTGACTAGTCTAAAAACTGGCCTCTCATTTAATCGATCACTTCTATAATCTACTCCCCACCTTGGTCCAGAATAACTTTTTAAAAACTGAAATCTGATCATTTTACTCCCTTGATAAATACTTTCAATAATGTCCTTAACCTAGAGAATAAATTTGAAACTCATTTTAATGACACTCAAAATATCTTCTCTCCACGCAATCTGTTCCCACGTTCCCCTCACCCCACTCTAAGCTCAAGCTATGCTAAACAACAAGCATCTCCTAAATGTGCAATGATTTATATTTTTGCAGTTGCTAAGTTCTTTTTCAACCTGCAGAGGCCCTCTCTTCCCACCACTAGAGGAATACATATTTATAGTGCAATATTTAGTTCAAGAACCACATCTGTCAAGCCGTTTTTAATCTATCAGTATCCCCAGGTGGAAGTGACTGCTTACTACTTTGTGGCCCCATTGTACTAGGTACTCATTTTTATCCACATAATAGTGAAATATATTATATTTATCTATGGACTTCTCTATTAACCTACTCTACACGGGTGGCCCTTTCAGAACAGGAACTATATATTATCTATATTGAGTGCTTAGCTTTTAACATTCATTGCTCAACTGATACACCTCATGTTATAACTAGAAAGATAAAGTCAGCCTAAAATAATTTAAATAGCAAACTATAACTCTCAGTGGCAGTAATGAAATTCAGATCTAGATACATTTTGATCCAAAACTCATAGTCTTTGGAAATGCCAAGATTTAAAAGTTCAGAACCTCAGAATATGAACAATTTTAAAAGAGAAAGTAATTGGTGAGAAAATACAGTAGAGATTTTTACCTTTCTCCATTTCCTTCTCTCATTATTTTAGTGCTTAGAAGCTATATTCCTGTACACTGTTCTAGTCATACAAAACTGTGTTCTAAGGACTCAGATCTGTGAAAAATATTGTGTTTGTCTAGTTTTATTCACTATCTACTTGGTCCTTGAAGGCATATGAGTTTGAAGCCCTTGATGTACCTTCCTCCCCAGCTCCCATACTTTTCAGTCTTCTTTGCTACCCCTGCTATCTCAGTAGATCCCTCAGTGAGGCTGGCCTATGTGTCCCCCTGAGATAGATCTTGAACAGCAGCCCCCTGTTCTCTTCTTGGGGGAGGAGGTCTATGCTTTATTACCCCGCAGACTTTGTTGCAGGTGAAGGAGCAGGGAAGCTGAATGCTGACCCTAAATAACCATTGGGGTAACGACTGCCAGGTGCAGGTGGTGGCTCTGAGTGCTACCCACATACGTCTGGCCCTGCCTTGTTTGCTCTGGCCCTGAACTCTCTAGAGGTGAGCTCAAGTGCAGCCTAAAATCAGAGGCAGAGGCATATCCATGAACTGGTGGGCAAATGCTTCATATAAGAGAGGCAGCCATTGCCCAGTGCTAACTGACTCACCAAATGGAAACTGACTTTACAAGAAAAGTTAAAAATCATTTTTATGTGAAATCTTCCACTTACTAACTGGGAACTAATCCCCCACCCCACCACCACCAGCAAGAATGTTAAATCTTCTGCAAACCAGATAAAACAAATCTATGAGCCACATGCCATTCTACACCTGCCATTTGGCAAGCTCTATTTTACCAACCTACCACCCAGGAGGTATGTGGAGAAAAAAACAAATCACAGTAAGAAGGGCATTTTTTTTTTTTTTTGCCATTTTCTAATGTCATGCAAAAATAAAAATAAAAATAGAAGATAGATAGATGATAGATAGCTGGCCTGTAAACTAGACCTAACAAATCCCTTGCAGGGGTCTGAGAAGGTTCACCAAAATGCCAGGTTTCATAGTCCTCTGAGATCAACATAGTACGATTACCTCCTGCCTATCGGTCCCTGGATTTTGAAGCAGGATGATAACTCGATGACAGCTGCATACAGACCTGCAGCCACCTGGCTACCTAAGAAAGATCTAACAGCTTTTCTGCCATTTGCCAGCCTTCCCCTCAACCTTTGAGATTGGGGTCTCATTGAAGCCCAGGCTGGAAAGATGGTGTGCAGGCAGCATTTAAATGCATTCATCTTCACTAGTTATTCCCTTCAGGCTTGGTTAACCTGGGCAGGCTCCACTCTGGCTCTCCAAACGTCACTGCAATTCTGGGGACCGACAAAGAACGGTTTTTGAGACTACCACATTCATTTCATACCTGACCCCAACACCACACGTGCTCAGAGAGGACCCCCTCATTCCTGAATAGAAACTCAATTACCTGCCTTCCTGTCCTGCCAGAAACACAGGAATTGCTAAAGCCACAAACTTCTTCTAAGGCAACTAATCTTCACGCGAAGAAGGCGTTCTGTGCCCTGGTCCACGCGGCAGGGCGGGAGCTCAGCGGCCTGCTCTCTCGGCCCCTCCCACTCCCGGCCTGCTCTCTCGGCCCCTCCCACAATGCTTTGCGCCGGTGCGCAGGCCGCGGAGGCTTCGGCTGAGGTTTGTGCAGCCGCCTCTCTACATGCTGCGGAGGGACCTGCACTCGGCCCGCTGAAGTGATTAGTCCCTCCAACCTGTATTTCAGTAAGTGTAAGAGAGAAAGGAAGGCAGGAAGGAAGAAATGGACGACAAATGCCAGAGGAAGTGATGTTCCTGAAATTAGTGCATACCCTGTAAATGGAAATATTTTATTTATTTATTTATATGTTTGTTTATTTTTGAATGCAAGTGGGGGAGGGGGGAAGAGAGAGGGAAATAGAGAATCCGAAGCTGGCTAAGGGCTCTACATAGAGCCCCATGTGGGGCTCAAACCCACCAACCATGAGATCATGACCTGAGCCAAAGTTGCAGCTCAACTGAGCCACCCAGGCACTCCCTGTAAGTGGAAAGATTTTTAAAGGGAACAATGGGTGAAGAGGTAATACAGCGTACAGAATTACTTTCATTCCTCGCTCTTTCGCCGCGCTTGTTGTTTCACCCGAATCGCTACATTGTCCCTTCTGCCGCGTTGGCTTGCTCAAATCCAGTCACAGGGATAGTCGAGGTCTCAAGAGATCTTGTAGCTTCTAATTTGGACCCATTGAGTAAGGAAGCTGAGCCAGTCTTATTGGAGGAGGCGAGGCCACGTGGAAGAATCGAGCCACTCCGCTAGACATGCAATGAAAGCCACCGGGAATTTACAGCCTAGGAGAAACTTGAGCGGAATGCACCTTGTGATTGAGCCCAGAAAAAACAAACGGGGGCAGAGAGGGGAGCCAAATATAAAATCATGATCAATAAAAAATTAGTATTTTCAGCTACAGAGTTTGAGATGGCTTGTGACCTAGCAAGAGATAGCTGAGACAGTTACCTTAATTCCGATGCCTAAGGTAAATCAACAATTCTATACATAAAGTATCAGTGGGACATGATTGTAAGAAATACTGCCGTTCAACTGACTCCTCTGTTTTCTTCTCTCTTCCATAACTAGAAAATGGATGCCATGTTTTGCTGGTGATCTTACAGCGCTAATCTTCACAGTGTAAGTCCTTTCATGGTCAGCTCAACAAATGCTCAGTGGGCAACAAGAATCAAGCCCACTCAAGTGGGGAGGGTGGAAAAGGAGGGAAGAGAATGAACTTTTCACATACATTGTTATAACCATATTTATTAATGTTTTACAATTCAATACACTGAGGCTGAAAAGTAACTTTTTATATGTTACCAGCTAGTAATGTTTGAGAATTAAAACAAGTGTTTTTTTTTTTTTAATGTTTATTTTATTTTTGAGAGAGAGAGAGAATCCCAAGCAGGCTCGGTGCTGACAGCAGTGAGCCTGACATGGCGCTTGGACTCATGAACCATGAGATCATTACCTGAGCCAAGTCAGTTGCTCAACTGACTGAGCCACCCAAGCACCCCCCCTCCCGCCCCGTTATTTTGTTTGTTTTTCTTTTCTTTTCTTTTTTTTTTTTTGTTTTGTTTTGAAACCTTGCTGAAACTTTGGACAGCACAGCAGTTACTAGCCTGGGTTAATGTGTGGCAGAGGAATTCCAGCAGAGGAATTCCAGCTATTGGACAGTTATCTCAGGAGGTCCCTTGATATCCCATGAGTATTTATGTTATGGTGCATGTAATTATAGTGGATACTATTCCATGTCCCTGATTGTTTCTTTGGAACACAGTCATTTGTGTTTTTTTTAATGTTTTATTTATTTTTGAGAGAGAGAGAGAGAGAGCGTGAGCAGGTGAGGGGCAGAGAGAGAGGGAGGTACAGAATCCGGAGACAGTCTCCAAGCTCTGAGCTGTCAGCACAGAGCCTGATGCGGGGCTCGAACCCACGAACCTTGAGATCATGACCTGAGCCAAAGTGGGACGCTTAACTGACTGAGCCACCCAGGTGCCCCGCAGTCATTTCTACAGCTACCAACAGTGATGGCTATCGATAGCTTAAATCTCTCTGTGGCATTGGTTTTGGCTCCAAGAAGATGCCTCACCCAAGATCATACTTCTTCCCCAAAGGTGCCCTATAAGTAATGAGTAATGAATTCTGAATGACAAAGGCCCAGTGTCATTTCCTTCATTCAGTACAACTCTCAAGAGTCATCCTGTCTCTAGATGTCTCACCATATTGGATTGCAGCCTTTCCATCTTCCCAGATTGGTGCTTTTCATCCATTTTGGAAAACTCTCAGCCATTGCATTTTTTAATATTTCCCCCTTCTGTATTGTTACTGGACAAAGAACTGAATCCAAACTGGTTCAGCTGCTCACAGCAAAAAATCCATCTGGGAATGACAGTGATGACGGGTTGTGGTTCCTAAAACACTAGTTGGGGGAAGTGATCCTACTTCTCAGGAACACACATGGTAGGAATGGGAAAAACATACTAATGTCATGCATGGACAATTTATAATTAGAATCTGTTATAGCAGCGTGTTTGTTATGGTATCTTACCTAATATAACAGTTGATTGATTTTTAAAAACTAAAATGTTAGGTCTCCCCTGTAGATTCTTGTGTTTAGATAAATTCTTCATGCATATGCAAATGGCAATTAAGATATATTTTTAATAGATAAAATAAAAATAACAGTATACACATATTCAAATAGATTTTATATCCCTTTCTACATCTAAATTTTACTTTTTGAAATATTAATTTTATTGAGGTAATTATGTCTGGAAGGAGGATTTGCCTAAAAGTCTATAAAATATGACAAAATTAATATTTAAACAAAATAAATCCATGTCCCCTGGCTTCTAAATAGGGCCCAAGAAAAATGTTAGTCTTGAGGCTAATGCTCTCATTTATGATTGATGTTCTTTTTGAGAAAAGTAAAATAAAATAACTTGCTAGGCTTGTATACTTTCCCATTCCTTTAAGATTAATTTATATATGATGCATGTCAGTTTGAAAGACTGATTCTTTGTAAAGGTAATTAACAGAGGAAATGCTTAAACAAGAGCTATATTTTAATTGCTTTGTGTTGTTGCTTATTTTTTAGTCTGGAGATGAAAAACTCAAATGTTAGATAATGAATGTGTTTTACTAGCATCTAATTCTCAGGTGAATTCAGCTAAAGAGATTGATGTTAATAACTTCCTCTAAAGATTAATTGTTTCAGGATAGATGGATGAGTATTTTCAAAATCTCTTCCTTACTTTTCTGTTGCCGTTTATGATTGCACTAAATTCACATTACGTTTTGTTATATGCTTGAAGATATCATTTATTAATCAAAGCCTCAAGGAAAACAGGGCTGAGACAAGTTTACTTGCTTGAATTAAATGTGTTTTTCTTTTATCCTATGCTACCCAGTCTACATTTACATTTAAGCTAGTATCCAATATTTGGGTACATGTTCTATTACTGACTTTTAAACTATAAGTCGCAGTTATGTCATTCTTATTTTTGAAGTCAGTGACCTATTTGAACGTCATCAAGGGTGACACCAAAGCATAGTGTTGCCTTTTCTAGAAGTAACACTGCATTTTTCATGTTTCTCAAGATGGCACTCAGTTTTATTTTGATTTATTAAAATTATTTGAGTTTTATTTTAATATTAAATAATTATAATAGTCATAGATAACAATACTTTGTAAGTATTAATAGATACTGTATGGTATACCAAAATTGTATTTTCCATTAAGCAGAACTGCATGAGAGGCGCCTAGATGGCTCAGTTGGTTAAAAGTCTGACTCTTAATTTCTGCTCAGGTCATGATCTCATAGTCGTGAGATGGAGCCCTGTGTTGGGCTCCAAACTGGGAGTGGAGCCTGCCTGGGATTCTCTCTCTCCCTCTCTCTCTCTCTGCCCCTCCCCCATCAAAATAAATAAATAAGCGTTAAAAAAAATAACTGCATGAGAAATTGGCATCATCACTGGCATTTGACCAAATATTAAATCAATACCAGATGAAAAATCAATTACTAACCATTTCTTATACTAAAGTCATTCCTTTTGTTTACTAATATGTAATGAGCAATAAATGAAAAATTACTGGGTTGTGTTGGTACAAACGAAAATCGTAAATGTAAAGTTAGTATATAATTATATTTTAATTATATATACATGTGTAATATACTGGTAAGCAATTAAAATGGCTCTATTGACTCAATTATTATTAAAACTTTATCCATGGCTTTAATTTTAAAGTAGAGTCTGAAAAAAATTACTGTTTAACAGGATGTCTAATAGGAAATGATGGAATGGAAGGCAACCTGATAATTAAATAGACTATTTTTAGCATTAGTAACCCTGGCATTTCTTCTGAAAGTTAATTCTATAAAGATTTTTAAACATAACTCTCAGTGAAACTGTATAATAACAAAAGTGGGCTTACACTGATATGATACATATTTAAGATTACATGACATAAAACCCTTTCTTAAAATACAACATTCTGTATGGAAGGTTCAGGGGTGACTGATAAGGATAAGTGCCATCCTGAAGGATTTCTTTTAATCCATATAGAACGGTAGAAAATTTATAGTCTTTGATAACTCTTTCTTCTTTATTCTATGAATTTTATGGATTCTGTCTCATAACTGTATATCAAGTCTATCACTTTCCACACACACACACACACACACACACACAGTCAGATCATATTTCTCCACTGCTGAAAACCATTCATTATAAACCTTCTCATGGTACTTCAAATGCATACCGAACTCCTGACAACTTCAGCCCTTCATGGTCAGGCCCTGATTACTTCTTGAATTTAATTTTATACCATGTATCCCTTTGCTCACGATCAGCTTCTTAACATTACTACAGTAGTCTAAGATTCTCAATAACTTTGAGTCTCTGCACATGATCGTTCCTCTACCTATAATCTTTTGCCCCATGCTCTTCTCAGGGCTGGTTTCTTATCCATCAAATTAGCATAAATATCACTTCCTTAATGGCACCTTCCGGGACCACTCAAATTAAGTCTCTCCTGTTACCTCTATCTTAGCAGTTCTGTTAGCTTCTTTTATAGCCTTTCACTTTTTATAATGTTTATTTATACAATATATTTTTGTGTGACTTAATTTCAAGTTTTATGATGGCGGACATCTAGCTTCATTTGACTACATATGCAGCACCATGCAGTATTTTCTGGCACATCATTGGTGCTCAATTTATATTTCACTAACAAATGAACAAATAATCATATAAATGAATAGGCCATTAACTTGAAAATATAAAATTTAATAAAGTTAACTTGAAAAATAAAGTAAAAGAAATATGGCTGTAAACTTTCTTCAGGAATCTCGTGGCTTGTCTATACAAAGGGCTCTAAGTATCTGTCTGGAAGTTGCATTGTGGGTACATTCACAGTTATATTCCCTATTTGTGTTGCCTTAAACAGGAGTTGCTTAAAGCCTTTCTTTGTTACCAACAATTTAGAACAAGGACTGATAGCTCAGCTTTAGAGGATAACATGATACAGGAGTAATAGAAGCTTTTAAAAGCCACTGTGAATCTATTTTTTAACCAATAAAAAACAAAAGTCTTTTTAAAAATATTTTTCTCTGCATGTTTGTAGCCGTATAAATAGTTGAATTAGGAACATTAGAAATGTATATTTATCTAGTCCAAAACATATAGCAATGGTGTTTTCTCCTACACAAGGTTTAATTTTTTTTTCTAGTTCCCTAAATCAAGTTAAAACTTTGATTTTTAATGCATGCTAATTTCCATAACTTAGGAAGTTTTTATTATGAATGATCTAAATCATCCCTTTTGCTCTAATTTAAACTGTTTTTCTGATTAAAAAGTTAAAAAAAATTCATTTAAAAATACAAATGTTAAGTTTTGGGGGAAAACACATGTGTATGTCTTCAACCATTCACAAGGTGTTGAGGATAAAAAAAGGAAAACCTCTAGTTTCCCAGTCTCTATTCCAAAAGACAACCAAGTTGTTTTTACCTTTTTGTAGATATAAGCATATTCTAAGATGCTTATTTTGTTGATGATGCATGAATGACCAGTGGGTGTAGGTTTCAGGAGTACAGAAAGTGGGAGGTCTGATATATGAGCAGGTAGTCCATTTATTTCATATATGCATAAAGAATACTTGAAGTATTTTTTCTTGGCATGACAATAGAAATAGACGTTTTCTTCATGTTGATAAGCACATTTGCCAATATATATGCATTTCCCAACTTTCAGACAGATTACTTCTTTCACACAAAGATGAAAAGGCAAAGGAAGCAAACAAAAAATGGAATTTTAATTCTAACAATTGCAATAAACCTTTATTATACACACCTGTGTATAACTTTTGTGAGCATATAAATAATATTCCAATAGGAGAAACATAAACATATATTCATACATAAACATGTTGAGTTTTATAATTAAGTGAATGATTATTTTTAGATGACCAATTAATAAACATCCTCCATTATGTTTTGTGGGATTGTCACCATTGTCAGGAGGTCACCCAATGAAAGCTGGGATAGTGAGACATGTAAGGGCAGAGCAGCAGACATGCAATTAGTGAAAGGTTGAAATTAAGGAATTTTGCATGATATACTTAATTTCCCTTGTAAAGACAATGCACACAGCTGTATTTTATTTGGTTAAGGAAAAATTATGAATCAATTTACTAAGGCGTGTATTATATTATTCCTAGTCATTATTATGGTTATTTTGATCATTATAATTTTGAAATTGTTTCATCACACAAACTTCTTATCAAAGTAGAATCAAAATGGTAATATGTTGGTGAAATTATCCTAAAAGCCAAATATACATTGAGTATTTTTCAGGATTAATTTATTTTCTTCTTTTAAAAACTAATGAGTGCAAGCAAAGAAATGTTCATAATATGTTCATGTAAAAATGCTTTTTATGAAAGACTTAAGCAATTACAAATTCTCTATATTTCTGAAAACTATCGAAGATTCCTATATGTGAGGTGCTAATATTTCTGTAGATCATATCAGGATTTTCGAATTTTTTTGGCATTTCAACATCTTACATAGCAATATAGAATCCACCAATCCTGTAAAGATATTAAAAATAATTTATTCTTAAATATATTATAAACATTATTTTGAATACAAAATATTTTTATTTTAGGTAACTATTTTATTAAATTATATATAATTAATTACTCAATTGTATACATGTGTAATCATATAAAAACTAACTTCAAATTTTTCCATTTAATAACAATGATGTAATAATTAAATGTTTGATAAGAAAATCCTAATTAATTGATAAATAAGTTTTTAATTTAATTAAAAAATTAAATTGAATTAAAAAATTCCAATATAGTTAACATGCAGTGTTATATTAATTTCAGAGTGTAGAGTATAGTGATCAACAATTTTATTTATTTATATATATTTTTAAAAGATATTTTTATTGCTTATTTATTGTTGAGAGAGAGAGAGACAGAGTGTGAGCGGGAGAGAGGCAGAGAGAGAGGGAGACACAGAAGTGAAGCAGGCTGTCAGCACACAGCCCGATTCAGGGCTCAAACCCACAAGCTGTGAGATCACGACCTGAGCCGAAGTCGGATGCTCAACCGACTGAGCCACTGAGGTGCCCCAGTGATCAACAATTTTATACATTAGTGAGTGCTCATTGTGATAATGTATTCTTATTCCCTTTCACCTCCTGCCACCCACCTCCTGCCATCCACCTCTCCTCTTGGTAACCATCAGTTGTTCTCTATACTTAAAAGTCTCTTTTTTGGTTTCTTTTTGTTTCTTAAATTCCACATATAAGTGAAACTATAGGTATTTGTATTTCTCTGACTGACTTATTTCACTTAGCATTATACTCTCATAGCTCCATTCGTTTTGTTGTAAATGGCAAGATTTCATTCTTTTTAATGGCTGAATTATATTCCATTATATACACACATATATGTGTATACATATATATATAGATATATATTACTATATATACCACTATCACATATATATATGATACATATATCATATACATATATTACTATATATACCACTATCATATATATATATATATGATACATGCATATATACATATCACTACTTCTTTACTTGTTCTTCTATCAATGGGCACTTGGGCTCCTTCCATAATTTGACTATTGTAAATAATGCTGCTATGAACATATGGGTGTATATATCTTTTCACATTAGTGTTTTCATATTCTTTGGGTACCCAGTAGTGGAATTATTGGATCCTATGGTAGTTCTATTTTTAATTTTTTGATGAACCTCCATACTGTTTTCCAGAGCAGCTGCACTGGTTTGCATTTCCACCAACAGTGCAGAAGGATTCCTTTTTCTCCACATCCTCACCAACACTGTTTTTTTTTTTGTGTGTGTGATTTTGAGTTTAGCCATTCTGAGGGGTGCAAGCTGATATCTCACTTTGGTTTTGATTTGCATTTCCCCAATGAGTGATGTTGAGCATCATTTCATGTGTCTGTTGGTTATTTGTATGTCTTCTTTGGAGAAATAACTATTCATGTCTTCTGCTTATTTTTAAATAATTATTTAAAATTATTTAAAATATTAAAAATATTATTTTTATAATGGATTACTTGGTTTTTGATGTTAGGTTTTATAAGTTCTTTATATACTTTGGATACTAACTACTGGATATGTCCTTTGCAAATATTTTCTCCCATCCTGTCGGTTATGTTTTCAGTTTTGTTGATTTTTTTTTCCTTTGCTCTGCAGAAGCTTTTTATTTTGATGAAGTAGTCCCAAAAGTTTATTTTTGCTTTTGTTTCCAGGAGATATATTTAGAAAAACATTTGTACAGCTGATATGAGAGAAACTACTGCCTGTGCTCTCTTCAAGGATGTTTATGGTTTGGGGACTCACATTTAGGTCCTTGATCCCTTTTGAATTTGTTTTTGTGTATGGTGTGAGAAAGTGGTACAGTTTCATTCTTTGGCATGTAGGTGTCTGGTTTTCCCAACACCATTTGTTGAAGAGACTTTTTCCTCTTTTTTCCCCCAAGTATTAATTGACATTATAATCGTGGGTTTCTTTCTGGGCTCCCTATTCTATTCCATTGATCTCCATGTCTGTTTTTGTGCCAGTACCATACTGTTTTGATTACTACAGCTTTATAGTATCTTGATACCTGGGATTGTGATACCTCCAGTTTTGTTCTTTTTCAAGATTGCTTTGGCTATTGGGGTCTTCTGCGGTTCCATACAAATTTTAAGATTATTTGTTCTAGTTCTGTGGCAAATGCTGTTTGCATTAAATGTGTAAATTGCTTTGGGTATGGACATTTTAACAATATTTGTTCTTCCAATCTATGTGCAAGGGATATCTTTCCGTTTGTGTAGTCTTCAGTTTCTTTTATCAGTGTTTCATAGTTTTCAGAGTATAGGTCTTTCACCTCTTTTGTTGAGTTTATGTCCAGATATTTTATTATTTTTGGTGCAATTGTAAATGGGATTGTTTTCTTAATTTCTCTTTCTGCTACTTCATTATTTGTGTATAGAAATATTATGGATTCTGTGTATTGATTTTGTAGCTTGCAACCTTACTGAATTCATTTATCAGTTCTAGGAGTTTTTTGGTGGAGTCTTTAGAGTTTTCTATATATAGTATTATGTCTTCTGAAAATAGTGAGTTTTACTTTTTTCTTACTGATTTGGATGCCCTTTATTTCTTTTTGTTGTCTGATTACTGCGGCTAGGACTTCTAATACTATGTTGAATAAAAGTGGTGAGAGTGGATATCCTTGTCTTCTTCCTGATCTTAGGGAAAAAGCTCTCAGTGTTTCACCATTGAGTAGGATGTGTTGCTGTGGGTTTTTCATATTTGGCCTTTTCTTATGTTGTTGTATGTTCCCTCTAAACCTACTTTGTTGTGGGTTTTTATCATGAAATGATGTGCTTTGTCATATGCTTTTTCTGCATCTGTTGAAATGCTCATACGGTTTTTATTCTTTTTCTTGTTGGTATGACATATCATGTTGATTGATTTGTGAATATTGAACCACGCTTGCATCCCAGGAATAAATCCCACTTGGTTGTGGTGAATGATTTTTTAAATGTATTGCTGGATTTAGTTTGCCAATATTTTGTTGAGAATTTTTGTATTTTTGTTGAGAATTTTTGTATTTATGTTCATCAGAGATATTGGCCTGTAGCTCTCTTTTTTTGTGGTGTCTTTATCTGGTTTTGGTATCAGGGTAATGCTGGCTTCACAGAATGAATTTGGAAGTTTTCCTTCCTTGTCTATTTTATGGAATAGTTTGAGAAGAAAAGGCATTAGCTTTCTTTAAATATTTGGCAAAATTCACCTCTGAAGCTGTTTAGTCCTATTGTGTTGGGAGTTTTTTGATTACTGATTCAATTTCTTTGCTGTTCTATTCAAATTTTTTATTTCTTCCCAATTCAGTTTTGGGGGTTTATATGTTTCCAGGAATCTATCCATTTCTTCTAAGTCGTCCAATTTGTTGGCATATAGCTTTTCATTATATTCTCTTATAATCCTTTTTATTTCTGTGGTATCTGTTATTTCTCCTTTTTCATTTCTAATATCATTTGCATTCTCTCTCTCTCTCTCTCTCTCTCTCTTTATTATTTTTTTTGGACAAATCTGGCTAAATGTTTATTGATTTTGTCATCTTTTCAAAGAACCAGTTCCTGGTTTCATTGATCTGTTCTATTGTGGGTATTTTTTTTTTTAATTTTTACTTTTAGTTTCTACATCATTTCTGGTCTAATCTTTATTATTTCCTTCCTTCTACTGCCTTTTGGTTTTTGTTTGTTTGTTTCTAGCTTCCTTAGGTATAAAGTTAGGTTGTTTATTTGAGATTTTCTTGCTTCTTGAGGTAGGCTTGTATTTTTATAAACTTCCTTCTTAAACCAGCTTTTACTGTATTCCAAAGATTTTGGACCATAGTGTTTTCATTTTCATTTGTCTCCATATGTTTTTTGATTTTCTCTTTGATGTCTTGGTTCACCCATTCATGGTTTAGTAGAATGTTATTTAACCTCCATGTATTTGTGTTCTTCCCAGTTTTTTTTTTCTTATGGTTAATCTAGTTTCATAGCATTGTGGTCAGAAAAGATACATGGAATGACCTCTATCTTTTTGAATTTCTTAAGACTTGTTTTATGGCCTAATATGTGATCTATTCTGAAGAATGATCTCTGTGCACTTGAAAAGAATGTGTATTCTGCTAGGATGGAATGTCAAGTGTGCACTTGAAAAGAATGTCCATCCGTAGGATGGAATGTTCTGAATATATCTGTTAGATCTTTCTGGTCCTGGTAGAAATATTTACATCAGATAAAATAGATTAAAACAGGGACACTTTTGTGACTCAGTTGGTTAAGTGTCTTGATTTCAGCTCAGGTCATGATCTTAGAGTTTCTGGAGTTTTGAGCCGCTCATGGGCTCTGCTGACAGTGTAGAACCTGCTTGAGATTCTCCCTCTTTCTCTACCCCTCCCTTGCTCATACTCTCTGTTTCTCTCAAAATAAATAAATAAACTTAAAAAATTAACACAAAAACTGTAGCAAGAAACACAGAAGGACATTATGTAGTCATAAAGGGCACACTCCAAGAAGAAGATACAATTGTATTGAAAAGAAAAGTATTTCTTTTCATTTTATTTGCATAATAAATGCTATTCCATCTATTTGCTTTCAATCTGCACCTTTAGGTCTGAAATGAATTTCTTATAGGTACAGTATAAGCGAGTCTTGCTTTTTTATCCATTCCATCACCCTACGTCTTTTGATTGAGCCTTTAAGTCCATTTACATTCAAAGTACTTAAACCTTGGATTCTGAGTAACTTGTTCTGCGAGTGTTCCACAAGATGAACAAACATTTATAATAAATTTTAACTTGATAAATGAGTGATATCTTGCAATATGAGTAGTACATGATTCCAAACATCCCATGATCACAACTGAGCCAATGGTTCTTCTCTTTCTCTCTCTCACTTGCTTGCTCTGGGATTGTGCGTAATTGTCTTCCATGCTCAGATGCTTGGTCTCAGGCTGTAGTGTTTGGAAGAAATAAGTGATTTTGCAGAGCATTGGAAGGTGCCCACAACTGGCACAAGTGTATTTTTTGTCACTTCAGAGCACCTGTGGACAGTCCTTTGCTTTTCCATACAAGAGTAAGCTTAGGAATGCTTTGTTTCATTCTAGGTTAATGGATAGATTCCTTGTTAAAGTTGCATGAAAAGAAAAAGATTCCATTGGCCAGTACATAGCAGTGATTCTGTTAGTGATAGTGAAATTCATCCTACACAATAACCCTCCTCTCTCTTGTCTCCCTCACACCAGCCATGAAGGTTTCCAAAGGTAAGTGCAGGTTAATTTGTTTATTTTTCTTTATATCTTGTATTTTATTATTTTCTATTATATTACAGGATTGTAATCATTTTTATATGAATATTTTGAGGTTGTGGAACAAATCAGCTGAGTGCCCATTATTTTTATGGGGAAATGCACTTTGATATACAAGTGCTTTAGATTACAGTCATGTTTCTGGAATGAATTATGCTTGCAAAGCAAGGCTTTACTATAAGTACTGATAGGTATGTACTTACTGCCATTTTGTTATTTCGTTTATGGTTGTTCTTGTAGTTCTTCTCTGTTCCTTTCCTCTCTTGCTATCTTCTCTCATGATTTGCTGGCTTTATTTAGTGATATACATGGATTCTTTTCTCTTTATTTTTTTCATATCCATTTGCTTACCAGGTTTTGATTTGTGATTACCATTAGTTTTGTATATAATATACTATGCATATAGCAGTCTAGATAAACCAATTTTTAATTGACATTGTGTCATGCTTGACTTAGGAACCAAAGGTATATTGAAAAGTAAAATGGCATTTTATTATGCTTGATGGAGGAGGTCATTGAGGAGACATGAAGGCAGGTTGACTGTGAGCTGGGCAATCAGAGGCTTCATCCCTACCCCTGTCCTTGGAATTTATATTCCACTCACCTTTCCCACACTAGGAGACATTCCAAGGACAAATCCTTGAGAGAGTAAGGTGCTATTGAGTCCTCCTAGATGGTGTACATTACTAAAACCAGTTAAGACCTCTATACAAGCTTATAAGATTTTGGCAGGCACATGTGGAGCTTTGCTCTGCTTGTCTCCAGCCAAGACAAGCTTCATACATTAGTTTCCCTGGTTGTGAACCAGAGGTGTTTTATAACATCAAACACAGACTGATTTCATTCTCAAATATTTGTAATTTCATTTTCATTTAAAAATCAAATCACTTATGTTGGGGCGCCTATGTGGCTCAGTCGTTTGAGCCTCTGACTTCGGCTCAGGTCATGATCTCATGTTTGTGCATTCGTGCCCCACGTTGGGCTCTGTGCTGACAGCTCAGAGCCTGGAGCCTGCTTCAGATTCTGTGTCTCCCTGTCTCTCTGCCCCTCCCCCTCTCATGCTCTGTCTCTCTCTGTCTCAAAAATAAATAAAAAAGCATTAAAAAAAATTTAAAAATCAAATCACTTATGTTAATATTTTGTATTCTGAGAAAATAAGCTCTAGTTTGTTATGATATTTAAAATGCTGAATTGATTTTAATCATTATGTTGACTCTTAAACATTTGCTTATTGTAGTATTAGAAACATTGAAGTTCTATTTAAAGTCAAATTTCAGTAGATGGAAGTATCTCAAGGGTATCTGAAAGAGAATTTGCAGATTTATTAATTTTTTTCTTCAAGTGTTATTATATTTCAATAATGAAATTTTTTATTCTTCCTATTTATTATCAATCATGATAATGAACAATAATTTTTGAGAATAAATACAATTAAATTTTTATCAAAGCCTGTAAGTTTATTTTACAATTAGAAAAGCAAAATGATCATAAGCATACATCTTAACATTTTTAAACATCAGACAAACCCTGGTAGTCAACATCTGGAGTATAAAACAGAATACGTTAGGAATACACAAATTGTCCTTGTGCTCCTTCTTTAGTTTTGCTAATGTTAAACCAACTTTGCTCTTCTAGAGTAAATGCAATTTAGTTATGGTGTTCATTGTCATTTTATATCCACTGCTGGCTGTTTCCTTAACTCCTGCTTAAAATTACTGAATCTTGTTTTCATGAGTGAGATTGCCATATTTCCTTTTCTCATACTTTTTTTGGTTCAATTCCTGGGTTAAGTGTTTTCTGTCTTCATAAACTAGTTAGGGAACAGACCTCCTTCATCTAACCTCCAGAATTATTTGTATAGGAATAGGATTGCATGTCCTCTCATTTTATTCTAATTTGGTAGTGAAACATCTAGTATTTTCTTTCACTTCCCCCATTGTCTTGTATTGAATTTAAAATACTTATGAAAGCAATGTGTATGTAAACACAAACAACCAGTCTTCAGATGAGTGCAGTTGACATGCAGTGGCAGGGGAGGGGGAGAGGGGAACAACGTGGATCAGACCCACCTGAAGGGCTTGTTGAGTCACTAACTAATGGGCCCATGTGTAGTCTGGAGACAAGGGATATGGGTTGGGGCTGAGCTTTTGCTCACCTCACAAGTGCTGCTGTTGGTGCGAGAACCACACTGTGAGAGCCACGGAACAAGCGAAGTTACTATAAAAAACTATATACATTTTCAGCTTCAGCTATTATTAACCCACTACCAGTGTTGCTTTATATATGTCTCTCTCCCTCCTCACCAAATTACTTTGAAAGGAATATGAGAAATTATATTTTATTTTAAAACATAACAGTATTTATCTCTGAAATGTAAGGACCCTATTTTCTTCATTGTTCTGTATCAGTATGTCGAAGTGCAATTGTTTTCCATGTGTTCATGTTGTAATCTGTCACCTTGCTAAGCTCAATTATTCTAGGAGGCATTTTCTTTCTTTTGCCAGTTACTGGGGATGTTCTGTGTAGATAATCATCATTACCACAAAAAAGTTTTATGTCTTCCTGTGCACTCAGTATGCCTCTTCTGTCTTTTTTTTTTTTTTTTTTTTTTTTTTTTTTTTTTTTTTTGCCTGTTCTGGTAGCTACCACTTTAGCACTGTGGTCAATGAGAGTGGTGAGGACACATCTTGCCTTGTTTCCAATTTTGGAAGGCTCTTCATCTTTCACTGTTAAATGATATGTAAGCTTTCAGACTGTTTTTTGTTTGTTTTGGGTAGATGTTCTTTATAAAGTTGAAATAATTTCTCTCTATTTCTGAATTTTCTGAACATTTTTATCATGAGTGGGTGTTGGATTTTCTCAAATGCTTTTTTTTTTAGCCTGCTGGAGTTGGGGACTACTTTGATGGATTTTCAAATGTAAACCTTGCACGGTGCTTTCTCTGTTAGGATTTTGTTTCTTTATATATGCTACTGGATTCCATTTCCTTAATGTCTGCTTAAAATTATTGTATCTTGTGTTCATGAGTGAGATTGACTGTTATATTTCCTTTTCTCTTTTTGGTTCAGTTCCTGGATTGGGGTTTTTCTAGTCTCATAAACTGAGTTAGGGAACAGATTCTCTTCTACCAATCTCTGGAAGAATCTGTATAGAATAGGGTGGTATGCCTCCCAATTTTATTCTAATTTACTAGTGAAACATCTAGCATAAGTGTTTGTTTTTTTCCCCATTGTATTGTGGTTGATTTAAAACCTACAAAAGCAATCTTCAGGTGAGGCCAATCTTCAGGTGAGTGCTGACACGCAGTGGTTTGGCAGTATTAGTGTGGATCACAATCACCTGAAGGGCTTGTTAAATTCCCAGACTAATGGGCCTCATGTGCAGTCTTAATTCAAAGTGTGTGGGTTGGCCCAGCATTTGCTCTTCTTACAAGTTCCCTTGTGTGAGGACGATGCTCCAGGAGCCATGGAACAAGCGAGGTTAGTATTAAAAACTATAAACATTTTCCAGCTTCAACTGTCATGAACCCATGACCAATCTTGCTTTATACAGCCTACCCTTGAACAGTATGGGTTTGAACTGCATGGGTCCACTTATAAATGTGAATTTTTACAATACTGTAAATGGATTTTCTCTTATGATTTACTTAATAATTTCTTTAACTTTATTGTAAGAACATGGTATATAATGCGCATACAAAATGTTAATTGTTTATCTTATTAATAAAGCTTCTGGTCAACAGGCTGTTCGTAAAGGTTTGGGGAATTCAAATTATATATGAATTTTTGACCATGAGTCTGTGGGCTCAACTGTATATATTCCATTCCCATCCTCACCAAATTAGTTTGAAATGCAAATCAGAAATTCAACTTGTAAATACATCACTATTTACCTCAAACCTAAGGACTCTATTTTTCTCATTGTTTTATGTTAGCATATAAAAATGCAGTTGTTGTTTTTTTCAGTGTGTGCATATTCTATTTTGTAACTTTGCTGAATTCATTCTAGAAGGCTTTTTTTTTTTTTTTTTGGTCAATTACTAGGAATGGTCTATATCTATAATCGTGGAGACCTGCAGAGTATTTCTTCCTGAGCACTCTATTGTATTCCTACTGTAGCTAGACTTTACAGTGCTGTGGGGAAGGAGAGTAATGAGGTCACATTTTGCCTTGTTTCCAATTTTAGAGGGGAAGCTTTCCATCTTTCACTATTGAATGCTATGTTAGTTTTTGGGGTTCTGAGTAGATATTCTTGATCAAGTTGAGGTAATTATCCTCCAACTTCCTGAGAATTATTATAGGTGAGTATTGGATTTTCTCAAATGCTCTTCTGTAGTATGTTAGAATTGTGGGCTACTTTGACTTTTCAGATATTAAATCACCCTTGCATGGTGTTTGTTTTGTGCATTGCCCTTGGTTTTAGTATCAGGATAAGACCAGCCTCATAAAATAAGTTGGGATAGACTCTGAAAACTAACTTTCAGGTTTAACAATGGCATATTAATGTCCTGAAAGCAATGTAAATAACATTATTAGAACAAACCTTTCATAGAATTATGAAATTCTCATCCTTAGTATGAGGATGGATACTTATCCTTAGTATGAGGATGAATACTGACAATGTCAATATTAGAATCATTTTAATTGGAATGAGCCAAGGCTAGCAATGAGTGAGAGATTTTAGTAGCTATAAGTGAGTTTATACTGCAGGGAAGGAGCCAATGAAGATGGAGACAGGGAAATAAAAAGGATTAAAGACCACCTGGGAATGCGACCCAGGAGAGAAGGGAATTTATTATAAGTAGAAAGATGCTTGTGGTTTTTTTGTTGGTATATTGGAGTTGCCTCACACTGGCTTAGGAGAGCCCATTGTTCAAATTTCAAGGTTGTTTAGGGCCATTAATTCACACTGGTAGCTTAAAATTGACCAGAGTAGGAGTATTTACACTATGGAAATTGGAAAAGAGCCAGATCAATATTTGTTCTTACTCTCACTGCCAGAGTGCCAGTTTAAGTATTCCTAGCACACTACTGAATAGAAGACTCAGCTCATGGAAACATCATAAAACTAAAGACATATTTAATATTAATTTCATGGTTATTCCCATTTATTCCTGGGGATAACTACTTTACAATGGCATTTGCCTCTTTTATTGTGATGAAGCCTCTAAAATTTCACTTGTCTTTAAAAAATTTTATTTATTTTTGAGAGAGAGAGCAAGATAAGTTCAGAGAGAGAGAGAGAGAGAGAGAGGTAGACAGAATCCTAAGCAGGCTCTGGGCTGTCAGCACAGAGCCTAACACAGAGCTTGATCTCACAAACTGTGGGATCATGACCCAAGCCGATATCGAGTCAGATTCTTACCCAACTGAGCCATCCAGGCATCCCTAAAATTTCATTTTTAAAGGCAACCTACTTTTGTGTGTATAAAACAAATGAATATAAGTCCTCCCCTCCCCACCCACAACACACACACACTTATCTTAAAATTACTTAAATTGATATATGTGGTTTGGGATTATGTGTTTCTTTGAAAGCATCCTAAAGAAGCAGCCATAGAAACCACTATAATGAATATTTTTAAATGCAGATGAAAGTGAAGAAGGTATTCTCTGAAACTGTTAAGTGATGCAACAGCTGGCTCCTATAATTGTCAATGCTCAAAAAGCCTACATAATGCTGTTAATACAAGTTAAGAAAGGAAAGCAAATCATGTATTTGTATAAAAATATTTTGTATGTATGTTTAAGATAGTTTATACTAATTATTACTGTTAGATATTTTGTTGTTTCATCTGTGTCCCTAAGTTTTCATGTATTCAACTGACCAGAAGACTTGTTTTTAAATGTTTAGATTAGGAAAATAAAGTAGTACATTTTTTATAATTAGAAATGCCAAAAAAAAAAAAAAAAGGGGGTACCTAGGTGGCTCAGTTTGTTAAGCCTCCAACTTCATCTAATGTCATGATCTCACAGTTTGTGAGTTCAAGCCCCATGTTGGGCTTGTGCAGAGAGTGTAGACCACGGTTGGATCTGGTCTTCCTCGCTTTCTGCCCCTCCCCCACTCGCATTTCTCTCTCTCTCTCTCCCTCCCTCTCCCTCTCTCCTTCTCTCTCTCTCTTTTTCTCAAAAATAAATAAAGATTAAAAATGCATGCTACATTTTGCTAAGAAGATCAAGAATAAATTATATTTTTACAACGGATTATTTCCATTTTGTAAAAATTCTTTGCCAGTTAAAGCATGAAGTTAGATTGTCAAATTTCTGTTTGATAGTACACATTGATAAGAAATATAAATGTCATTAAAATGTTTGTTTTGTTTGGAAATTTGGTTATTTGATAGAATATTTGGGTGAAGTGTAAAAGATGGAAAGATATTGATCTAGTTAATATTTATGTTTGTACTTTCTAATAACAGAAGAACAAATACATAAATGTACTTCTAAGCATGTCACTATTACATATGGCTGTAGAAATGGTCTGCATGCAGCATTCACTGGATATTGGCTTAACAAGGCACATATTTCCTGTAAACTGTTTGAATCATGAAGCATTTAAAATAAAATAATGTTTTGGGTTAGCTTGATTCAGTCTGTATTGATAATATCAAATCTATGGGGCAATATAATGAACTTAGCTAGTCAGTAGTTAGTGTTTCCTAAAGGAATGATGTCAATTTCTTTTCGCCAGTGCAATGATGTGAGTTGAGATTAATGTCATTCTGTATTTTTTCTTTTAAATAGTATAAACTGCCATTTAAAATAGACTGAGATACTGTCAATCAGACCTAAAAAGCTGTTTCTTCAGCTTCAAGTTCTTAATCCTTCAGGCAGTGTGCAAATATTCAGCTGGCAAAAGGTGGGTGTTTTATCACTAACAATAGTTTTCAGTATTTCAACAACTCTAGAGATGATTAAAAAATTACACTTCAGCTGGAATCTTTTTTTTTAGCTAACATTAAAAATATTATGCCACAGAAGGACCAAATTTAGTAAAAGAAAGCAGAAGTAAGGGTAATTAATGAATTTTCTTAAATAGTAATTTATATGAATCAACAGAATTCCTCATCCATCTGCAATGGATTTTGTTATGTTCAGTCTCCTTGTTAGGATGACTTAAGGCTGTTATAGCCAAAAAAATTTTTTTCCATACCTGTTAATAAACTGATCAAAATCTGAAAAACTGTTGTTGTCTCTCTTTAAACCTATAAATCCTAAATATCTATTTTTTTAAATCTCTCTACCTTGGTCAAACTAGTTCTTTAGAGGCAAAGGTACTTCTACAGAACAATCCATCTTTTAGTGTTCAGAAAAAGCTCTCTAACCAAGTTATTTAAGAACCCAAATACTTACCCATTATATTTAATAAACTAAAATCTTCAGGCTAAACTGTTGGTATTCAATCCCACACATCAACCAGAAACTTTATAAAGAGTGACTAACCACCACCTAAAAGGTCCAACAGCTATCTTCAAACTTCACATCTGCAAATCTTTGAATTGTGTAGCCTTTGTGAATTGTCTGCCCAATGTTACCTTTGACACTTTGTTGGTTTAAGATGTGTGTTGGTAGGAAAGGGAATTTGTAGTTTTCCTTTATGGACCCAAAGTGAAATAGGGTTCATCTGCCTTTATATTTTGTTCTAATTTAGTTTTCTATTTTCCTCATGGTTCAAACTGAAAGTTTGCATTTCAGGGACCTTCTACCCCTTCTATCCACTTTCTTCTTGCTGCTCCATTGTACATATCAGCAGAGAGTGGGTCCAGTATATGTCATTCTTGTGTCCTCTTTTCATAAAAAAGCATCTTTATCAATTACAAAACATTTAAAATGGGGAAAAACAGAAAAGGAAATAAGCAAAGTTTACTTGAAATCACTGCAGTTTCCTGAAATATATATTTCATTTTTTGAAGGGGAATTACTGGACCCAGGGATATGGTTAGTGTTAAAACTATATTGTAAACAAACACCAGAAAGCATATGCAATTTAAGACTTTCATTCTTAGTATATGAGAATGTATACTACTTTACTTTTTATATACTAAATTATGCATGTTTACTATTTGTTTTAATTTCTTATTTTTAATCAACGTTTTAAGTCTTCATGCTTAATCTTGGATTTTTGTATTTTGATTATTTTTAATCAAAGTTTTAAGTCTTCATGCTTAATCTCAATTTTTGTATACTGTGTAACAAATGAATCCAATTTGATTTCTTTCATGTGAAAAAGCATGCAAACCATTAAGCTCATTCTTAGACCATCATTTTTTTTACCCAGATATCTATAAAGAAACTCAAGATTCAAAGTATGTTCTGAACATCTTCTTGGCTCCCTATTCTGCTTCACTGGTCTGTTTATCCCTATACCAACTTCTTCACTGTTTTAAATAGTAGGGCTTTACCCTTGATTTCTGGTAGGGTAATTCAAAATTGCTTTGGCTCTTATTTCTGGTCTGTTCACCTACAAGTAACATTAGGATTAGATTGTCAGCTGATACACATCTATAAACACATTCATACATTGGAATTATATTTCAAATAGTTTGGGGAGATCTGAAAATTTTGACTTCAAGTTCTACCCATGAGTCTGCATATGTCTTGATTTTAATTCAACTAAACAGAAAATTAATTTATTTTGTCTTAGATTTATTTTAATACATTATTTTAGCTATTAATATATCTTAAACTTTCTAAATTACTATCACAAGTGTACACAAGTTAATAAGTTTTGAATCATACAAAACAACCTTGATAAAATTACTCTATATTTTTATTTATGTCATTTGACCTCCTAGTGGTAACACTACATTTAAAGTACTTATGTGAATAATTTTTTTCTACCTTTACATTGACAAGTGTTCTGTTACATTTTTAGGAGAGGTTTTTTATTTCTCTGGCAAGTTTCTCCATAATTGATAGCAATAGACATTCTGTACTTCATCTTGATTGTAAAGGGAATGCTTCCACTGTTTCCCCATCTACAAAATTTTTTTTAAAAATCATTTTTGACAACATACTTTTCCATGTAAATTGTGTGCAGTCTCCTCTGTTTACTGAAGTATTTTTATAATCTACATTGTCTACTAAATGACAATTTAGTCATTTTTATGAATTGAAATAATCAGCTTTTTTTCTTTAAGCTGTTTTGTGGTAAATGTAGATTTTCTAATGTTACTCATGAATTCTTCAAAGAACCTAAATGTATAGATGGACTCACCTTACTAAATCTTAAAAGATTTCTTTATCTACTTTGATATGTGAGATCAGCCTCCACTCCCCCCCCATCCCCTGATTGATTATTGTCTGGTTTTAGAGATGAGGGTATTTTAGCTTCATACAATGGGTTGCTATATGTTCTTCTTTCTTCTTGATTACAATTCTTGATATATGGCAATTCTTTATCAAATATCTCATACATGGCTAAAATTATCTAGGTTTTCTCTGTGAAAAATCTCAAATATTGAAACAAATGAGTAATCTTCTTTTATTTTGCAGCTACTTTTTTTATTTTATTGTGAAACACACATTACATAAAATTTAATATCATAACCATTTTTAAGTATACAGTTCAATGATATCATGTATATTGTGTGACCATTACCATCATCCATCCACCATGAGTGGCTTTTCATTATAGGGTGAAGTGTTCTCTAAAGCCATCAGATGATGTTTATCTTATAAAGTTCTATTCTTGTGTGTGTGTGTGTGTGTGTGTTTTTAATGCTGCTTCTACCATTTAAAGAAGGATGTATTAATTTCCTCCCATGTGATGTGTATTTCTTAATCTCTACCTATGATTCTGTATATTTGCTTACTTATATATAGAGAAGTTAATACTAGGTGAATGCATTTAAAAAAATTTTTTCCTCCTAAATTACATTTTCAATACATAGTGACTTTAACTATTAGTAAAGTTTTTTTTTCTTTGCCTTAACCTCTATTTGGGAGTAGGGATTTGCAATCTCCATCTAACATTAAATAATAAAATTGAATGAATTTCATTTTTTATTTCCTTCATTTTTTTCTAGTCAAATATCTTTAGAGTTTTTTCATTTACATTTATTCTATTTTAGAAATATTGCTCACAATGTATGATTTTTATGTACCTTTTTATCGTCTTCTATCTTTAGTTTCAATAAGAGATTTTAGTTCTTTTTTAAAATTTTTTATATAGTTTATTTTTGAGACAGAGACAGAGCACGAGTGGGGAAGGGGCAGAGAGAGAGGGAGACACAGAAGCTGAAACAGGCTCCAGGCTCTGAGCTGTCAGCACAGAACCTGATGTGGGGCTCGAACCCATGAACCACGAGATCATGACCTGAGCCGAAGTCAGATGCTTAACCGACTGAGCCACCCAGGCGCCCAAGAGATTTTAGTTCTTTTTCCCCTGTGTAAAATCTTAATTTTCCCCGGACAAAAATTATAGCTTTTACTTTTATGTCTTTCTTGCCAAACAATGTAAGAAATTTACAATCTTTTAACACTTATCTGTCACTAATAATGACTATTCAGCATTTTAGTTCTAAATTGTTTCTTACCATACCATTACCATTATTACTATTTTTATAATTGGTGCAACCTACATGCTTAATTCTTCTCACTTCAGATAGTTCTGAGGAATTTTTTCTTAAGTTCTTTAGAAAATTTTTTACAGTTTTATGTAATTGATGTATACATTATATTAATGTATGCATCATAATGATTTGATATTGGTAATACTATCAGAATATATGCATATAAGTTAATATTTATCACTTCACATAGTTAAAATATTTTTTGTGTATGATGGCAACTTCTAAGATACTCTAAGCAACTTTCAAGTATACCATATGATATTGCTAACTATAGTCACCATAATTGTTTTCAAGGTCAATGGTGTGGTCTAATATGGTGGCTTCTAGACATACATGACTCTTTAGCGCTTGAGATATGGTTAGTGTGACTGAAGAAGTTTCTCTTGACTAATTTGAATTATTTGTGGCTACCATATTGGACAGTCTATACATTCTGATTGATTGCTTTCTACTTCTTATTTTAGTATTTTTAATGCCCTTTTACACTGCTCAACATTTTAATAAAAATATTCTAATATACAACAAAATGTTAGAATTTTACAGTAAAAAATTATATTGTGTCCTATTGTTTTTGCATATCCAGCTGTGTATCAATCCCCTAATATTCATGCATGTTGCAAGAAAGTACAGTTATAAGTACATTTAGCCATATTATAATTAAAATTGCTTCCAAAAGGCTATTCTCTGTTTCTCTAATGTGCCAGATATTCTTACATATAACACTTTAGAAACCAGTTACACAGAGACTTTCTTGAATCTAACCAAGCATTGATATTATGGGTATTATTTTGCTTGAGTCCAAACATTTTCTTCATTATATTTCTAAACAATTCTTAAGAAGCATCATCTAAAGAGATGGGATTACTGTCTCAATAGAGATGTCCTGAATGTTCCTTGAAATGCATAAAAGACAGATGAATCTTGTGGCACCACATTAGACTCCTTAATTGCTTTTAGAAGTCCATGCCTTTCAAATGAGATTGGTTTCTTCTATGTTGAAGTTGAGACACCCAGGTAGTCTTTTGTAAACACCTGTCATTTTTGATTGAGCTGATCCTGCTCTTGCATTCACGCCTAGGTTAGAACTAACTTCCTTCAGTATTTCCATTATCACTGAAATGAAATATTTTTTCTTTCTGGGACATAATTATTGCTCATATTTAAATAAAATCATATTTTGTATTTCTATGATAGTTTTTGTTTTGTACTTACAACATTAAAGTCATGCAAATGAAGTATAATATTTGGTTATACTGTGTTTTAAATCTTAATTTTTTCAGAATTTATTTTGGTTTATGAAAATATTTCAAAGTAGTTAATCATTGTAATAGAATCCTTTATCCACTAATAAGAGTGTTAAAGATACTTATTTTTCCTCTCTATTTGTAAGCTCTGCCCATTTTTTCATTTCAGGGTTAGTTCTGTTCATATTCATTTAAAAGTAACTTTCATGTGTTAAGGAAACATTTACAAAACTATTTTTGGAGAAACTATTTCCAGTAGAAGCTATTAGGTACTCCTAGAAGAAATTTATTTGATTAGGAAAGTTTTTTGGACATTTCTGTCTAATTCTCTGGGGAAGCAACAACAAGAAAAAAACATTTTAACAAACTACTGTTGGCATTTTTTTTATACTTTATTGTCAAGTTGGTTTCCATATAACACCCAGTGCTCTTCCCCACAAGTGCCCTCCCCCATGACCATCACCCCCTTTCCCCTTTCTCCCTTCCCCTTCAGCCCTCAGTTTGTTTTCAGTATTCAAGAGTCTCTCATGATTTGCCTCCCTCCCGCTCCCTAACTCTTTTTCCCCCTTCCCCTTCCCATGGTCTTCTGTTAAGTTTCTCCTGTTAGACCTATGAGTGAAAACATATGGTATCTGTCCTCCTCTGCCTGACTTATTTTGCTTAGCATGACACCCTCGAGGTACATCCACATTGCTACAAATGGCCATATTTCATTCTTTCTCATTGCCATGTAGTAGTCCATTGTATAGATAAACCATATCTTCTTGATCCATTCATCAGTTGATGGACATTTAGGCTCTTTCCATGATTTGGCTATTGTTGAAAGTGCTGCTGTGATCATTGGGGTACATATGCCCCTATGCATCAGCACTTCTGTATCCCTTGGGTAAATCCCCAACAGTGCTATTTCTGGGTCATAGGGGAGTTCTAGTGATAGTTTTTTGAGGAACCTCCACACTGTTTTCCAGAGCGGCTGTACCAGTTTACATTCCCACCAACAGTGTAGGAGGGTGCCCGTTTCTCTACTATTGGCATTTTTTAACATAGGCCACTAACTTGGGAACCCTAGTATTAAAAATTTTCCCCTCTTTGCCTGTCATGTTTAACAAATTTATGTGTTAAATATACACAAAAGTGTAGTGCTATTTACATGGGAGTTTATTCTTTCATATAATCACATGCCTATTCATGTGTACTACAGTACTGTAATTGTGCATTTAAAATATCAACTTTTTGGTCAGTAATTACAGATTGAATGGAGTTTTCAAAAATATAAATTTCTGTGTATTTTTTTTTTTTTTTACCTCAGTGGGTAATTCTTCCCAGAGAATTAGACAGTGGTGAGATCTGACTGAAGTATAGTGCAATATCAAAACATTTTTTTTAGCCAGTATTCCTTCAAATATATATATTTTAGCTCTTGCACTCTTCACCCCTACTGAGACTCTCAGAATATGTAAGGTTAGATATTTCTTGTTGTGACAGATGACTGAATTCATTGTTACTCAATTTTCTCTTCTGTTTAGATTGGGTAATATCTATCAATGTGTCTTGAAGTTGACTAGTTCTCTTCTCAGTCATCTCCAAACTACTTTCAAGCTTATCCAATGAGTTTTTTTTTTTAATTTAGTTTAGTTCTAAAAGTCCCATTTCATTCTTTGTCATGTCTTAATTGCTTTAAATTTTTATCATATAATTACACGTGAATTATCTAAGTATTGGCATCTTTTGATTGTGTTTTCTCATTCAAGTCATTGTCCAGATTCTTAATATGATGAGTTATTTTTTTATTATAAAGCATTTGGTATATTAAGTTTTGAGATTTGGAGTACCATTTTTTTTTTTTTATTTGAGCCAGTAGTCACTATGTTTAGTTGAAGCACAAAGATCTGGTTATTCTGTCTAGTTCTGGTTGGGGATTGACATTCAGCTCACCTTTGGGCCTCACTCACACCATCCAATGGAAATAAACTGCTGCATCTCCCCAGAATGTCCCTAGGAAGAAATAGATGTTTGGCTCCCAACATATTATGTAGACTAAGTATACATCCAATTATTCATCTCAGTTAAAGCTCTCAGACCTTGATTTTGCTTTACTTTATCAAATATCTTCCATTACTTTGGTCATAATCTCTGGGATATTAGAACAATTACTTTAAAATTTATAAAAAAGAGTTAACTTGTCAGTTTGTCCATATAGGAGTTTTACTTTGTTCTATTTCTATTTTAATTTTTTTCTGAAACACCATACTATTCTCACTTACAATTTGAGCGGCTATAATCTCTGGTTCTAATAAAAAGAGAGCTAGTTAAGTTTTTAAAAATCATATATATCTAAATTCATTTAGTTTTGTATAGCCTATTAAACCAAATCTAAAAGATAGAAATGATTGAGTTCTGGGGCATCTCGGTGGCTCAGTCAGTTAAGTGGCTGACTTAGGCTCAGGCCATGATCTTGTGGTTTGTGGATTCGAGCCCTGCATCAGGCTCTGTGCTGATTACTCAGAGCCTGGAGCCTGCTTTGAATTCTGTGTCTCCCTCTCTCTCTACCCCTCCCATGCTCGTGCTCTGACTCTTTCTAAAAATAAACATTAAAAGAGGATTAAAAAAAATAATTGAGTTCCTATTATGTTTTATACATTTGATACTCATTATATCTAATCCTTAAGAACAATAATTAAACATACATGTCCTACTTATTGACTTTTTACCTATTTTAACTGAGCAAATCAATGCTCAGAAAATTCAAATAATTTATCCTAAACTATAGAAATAACAATTGATGGGCTCTAAGTATATTCCACTCAAGACAATACAGTAATCCTTCAGAAGTTCCTTCTGATTTTTAAAGATGTGTTTCCTTAAAGTGTTAGTATTATTTTTTTAAAGGAGCTCTTCCATTTTTAAATGTTTGTTTATTTTTGAGAGAGAGAGAGTGCAAGGGAGGGAGGGACAGGGAGAGGGAGACAAAGGATTCAAAACAGGCTCCAGTTGAGAGCTCAGAGCTGTGAGATCATGACCTGAGCCAATGTCAGATGCTTAACTGACTGAGCCACCCAGGCACATCAAAGTGTTAGTAATTTTTAACGAATTGAATAGCCATAGACAAAACCTTTTTGTAATAGAACATATTTAAATTTTTGAAAGAAAATGCCTACATTAAGTGTTCCTAATGACTGGATATTTGTTTTTATGTTTTAAAATAAGCAAACCCTAATTTCTATTTGGAAAACATACTCAGTAAAATGAACTTAAATATTTTAGTTTGTCTTTATATAAACACCTAAGAAATCAGATCCACTTGCCATTGAGCATTATGTGCATTCAGCATTAAAAATTATTAGAATCCTTCATGTTCTGGAAGTGGCACTATGCCATTAAATTATTGTAAACAGATTCCTAGTTTATAATTGCTTAATCACCAATGCAGCAGATATTTGAAGAGCTACGTTGCTAAATTTACTTTGTAATTTTAATTAACTTTTTTTGCCTTTCTAATTAAATTTGCTCTTGTTACTTTTGATGGGTTAACACTGGTAGAGAATTAGCTTTGTTGGCAAGACATATTTTCATTGGAAATGGTCAGGTTCAACATAAAAGAGATTGAGTGCTTTAAACATTATGAATAGACTAAAAATAGGTATATTTTTTAAAGTTAGGTTCATGTCATAAAAATAAATCTTGAAAAGGAGCTAAAGATACCTGCCACCTAAATATGTCAGTTTTACATGTTTTTGTGAGATTATATGTCATGAAATTTTAGTAGTTCAATGAAATATTTGGTACAAAATAGATTATATAAATACAGGAACCCGTTCATTGTCAAAAAGTAAATTGATAATAGAACACAGTTCTTAAAAACTAAGTTTTATTGACTACTGAAAATATAAATTCATATAATTTTCCATTTCCTTTCTTTAACCCAATATTCTTCAGCTATTTCTTTACCTGTGTCCTTTTATGTAAAAAAATTTCCTCAAGATTAAGTTTATTAGTTATATTTTCTACCTAATATCAGACTCATAACCACTGTTCAATCAAGTATTGGCATTTTAATGTTTACCAGCTCAATTATGCTAAATATTTCTTTGATCCAGAGTTATTTGAACTCTCTATATATGTTGCTGAAGGCATTTAATTAAATAATTTTTCTAAAGTCAGATTTACTTACTTTTTAGCATAGTTTCCATATGTATTCGAACAATTTGGGGCTTAAACTCAAATCCCAAGGTTTCTCCTCTTGAAGATAATCATTTATATGGGCCTGTTTTTTTTTTTTTAATTCTATCAGTATACCTATAAATCTTTTGTTACCCCAAATAGCTATGATGGAAATATTAAAGTAATGTTTGATATAACATACTTTGGCTAAAATCACTCTCTTTCTCTTCCAATATAAATGATCTCTCCTCAGGTACCACATTCCCGGTAACTGAGGTGGTGACTTGAGACCATTTTCAATAAACCCTGAATTTGATCTGCTTTGTAGACATAATCATACCCCAGGTATTATAGAATAACTTTTAGAGATATTGGCTTCCAGATGCCATTATAGAACACTACCCATCTATCCTACTGCCCCCTCCAAATAAGGATGACATTGTGGTGTTTCTTTTTCTGTCTAATACTAACCATTTGCAGCACAGGAAATATAACTTCATTTTTGTAAGCATAGGGTACTAGACTCATTAGAGGAAAATAAAAGTGGTACTGTTCAATAATTTCCTGCCATTATTTAAGGTTACTATTGCTTTCCTACAAACACCTTTTAATGGTGCATATCCAATAATCCTTCCTGGGTGCTACCTCCTTGTACCATTGGTGGTAGATATGGTTCTCTGTTAGTAGCATTATTAAATTCCCCTCCTCATTTAGAGTTGTATTGTCTCTCCAGACTGGTTTACTATTGTGGCTTGTCTTCTGGAAGATAGCTCCGACTAGTGTCCCTTTTTGGGTTAATAAGTATTTTTGCAGTATGTAATATGAAAAATGCATAATATTGGAAAAGGATCCGAACCTCGAAATATTGAATGTTCCATGAGACTACTTACTGTTGGTGCGTGAGACTACCAATTGGTGTCAAGTATAGTTCCATCTGGGAGGTAATGCTTCTCATAGTGTACCTAACTTTGTGTACCTCTGGAGGAGAATGACCTGTAATAGCTAGAATCGAACATCAGCAAACCAGAGTGACAGCTTTTCCTTAGCTGGGGGAGAATTATAATGCTTAGAACACACAGTGGTCCTTGTGAAAAGGACACTATAATTGCCCCCATACGGAGTAGAGCAGCTTCCTTATACATACTGTGTACTTCTCCCCTTCGTGTATTCTTAAAATTACTATTTACTCTTTATTAGTAAGCTTTGCTGTATATCCCATCCCAAGTTGGATGTCCTTCTGATATCACCCAAGGGATAATTGGTAACTTAGTTATAAGAATATAATAGGAGAGTCTCAACCCAAGTCCCATAATGTACCACTGAATGTTTTTCAACTAGGCTATCTATAACACATGTAAGACTATTTTCCGCTTGGTGTTTTCTGAAGATCTGTACTGAAGATATAAGTGGTAATGTTAAGATGTGGTTTGAGGGACTCCTGGGTGACTCAGTAGGTTAAGCATCTGATTTCAGCTCAGGTCATGATCTCACGGCTTATGAGTTCAAACCTGGTTTCAGGCTCTGTGCTGACAGCTCGGAGCCTGGAGCCTGCTTCAGATTCTGTATCTCTGTCTCTCTCTGCTTCTCTCCTGCTTGTGCTCTGTCTCTCTCAAAAATAAAATAAACATTAAAAAATTAAATTATGATCTGATACTAAATAATGAAATATGACAACATGTGGAAAATGGACATAATTGAGTGAACTAATATTTTCCAAATGACCAATGTGTGTTTTTCTGGGAGTTTTACAGTTTCAGATCTTATATTTAAGTTTTGAATTTTGAGTTGAGTTTTGTGCATGGTAGAATAGTCTGATGTCATTCTTTCAAATGTGAAAATAGTTTCCCTAACACCATTTGCTGAAGAGTGTTATTCCCTACTGTGTATTCTTGGAACACTTGTCAAAGATCAGTTGACCGTATAGAGGCGTGAGATTTACTTCCATGTGCTCTATTCTGTTCCGTTAGTCTGTCTTTTCTCCTCTGCAGTTTTTCAGAAGAATTTAAGAATTTGGGTTAATTTTTATTTATATGTTTGGTAGAATTGACTAGTGTAACCATCTGCTTCTGGGCTTTTTTTTTGGGGGGGGAGGGGTGTGTTGAGAACTGATCCAGTCTCCATACTAGTTATAGGTCAGTTTAGGCTTTATTTCTTCATAATTGTTCTTTGCAAGTTGTATGTTTCTAGGAATTTATTAATTTATTCTAGGTTATCTAGGTTGCTAGTATAGAATATGTTAATGGTAAACTTATGATCCTTTTTATTTCTGTGTCATCAGTTATAATGTCTTTCATTTCTGATTTTGAAGGTTTCTTTCTTAGTCTAAGGGTTGTCAGTATTTCTTTTCAAAAATGTAGAACATAATAGGGTGGCTCAATCTTTTTTTAATGTAGTTGTTTATCATTTTGAACTTCCTTCTTATAAGATGCTGAAAAAACTACAAAATTTTGACATATTATGTTTTTTAATTTGGAGATTTTTTTTAATTCCTATTTGATTTCTTCCTTGAGCCAATGATCAAGAATGTTTTAATTCCATTTATTTGTGAATTTTCCAATTTTCTTTTATTGACGTATACTTTCATTCTATTGTCATCAATGATATTTGGTATGATTTCAATTTTCTCGAATTTAAATCTTGTTTTGTGACTTAACATGATTTGTGCTGGAGAAAGATCTATTAGTTTGACAAGAAAGTGTAGTCGTCTGTTAGTGAAATGTTCTATTCTGTTAAGTCTATTTGGTCCATAGTGTTAGTCAAGTCCTATGTCCTTCTTGATGTGTGAATATTCTGTTGAAAGTGAGGTAAGAAGTCTCTAACCATTACCATATTGGTCTGTCTCTTTCTTTGGGTCTGTCAGTATTTGCTTTACATATTTATATGCTGTGATTATAAACCTTATGTCTTCCTGGTTGAATCTTTATCATAATATAATGCCCTATTTGTCTCTTGTGACAGTTTTTTCTTAGTCTATGTTGTCTTTTAAGTATAGTCCCCCCTGCTCTCTTTTGGTTACCTCTTACATAGATTGTTTTTCCATCCCTTTCAGTGTATGTGTATGTGCCCTTAAATCTAAAGTTAGTTTCTTGTAAACAGCATATAGTTGGGTCTTATTTTTTGTTTTTTTGTTTTTCATTTTTTTAATCCATTTAGCCACTGTCTTTGGGGAATGTAATTCACTTAAATCTCAAATAATTGATACAGAAGGTTTACTATTGACTTTTTTTTTTTTTTTAGGTATTGTTTTTGTTAGTCTTAGAGCTCTTTTGGTCATCTTCTCTTGCTCTTTGAGGGTGTTGTGTGTGTACGTATGTCTACTTTGATTCTTTTCTCTGTAACTTCTATAGAAGTTTTTATATGGTTACCTTGGGCCTTACATAAAGTATCTTATAGTTATAATCAATTTTAAAGTGATAATAACTTAAAATGTAGAGTTTTTCTATATGAATGAATGAACTTCTTCCCTCCACTCTTTGTTATCATCATAATTTACATCTATCCATATTGTATATCTTTTAGCATATTTTTAGTTGTTAGTACTTCTGCTTTAACTTAACTATAATTAAAAGTGACTTACCAGCACCATTACAGATTTGCCCATGATATGTCTGTGAATTGATGTGTGTGTGTTGGGAAGGAAGATGCAGTGCTTCCTACTTTGCTGTCTTCATGTCACTCCTGAAAAATGTTATTTAACTCCAGTGTGGGATAGTTAAAATTTTAAGTGTTCTTTAATTTATCAGTTTTAATTTCTAATAAGGTGTATATCGATAAATCCACATAAGCAAAAGTTCTTTGGTGTCCTCGACTTTCAGAAAACAAAGGAAACCAAAGCAAAAATGGTTGAAATCCATTCGTCTCCAAGAACATTACTCTTTATATTGTGACCATATCAGACTATTGAAAAGGATGTTAGTGAGAATCAAAATTCCCACACTAACCAAATGTTTAATCAGTATAATATCTCTTGGTAGCTTCTGGACTTTAGTTTTGCTTATGCTTAATAAAAATGGTCTGGGAAAATTCTGAAAGTTTGCATTTATCATAGCCAATTAAAGCAGGAGGAACTCAATATATACATGAAATTCACAAAAGCAACATGGTCTAGTTACACATAGTATCTAATAATTGTACCAACTATGAAATCTAGTAAAAACTACGAGACCACAAAATTACTCCAGTCATACTTCCAATTTTTTTTTCTTTTCAAATTTTTATTTAAATTCTAGTTAATATACAGTACAGTATTGGTTTCAGAGGTAGAATTCTGTGATTCATGACTTACGTACAACTCCCAGTGCTCATCATAACCAGTGTCCTCATTAATACCCATCACCCATCTAGCCCATCTCCCACCCATCTCCCTCCATCATCCTTCAATTTGTTCTCTGTCTTTAAATATACCTTCTGGTTTGTTTCTCTCTCTCTCCCCCCCCCCCCCCGCCCAAATGTTCATCTGTATTGTCTCTTAAATTCAACTTATGGCACTTCCAAGTTTTAATATCACCTCATTGTTTTTCCTTCCACCATAGCGTCTCTGTATTTAAACAAGTTCATCTTAGGGCATTTTCAGAACCCAGTTTTAATTGTCCTTCATATAAATTACTGTACATTGACTGTTTTTAATAGCCACTTAGACACAAATTAGTTACTGACTCTTATGTTCTTGGCTTCTTAAGACCAAGATCGGTTAAGACATTCAAGACTGAGGACTACTCCCATCAGGGCACCTACCATTTCTTTGTCAGTTACCTTATATTTAGTATTTCTTGCTAATATTTGTAAAGCCAGATTAAAGTAACTTGTATTCTAACCACATTCTCACTGTGGAATTCAGTATTCTGTTTGTGGGTGGGGAGGGAAGGGACAGGGCAATTGGCCCTCTCAGGATAGGTTTGATAAACCCATGACTTTACCTACTATAGCAAGTTTGCCATTTTACTATCTTGAAGTAAATGCTCATAGATATTTAAAGCCAGATGGGGAATAGTTGCGTACATAAATAATCATTGCATGTTGTGATACCAAAAACACATGTCTTAGCCCCTGATAATTAAGAACCCATTTCAATAGTGATTTACCAGGCTTCTGCTGAAATTAATTCTTAAATGTTCAAATTCTTTACCCTCAGGTAAGTATTGAATACTCTTAGCATTTGGTAGTTACTTCACCTGCTCAGTAGCTATCTGTGTAGCCTTTCAGTAATCAGTAGCCTTAATTATATTTATAAGTGAATATAATAGGTTTTTAGGTAGTATGGATAAGAAGGCCTCCACATAACAGGAAAAGTGTCTTTACAATTTTTCTCCTACTACTATCTTTTTCAGGTATCGCTTTTACTAGTAGTAGTAGAAATAGGAAAGCGAAGTTTTCACTCTCTTCTACTGACTTTGAGCTATTAATATACTTAGCCAATCCTCTCAGATCCTAAATCTCTCCTTTATCCTCCATTCATAAGACTTATCTGTCATTAACCTCAAATTTTGCCATTTTATAAAAAGTGTGAATAGGCAGCCATCCTGGCATCAACTTAATTTATTTTTCCATCTCCCACTTTAACTTGCTAAAAAGTTTCTTCATCATTAATATCTGTGCACATAAAAGATAAGACTTACAATTACACCAATCTAAATTAACAGGAAAGACTGGATTACCAAGTCAGACTCACATAAAACAAATTGCACCTTTCCATTTGCTCAAGCCAAAAACTTTTATGTCATTTTTAATTTTGCTTTTCTTAAGCCCTGCCAGCTTTATATTCAAAACATCTAAAGAAGCATTTGAACAGAGTCTCTTACAATCTCTACTATTAACGTGCCAATGCAAGGCTTTTTTTTTATTGCAATAGCATCCTGGCTTATCTTTCAGCTATTCCTTGCCCACTCCCACTCTATCTATTTTGAACACAGAAGCCAAGGGTGTGTAAGTCTGCTTACGTTAATTGTCTGCTCAAACTTTCCAAATCCCTTAAGAGTAAGAGCCAAAGTTCTTATTATAAACCTCCTTGCCCTCCATGAATTGGCTTCACATTACTTCCTCTCCCATCTCCTCTGACAACTTATGTCCACTGCTCTCCAGCCTTGCTGACTTCCTTGCAACTATTAAGAACCTCTCTCCCAACATGCACATACACATGCATACTGAATTCAGAGCCTTTGTACTTACTCTGTCCTCTTTTGGAATGGTCTTCTTTCAAACATATGATGCCTTTCATGTCTCTGTTTATTGGTCTACTAGAAAATCTTACCTGAAAGTACCTACTTACTCACTTCTAATTCTGCTTTGTTCTCCATGGCATTTTCATCATCAACTATTGTATAGTTATGGATTCATTTGTTTATTGCTTAATTTGCCTTGCCAAAATGCAAAATATGAGGCTAGAGATTTTCTTTTGCCTCTAGTACTCTATTGTAGATATGTGGGACTAAAATATTAGCAGATTAAATATTTGTTGAATAAATGAATGAATGCTTGGATTAATGCATGGATAAATGAATAAATGATCTTTAGAAGTAGATAGAAATAATATTCTCAAACATTTTCCCACATAATTAACTGAAATACAAATAATGTAATTCTGACTACCTTAAATGTGTTTTCTCAGGCACACAGAAAATGAATAATTTCAAACCTCTTTGTATAATATTGAATGCTATGATGGTATAGAGAAGTTTCAGCCTGCCAATCTAGATTAAAAAATATATATACATATACACATGAGCCTTTTAGTGAGTTAACCTGGATTCTTCAAGATAAGCTTTTCCCCAAATTCGTTTCACTTTTTATTCTGAAGTACGTATAAAAATGTATGAGCATACAAGATTTTTTTTAAAAGGAGAAACCATTAAAAATGGATCAACAAATGTGCCAGTATTAAAATTAAAACCTGAATGTCAGATGCAATTAATAAGGGGAAAATACAAGCCATGCCCTAGGAGAAGATATTTTTAAATTTTATATAATGCTGTAACAATGTTTATAATAGTGGGAGAAATCAAAGGAACCTATTTCTCAGTAGGGGAACAGATAAAATGGGGCTTATACAACACTACTGTTAAAAATGAAATTTAGGAAGATGTACAGAAGTGCATAAGTCTCAAAATAACATTAGCTAAAACAAGTTACAAAAGTATATGCATGTATGATACCACTTATGTAGTTTAAAATACAGAACAACAGCATATATTATATAAGCTTGTAAGGATGATACATAATACAGTAGTTGTCTCTAGAGGGGAAAAGTAATACAGAATGGGACTTTAAAAGTATCCTATCTTAAAAAACCAACTAGCTGAGACTTCAGCAAATTTTATCTTGAGTATATGGGTCTCTTTCTGTCTTTGTACCTTACCCCCTCAACTTTGAAACAGTCTCAGACTTAGAGAAGTTCAGTTCAAATAACTTTTCAAACCATTTGAAATAATGCTTTACCATAAATACTTTACTGTTTCATCCACTTTTCTCAATATAACCATCAGAATAAAAAAATAGCAATACTTTAATGTTTAAACTCCATTGAAGTCATAACAGTTCCCAGTATTTGGTTTCCTTTGGAAGAATCCAGCCTAAAAATAAATAAATAAATAAAAGAATCCAGTTGTAGTATCACATTGCAATTAATTGTTGTCTTTTTTTCTTTATTTTGATAATTTCTTTACTCTTCACTTTGATGACCTTGACACTTTCAAGGATTATAGGACAACTATTTAGCAGAGTGTGTTGGGGAAATGAAATTAAAAATAAAATACTCAGTGGCACCTGGGTGGCTCAGTCAGTTATGCATCTGACTCTTGATTTTGGCTCAGGTCATGATCTCATGGTTCATGAGCCGACATCGGGCTCTATGCTGAAGTGCAGAGCCTGCTTGGGAGTCTCTTTCTCCCCCTCCCCTCTCTCTCTGACCCTCTCCTGCTCATGCTTTCTCTGTATTTCAAAATAAACAAATGAAACTTAAAAAAATTTTTTCTTCCAATCCAGCCAACTTCTCTGTAAAGCTAGAAGGGAAAGAAAACGGTTTGTGTTTTATTATAGAACATGCATTAAATAAGGATGCGATGAGAATCACAGGCAACACACTAAGATTGCAAAGTCATAAAGAAATCTCACCCTTTGACATAATCTAGTAAATACCACCTATTGCACCCATGTTCTCAAAATAAACTATCACTAGTCCTCAAGAAAAAGAACTTGACAGCACAATTTGTCACACATAGTTCATCCCAAATTCACTTGGTACTGGGGATGACCATCGGTGTTGGTTAATAGATTTTATCCAAAGGAAGATAGAGTTCTCATTTTGGGGGACTGGTGTTGATAGTGCAACTGGAAGCAAAGTTGGCCTAACCTCCCCATAGTGACCGGAAGAAAGGCCTTTATCCTTCTTGATTATCTTTTAAAGAATTAATCCCCAGGTTTTTGAGAAAGATATTCTTGGGTCTATGAAGTTGACAACAGGCTTATTAAGCTTTTTAAAAGATTTACTTTTGAAACAGAAAGTATGTAGAATTAGAAGTTTTCTCAAGTAACTGCTCTCAGAAAAGGAAGATGATAGAAATTTATTTTCAACAGGGAGATTTTTTCTTTTTCCTTTTAGATTGGTACTTTGATGTACAATCCCCCCTTTTGTTATTATAAAATAGTAATACTACAGTCTTCCAATGAACTTTATTGCTGTTTTCACCTTTCTGTGGGTGAGTTGAGCCTCCTAAATATGTAGCAATTTCAAAGGAAAATAGAAAGCAAAGCAATGATCATAATAACAGAATTGTTAGATTTTTGGACAGTGTTATTTGACTTGGAGGAATGAACCTTGAATACATCATACCAGTTGTGAATGGTTAAATCAGATTCTTGATTAGCAATGTACACAAATCTTGCTTAGTGATTTATTAATTTTACAAATTGATGTGATGTCTTTATTGATTGCATCTTCAAATGATTTACTAAGCACTATTGTTAGTTACTTAAACTACTTAGGCTTGGATTAAATAAAACTTAACTCTGGTGTCTGATTAATTCGGAGCTTTTCTTATAAGGCCAAAATTTGTCCTGAATTTTAGTTCATGACAAAAGTATCATCACATTTATATAGGAATTTAGACTCTTCAAGAACTGCTCTGTCTTCACAAATAACTTTTCTCAGATGTGAAATGCAAAGCTACCCTTGGCCATCGTCTAGTACCAAAATTTTAATGTGAGATGCTAATTTGAAAGGTACAGATTGAAATTACAGTGTTTAGTGTATATGGATCTAATGTCTTGAGGACAAATCTATCCAGTGGACTTTATAGTATTTTTTGCCTCAGGTCTAGTTTCATTATAATAGTCAACTAAATCTTCATGTGTTGATTTATATTGGGATGCTAAGAACTTGCATCCCAAAGTTAATTGGGTGCCATTGGACTGCTCTTGTGCATTTATCTATATGTAAATGCCAGAGTTTTGTGTCTGTTATTTAAATATTTCTCTATCCATATCATTTTCTTAATCTAGTTAACAAAAACCCTTTATGTTAAATTTAGGGCTTAAGTACCTGGATGCATACTAGTTATAGTTATACAAAGTCTGACTTTGTTAATATAAAAAATTATTAGTGATGATAATAATTTTATTTTATTGTCAGATTGTGACAGATTAGTGATGACAATAATTTTATCATCATTTTATTGTCAGAATCTGTTTATATTAGGATTACAATTTGAGGTGACCAGAAAGAAGATTATGAGAAGAATTACTTGGAGTGCAGAGAGAAAAAGTAACATAACAGGTAACATGTTTGTTTTCTAGTACAAATGTGATTCTTAAAGTAGTTGAAATAACCCTACTGCGAATACAACAGCAAGATCTTCTGTAAGAGAAGTAATAAGTTTCCTAGAATCCCTCCTTTCACTGGAGTTCAGTGGTATATACCAGCATCAGTTGTAGAAGTTTTAAGTTCTTTATGGGAAGCACAGTCCTTTGAGGAATTGGCTTCCCACAGGAAGGACAAATCCAGCGATTTGTTTGTCTGTTGCTTTGATAGCCATATGGATTGTCAGCAGCACTTAAATGGTCTCTCTATGTAGTGATGACTCATGTTTCCTGCAGAACATTTATGTAGATGGAATCTCCTGGTCAGAAGGGGTAAAAGGCTTCTTCCAGTGGGTCTTTCCAGATGCTTTTGACTTTGTGAGTCTCTAGGAAAGAGAGAAACTTAGTTTTTTAAATTTTTTTCAAATTTACTTATTTAGTTTTGAGAGAGAGAGCAAGCATGAGCAGGGGAGGGGCAGAGAGAGGGGGAGAGAGAGAATTCCAAGCAGCCTCTGTACCGTCAGCACAGAATCTGAGAATCTGATGTGGGGCTCGAACTCACAAACTGCAAGATCATGACCTAAGCTGAAACCAAGAGTCGGAGGCTTAACTGACTGAGCCACCCAAGTGCCCTGAAACTCTTAAAGTATTGGCCATTATTATGAGGGGATTCAGCTAAATTAGTACCAAGATGTTGCCTCAGACTCAAATTCATAGGCCTGTCAAGTTAAAGAAAAAGATTCAAAACTTGCTCATAGAGATGGTTGTAATTTTTAAACAAAACTAGTGGTAAATCTCTAAGCCATTTTAGCCTGGTAGATTACTGAATTCTAGTCAATGAGGTTTTTTTAAAGAGTTTGATTAATTTGCTATACATGTCCAGAGGACTGAAGATGATAGGGTATATGACAGCTTATAGACATTGTGAATATTTGCATATTCCCTGAACAGCAGAAATGGAACTTTCTCTGTGCTAGTCAGTGTGCTCTGGTATCCCCAAAGTAGGAATTATGTTTATTGTCATTATCATTGCCTGAACATTTTTTGTTGTTGTTGTTTTTGAAGGAGAGTCTTCAGGTAACCCAAGCATGAAATACATCATGACTAGCCCAAATCCCTTACCTTTTACAGGCATTTTTTATGATACCCAGCTGCCACCAGGTTCCTGGTAAAGTTGGTCAAAGAGGATTTCCTGTGCTTATCTCAGGAGTGGCCTGTACATATTTCTACTGAAATATAGCACATCTCTTTAATATGTTTTGAACAATTTTATCTCTTTGGCAAGTGTAGTGTCTTTAAAATCCCTCTTTTACTAAATAATTTTGTTAATGGCATGACAGTGCTAGCCAAAGAAATAAGGAATATGGTATAGGAATTCTTTGTTAGGCTAAAAGAAATTGGATTAGAACATGGGAATTACCTATTTTATAATCCATTTGTTTATTTTCTTGTGAAGCATGGTTTTGAAATTCAAGAGCTCTCATTGTATTAAAAGTAGAGCTTCTAATTTTGCATTCTGCTATGTTTAAAGGATTTTGGAGCTCTGTCAATATATACTCCTATCTGGGCAGGCGGTTTTAAGGCCACTGATGAATCAGATATTTTTCCATTAGATATTTTGGTTACTATTGAAATAAAAAATTCCCTATTTAAAAAATGTCCTGTTGCATGGCATACCAAACATATATATATAATCATTTTTAAGGCTATAATCAAGAATGCAGCTCTGGTGAATGCTATTAACCTTTCTCCTTTTGCAGACTTAATTCCAGAAACAAACAATGATACCGGCATAATAGTAGATATAGAATGTATTCTGGTACATTAAACCAGTATCATTGTTTCCTAGAGCCAGAGCAATGAATCAGTCTGTTTCAGTTAGGGGTGCTTTTCTAGAATGGTAGGAAAATGCACATACTGCTATACTTTTTTTCCAGAAGGCAAATAGTAACCAAATTAGGTCCCCTCTTTTTCCAAGGAAATCCACAGATATATATATTTTTGAGTGCCAAATATGGTAGCTTTTAAATTGCACTACAGTGGATTTACAAAAGAATGAGGAGATAGTAAGAAAATATGTCCCTCAGTCAGAGGACCATATGGGATCTTTGAGGAAAAGGAAGTAGAAGGATGGCCCCAAATACTGTCAGTCTGTATTGATCTATCACCAAATGGAAATTGAGAAATTCCAGAGGAAATTGCAAAATAAGGTGCACCAGTGTCCTTAGTTCCAACCTCTGAGATTCCCTAAATCTGTCCATTTTTAAGCCTGTTGGCCATTATACCCTAGCCTTCTGGGCTGTTGTGATTCTATTTCTCCTATGATTCTTGCATTCCTCTGTCTTTTTACAATCCCTCCTGGCTTCTTGCAATAATGTCATAGTATTCTTCCTTCCTGTGTTTTCTTCATAGTTTGTCCAAAGCAGGTCTTACTCTCTTTAATAAAGAGTTCTGACAAAGCACCTAACTCAGAAGTTTGAAAATTTTTTTCTTCCTTATCTTTCTCTAGATTGTCCCCAACCTGAGTAGAGCTTCCTACCATTTGAGACTATTTTATTACTCTTTCCTTAACTTGGGTTTGGATAATCAATAAGAGAGCCCAGGCAAATTTTGATAAGAATAGAGTGTGATTTTGATCTACTTCTGGGTCCATACCAGTGAATTTTGAGAAAGTCTTAAGGAACTGCTCATGGAAATCAATGGGAGAATCATCTGTTTGTGACTTCTCTCAGATCACCATTATTGAAAAGGCCTCAAGTTTGGTTCCCTTTTGATGGGTCTTTAATGCACTTTGATCTTCCAAAGTAGTATATGTGGGAAGTGAGAGGAAATAGATAGCTGCTCCCTTGGCCACTGTAGTCCTTTCTATGGTGATTTTCTGGATTCTGATGTACCTGTTGGATAAGAGGAACAAAGTCTACGACTGGAAAATTCTACAGGTAGTCAGTGCACATCCCCATGTATGGGGCTGCAAACTAAGAATGCAATGAAGTACTTCAAACTTCTGGAGGAAAAAAGTAAAGAAGACTTAAAATGAGTAATCAGCTGGTGACAAATGCATGTGACTTCCTTCTTCCTCAGTTGCGTCAACTATGCCAGTGTTTCAAATAGGAAGGCTGTTTGTCTTTTCTTACATGAAAACAAGATAAATGTAAATTATGTAGCACTTTGGTTTCCCTTGCCATGTTGACATTCATGAGCTTAACACCTTGTTTGCCTTTTTTCAGGGCACAGTCTTTTACCCAAGTTCTCAAATGTTCCCAGATTAGGTCTCTTTATCATTTCTGCTTTCCTAGCTATGTAGTATGGCCAGTCCCTATTGACCATTTCACTCTTGGGAGTGAAATCTGGACTGATACAGTAAATGGACTCAGAGTTAGGCCAGGAGGCATACAAACCTGTGTCTTCAGAGCAGGAAATTCATCACTAACTAACTAACTAATTAACTAAAGTTGTGCCTCATCCTTTTCAGAGAAATCTGCTCGTGAAGGAAACCACTCATCTAAAAGTTCATTACCTCCCTCTTCCTGTGAGGCAGTCTGAGACAGGATGGGATAAACAGTTGCAGGGGAAGCAGAGGGAGAAGGCAAGGCAGAAAGGTGGAAAAGGGTTTGGGGAAAGGGAATGTGTCCTTCATTTTCTCAATCCCCTTTCCATAGTTTTCATTCTTTCTTTTTGGCTACAGAAATCACTTATAACTTTTCTCTTAGAATGATATTTATCTCCTAAATGCCAGTAATTCATTTGGTTGGAATGAGCCTGTATAAAAACCCCAGCAAATATCTTGATTTATCCACATCAGAACCATCCTTGGGTCATCACAAGACTGAATTCTCATTTACCCATTCCAAATAGGACAGAAATATTAACCCTTTAAGAGAAAGACCTGCAGGCAACATAACTGGTTACCATATTTTCTAATCATACAGTGATCCTGACAGAACTTTAGAACCCATATTATCTATGCTTATTCGGTAGTAAAATACCGAATTTGAAGAAGATGTATTTTTCTGATTTCTTTTCCAAGAGTAGAGAGCTATAAGGGAAACTGGAACTGAGGTTCTCTTACCTGGCTGTGGTTTGGCTGTTCACCTTCAGCTGGTCAACTGCCAGATGTCCTTTCTTCATTTCTACATTTGTTGGGGAAATAAAATTAAAAACAGTCTCTTGACACAGAAAATCTCTCCACAAAGGTGTAAGAGAAAGAAAACAGTTGTATTATTGAATAAACATGAATATAGACTGTGAGGTGCATCCCAGGCAATCCACTAGGACATTATGAAGACAAATATATGTATTTTATATAGCCGAGCAGATATAACCCATCACATCTGTGTTCTCAAGATAAACAACTAGTCCTCAAGAGGACTTGACAGCACTATTTTCACACATAGTTCATCCCAAATTTACTTGGTAGTTGGGTGACCATCTGTGTTTGCTAATTGGCTTTATCTAAAAGAAAAAAAAAATATCAGCTTCTTATGTCTTTATGACAAGGGGTGGTTTTACAACTTGGAGTGAGATGCCTGCCCACCAAAGTTAAGCTGTTATCCTCCCACAGAAACTGAGAGATGGGGGCGCTCTCTTTGATTTTTTTCCTTGATTACATTTCAAAGAAACACTTCCCAGGTCCTTGAGATGTTCCTGAGTCTCTAAAGCTGGAAAGAGCTTATTTAGCTTTTAAGAAGATTTACATATATCTCAAAGAGGGAAAAAACTTATTACAAGTTTTCTAAAGTAAATGCTCTAAGGGGATTGGGTGGGGGGAGTCTCTTCCCCTATTTTCAACAGGAAGACATTTTTTTCATTTGCATTTACCCTTAAAGTGTCACTCAATTTGGATGTATTTAATATATCCTTATGATTAGATTTAGATTCTGTATCTTTGGCAGGAATAACAGTTATTTTGTTTTTTGATTCTGTCAGTTGATACCTGCTTTCATTGTATCTCATTACTGGTGGTGTTAATTTTGATCACTAGATTAGGGTGTTGTGTGTCAGACACCTCCATTTTAAAGTTACTTCCCTACCCTCATGAAAATGAGAGCTGGGATATTCCTGGGTGCCTGGGTGGCTCAGTCGGCTAAACATCTGATTTCAGTTCAGGTCATGATCTCATGGTTCCTAAACTTAAGTCTCGTGTCAGGTGAATTTGAGTCCTACCTCTCTCTCTGTACTCTATCTCTCTCTGT
>CM053562.1:46327599-46396816 GCA_028646485.1 Cryptoprocta ferox
TTATTTCTAGTTAGACCAGTGGAAGCCTCTTCAAACTGGTTTATATTTTCTTTTAACACATTTCTATATTGAAAGACTCCCTTTCTTTCCAGCAACAAATAATGTTCCAAAGTCATGTTTTACTTTTTCTGCCTGAACCCTGGAATCAGCCATTTCTCCAAGGAGGTCTGGTTCCTTTCTGTAGAGAATTGTTCATAGAAGCCCATGTCTGGGAGCTAAATGTGTTTGATACATTTGGTCTGTCATTGTTCTTTAGCCAATTCAGTAGACACACCTAGGAGAAGTGTGTGTATATAGCTATATTTCTATATGTATCTATATTGAAGATAATGAATTAACACTATCTTCTCCAATCCTAGTGCAATAACACACAGTATATTCTTACCCATTCCACACTTGTAATCTTATTTTTACTTAATTTTTAAAAATTGAGATATAATTGACCTATAACACTATATTTGTGTACAACATAATTTGCAATATGTATTGCAAAATGATTACAACAATAAGTTAACATCCATCACCCTACATTGTTACACATTTTGTGTGTGATGAGAACTTTTAAGGTCTACTTCCTTAGCAGCTGTAATGTATCTTGTAGTGAGAAATCTATATCCCTTTATACTTCATGTACTAGTTATGCAAATCTATCACCACTGCCATGAACACAGACCCCCTACCCCTCCACTGTAGAGAATCTTTCCATAAGTTAGGAGGCCACTATTTGGATATCCTTATACTTTTTTCAAGTTCAAAACCATGTGTTGGGCTATGCCCTTGCACGGGACCTCCTAACCCAACTAAGGCTACTAGACTCTCTCCTGGAATGCCTTACATATGGGACATCCTCTGATTTAACTCTGGTTCTTACTTCCCAAGGGAGGGGGAGTAAAATTCAAGAAGGAAGAGAAATATTAAAAAACTGCATCCAACAAAAACAAACAAAAAAAACCTAGTTTCCTGTCTTTATCCTAATGCCAGGAGTCTCCAAACACACTCAGATTCAGTAGTTTTGCTAGGATTCGAGACTCAACATATAATTATATTCATGACTACAAAATATTACTGGGAAATATTGCTTATCAGGAAGCTCATTACACACTCAACACTTAGGGTGTTTATTGGGAGTTGGTCACATAGGCAGCTTCTTTTTGGCACATAGAAAAATTCCAGACTCCCAGAAGGAAAGCAGGTGTTCAACATAAACCATATTGCCAAAAAAAAACAGTCTAAGCACACTAAGCCACCCTTTTTAAGTTTTTACTTTAATTCAAGTTAGTTAACATACAGTGTTAACTATATGTTATGTATAATATATACAGTATATTATCACAATATAGTGATTCGATAATTCCATACATCACCCAGTGCTCATCACAAGTGCACTCCTTAATTCTTCTCTATTTCACTCATTCCTCCACACCCCTCCCCTCTGGTAAATGTCAGTTCTCTATAATTGAGTCTGTTTCTCTTTTTCCCTTTGCTCATTTGTTTCTTAAATTCCATGTATGACTGAAATCACATGGTGCTTGTTTTTCTCTGACTTATTTCACTTAGCACTATACTCTCTAGTTCCACCCATTTCATTGCAAAAGACAAGATATCATTCTTTTATACAGTTGAATAATATTCCAGTGTGTGTGTGTATTATATATATAAGGTTATTATATATATATAAAAAGTAATTATATATACAATACACACACACACTGGAATATATATATGGAATACACACACACACACACACACACACACACACACACACCTCATTTCTTTATCCATTCATCAACCAATGGATACATGGGCTGTTTCCATAATTTGGATATTGAGGACAATGCAGCTATAAACACAGGGGTGCATGTATCCCTTTGAATTTGTGTTTTATATTTTTTGGGTAGTGCAGTATTCTTTGGGTAGTATATTCTTTGGGTAGTGCAGTAATGTACTTACTGATAGTTCTATTTTTAACTTTTTGAGGGACCTCTATACTGTTTTCAAGTGGCTGCACCAGTTTGCATTCCCATCAACAGTGCAGGAGGGTTCCTTTTTCTCCACATACTTGCCAACACCTGTTGTTTCTTATGTTGTTGATTTTAGCCATTGTGACAAGTGTGAGGCAGTATCTCATTGTAGTTTTGATTTGTATTTCCCTGATGATGAATGATGTTAAGAATCTTTTCATGTGTTTGTTGGCCATGTGAAAGTCTTCTTTGGAAATATGTCTATTCCTGTCTTATGCCCATTTTTTAATTGGGTTATTTGTTTTTTGGGTGTTGGGTTTTAGAAGTTCTTTATATATTTTGGATATACTTTGTCAGATATATCATTTGCAAATACCTTCTTCTGTTCTGTAGGTTATCTTAGTTTTGTTGACTGTTTCCTTTGCTGTGCAGATATTTTGTTATTTTGATGAAGTCCCAATAATTTATTTTTGCTTTGTTTCCCTTGCCTCCAGGAGACATATCTAGAAAAAAGTTGCTATGGCCAGTATCAAAGAGGTTACTGCCTGTGTTTTCCTCTAGGATTAATGGTTTTTGAATTTGTTTTTCTGCATGATATAAGAAAGTGGTCCAGTTTCATTCTTTTGCATGTTGTCCAGTTTTCCCAACACCATTTGTCATTTTTCTATTGAGTATTCTTTTCTGTTTTGTCAAAGATTAGTTGACCATATAGTTTTGGGTTCGTTTCTGAATTTTCTGTTCTGTTCTATCTATGTGTCTATCTTTGTGCCAGTACCATTCTATCCTGATCACTATAGCTTTGTAATATAACTTGAAGTCTGGAATTGTGATGCATCCAGCTTTGCTTTTCTTTTTCAAGGTTGCTTTGGCTATTGGGGTCTTTTGTGGTTCCATCCAAATTTAGAATTGTTATAGTTCTGTGAAAAATGCTGATGGTGTTTTGATAGGTATTGCATTAAATGCATAGATTGCTTTGGGTAGTACGGACATTTTCACAATATTCTTCCAATCCATGAACATGGAATGTCTTTCTATTTCTCTGTGTCATCTTCAATGTCTTTCATCAGTGTTTTATAGTTTTCAGAGTACAGGTCTTTCAATTCTTTTGTTAGGTTTATTCCCAGATATTTTATTTTTGGTGCAATTGTGAATGGAATTTCTCTGCTGCTTCATTATTGGTGTATAGAAATGCAACAGATTTTCATACATTGATTTTTGTATCTTGTGACTACTGAATTTATCAGTTTTAGCAGTTTTTTGATGTCTTTTGAGTTTTCTATATAGAGTATCTTGTCATCTGCAAATAGTGAAAGTTTTATTTCTTCCTTACTGATTTGGATGCCTTTTATTTTTGTTGTCTGATTACTGTGGCTAGGACTTCAAGTGCTATGTTGAGTAAAAGTGGCAAGAGTGGACAGCCTTCTCTTCTTCCTGAACTTCTTCCTGATGTTGGCTATGGATTTTTCACATATAGCCTTTATTATGTTGAGGTATGTTCCCTCTAAACCTACTGTGTTGAGGGTTTTTATCATGAATGGATATTGTACTTTTTCAAATGCATTTTCTGTATTGAAAGGATCGTGTGGTTTTTATCCTTTCTCTAATTGATGTGATATATCACCTTGATTGATTTGCAAATATTGAACCACCTTTGCAACCCAGGAATAAATCCCATTTGATCGTGGTGATTGATTCATTTAATGTACTGTTGGATTCAGTTTGTTAGTATTTTCTAGGGGATTTTTGCATCCATGTTCATCAGGGATATTGGCCTGTAGTTCTCTTTTTTTCTGTGGTGTCTTTGTCTAGATTTGTTATCAGAGTAATGCTGGCTTCCTTGAATGAATTTGGAACTTTTCCTTCCTTTTCTGTTTTTGGAATAATTTGAAAAGAACAAATATTAACTCATTTAAATATTTGGTAGAATTTGCCTACGAAGCCATCTGGTTCTGGACTTTAGTATTTTAGGAGTTTTTTTTTTTTTTTATTACTGATTCAATTTCTTTGCTGTTTTTTTTTTTTTTTTGTTACCAATTAAATTTGTTTGCAGATTATCAGTCTGTTCAAATTTTGTATTCATGTTTCAGTTTGGGTAGGTTGTATGTTTCAAGGAATCTACCCATTTCTTCTAAGTTGTCCAATTTGTTGATATGTAGCTTTTCATAATTTCTCATAATTGTTTTTCTGTGATGTTGGTTGTTATAGGTTTCATTTGAGCCCTTTGTCTTTTTTTTCTTGAAGTCTGACTGGAGGTTTATCAATTTTGTTGATCTTTTCAAAGAAACATCTCCTGGTTCACTGATTTGTTCTATTGATTTTTTTTTTTTTTTTTTTTTAGTTTCTATATCACTTATTTCTGCTCTAATCTTTATTTCGTTCCTTCTGCTGGTTTGGGGTTTTGTTTGTTCTTTTTCCAGCTCCTTTATGTGTAAAGTTAGTTTGAAATTTTTCTTATGTTTTGATGTAGGCCTGTATTGCTATAACCTTCCCACTTAGAACCACTTTTACTGCATCCCAGAGGTTTTGGACCATTTTGTTTTCATTTTCATTTGTTTCCATGTACTTTTTTATTTCTTTGGTTTTATAGTTCACCCATTCATTGCTTGGTAGCATGTTATTTAACCTCTATGTCTTTATGGTTTTCCCAGATTCTTTCTTATGGTTGACTTAATTTCATGGTATTGTGGCCAGAAAAGATGCAAGGTATTACTTCCATCTTCTTGAATTCATTGAAGCTTGTTTTGTGGTCTAATATGTGATCTGTTATGGAGAATGTTCCATGTGCACTTGAAAAGAATATGTATTTTCCTGTTTTGGGATGGAATGGTCTGAATATATCTGTTAGATTCATCTGTTCCAGTATGTCATTCAAAGTCACTGTTTCCTGGTTTATTTTCTGTTTAGATGATCTGTCCATTGATGTAAATGGGGTGTTAAAATTCCCTACTTTCATTGTATCATTACTGATTAGTTTCTTTATGTTTGTTATTATTTTATATATTTGGGTGCTCCATGATGGATGCATAAATATTTATAATTGTTACATCTTCTTTTTGGATTGTCCCCTCTATTATGATAGTGCAGTGCCCTTCTTTACCTCTTGTTAAAGTCTTTGTTTTAAAGTCTAGTTTGTCCAATATAACTATTTGCTGCTCTGGCTTTCTTTTGGCATCCATTTACCTGATTAATATTTCTTCATCCCCTCACTTTCAATCAGCAAGTGTCTTTAGGTCAAAATGAGGCTCTTGTAGGCAGCATATAGAGATCTTGTCTTTTTATCCATCCTATGTCCTGTGTCTTTTGATTGGAACATTTAGTTCATTTACATTCAAAGTAATTATTGATATGTATTGTAATTTTATTATTTTGTAGTTGTTTCTGAAGATTTTCTCTGATCCTTTCTTATCTTTCTCTCTCATGTTTTGCTGATTTTCTTTAATGATATATTTGGATTTCTTTCTTTTAATTCTGTGCATATTTATTAGTGGTTTTTGATATATGATTACCATTGTTAGTATATAACTTCTTCTGCATAGAGCAGTCTATATTAAGTTGTTGGTCTTTTAACTTTGAACCGATTCATCTCTCCTCCCCATATTTTTTGTATATGTTGTCATATTTTATATTCTTTTATCTAATGAGTTCTTTAATTTTTTTACAGAAATAATATTTTTACTGTTTTTATGTTTCCTCCTTTCATACTATCACTTATCATTTCTTCTTCTTTGCCTTTTTAATATTTCTTACAGGGCTGGTTTAGTGATCATGAACTCCTTTAGTGTTTATTTGTCAGGGAAACTTGTTTCCTTTTCTGAATGGTAACCTTGCTGGATAGAATAGTCTTGGCTGCAGATTTTTTCCATTCAGCACTTTGAATGTATCCCACCACTCCCTTTTAATTTGGAAAGTTTCTGCTGAAAAATCCTGATAGCCTTATGGGGTTCCCTTGTATGTTATTGCCATCTTTTGTCTTACTGCTTAAATTTTTTTCTTTATTACTATATTTTGTCAACTTAATTGCAATGTCTTGGTATGGATCTGCTTTTGCTAATTTTGTTGGGGATTCTCTGTGCCTCCTGGATTTGAATATCTATTTTTTTTCTCCAGATTAGGGAAGTGTTCACCTATAATTTCTTCAAAATGCCTGGCCCCTTTTTCTCTCTTTTCTTCTTCTGGGATTCCCATAATGTGAACGGTACTATGTTTTATGGAGTCGCTGAGTTCTCTGAGTCTTCTCATTTTACATAATTATTTTTTCTCTTTTGTTCAGGTGATTAACTTCCATTACTCTGTCTTCTGGATCACTAATTCATTCCTCTGTTCTTCCACCTTTCTGTTCATTCCATCATACATGTTCCTCATTTTGTTTATTGAGCCTTTTATCCTCTGCTGTGTTATTTCTTATGTCTGTTAAGGGTCTCATTCATGTCTTCCATTCTTTTCTCAATTCCAGTGGATATACTTATTATCATTGCTTTAAATACTCCGTCAGGTATATTTCTTATGTCTGTTTCACTTAGATCTCTGGCTGTGGCCTTGTGCTCTTCTTTCATTTGGACAGGTTGCTCTCTCTTCTCATTTTGTCTTTTGCCTGTTTGTGTGTGTTAACCAAGTCAGCTAAATTTCCTGTTCTTGAGCGTAATGGCCTTATGAAGAAGAGGTCCCTGCCATGTAGTGTTTCCTCTTCCCCAGAGCCCGGCAGTTCAGAGAGTGTCTTGAATGTATGCTGAGTGTGCTCTGTTGTGTCCTGGCTGCTTAACCATTTATGCCAGTCATCTGCAGATTGGTTCTCTTTACCTGTTGTGGGCAGTGTTTGGTCCCTGGCCTGAATGAGGTACATTTTAACTAAGTGTGCTCTGGTCTTCTTTTAAATGAGACTTGTTTCTGCTGCTGCCAGAACTGAGGCACCACAAAACTCCCTGTTGGGAGATGCAGTGTGAGCAGGGGTGTGGGCCTGTTACACTGGAACTGAGGCAAATGTGACAGGGAAGGGAAATTGCACTGGAGCATGGAGGATGGGGTTTGGTGTAAGCAAATTAGGTAGCCAGTGTTGGCACTGCACTGGTTCCTGCAGGCGACTCTGTACTTACGCTGAGGGGGGCAAGGGAGGGTAATGGCACATGCTAATTTCTTTGTTTCTAGAGGGATGTCTTCATGAATGCTACCACGCTAGGACACTCTAGGACTTTGAAATGGGCAAATAACTTCCCTACTGTCTGCCCCAGCCACTCTTCAGATTGCTGTTTCCACATATATGTCTGTGGGTTGTTTCCCTGCCTTCTCTCCAGAAGTAGTGCACTGCTCTCCAGGTTCTATCCTAACGGTGCCTGCTGACCTTTAAAGTTACAGGTTTTAAACCCCGCTGGTTGCAAGAAGTAGCAAAATTTGGCCCCTTTTGCTTTCGAAGCTACATGTTAGGGGGATTCATCTTCCCTGTGCACTCTTCTCTGTGCTAATCTGTGTTTTGAGCTTCTCCGTGACTTCGGCTCTCTTCCCACCTCAGTGGCCACGATGATCCTTTTCTCTTCTAAACTGCATCTCTACTTCCTACCTTTTTCATTGTGGCCTCTTCTCTACCTTTAGCTGTGAGAAAGGCCACTATTCTTCTGCCACTATTCAGGTCAATTTCTGGGGTATTTAGGATGATTTAGTAGTTGTCTAGTTGTATTTGTGGAATGAGGTAAGCCTAGGGTCCTCCTACTCTGCCGATATCTTCCAACCATAATAAGCCACTCTTATAAGTTGGCACGACATTCTTATAAGTTAAGCATGACAGCATGATGAAATCTAATTTCCAGGATGCCACCCAAGAGTCAATCTTGCACACAAGCCTTTGAAAGAGAGCAGTTAGGCCTTCTTATGTGGCTCAGCACAATCTCAGCACAATCATTGACCTTTATTTTTATTTAGGTTTGACTTAAAGTTAAGTGCATAAATCTGAACCAACCTGCTTCACAAGTTTTACAACTGTCTGTCTCCTGTAACTATCGCTAGGTCTAGATATGAAAACTATCTACACTCTAGGGTATAGCCATTACTCAGACTTCTGTCACTGTAGGTGACAGTGGTTTTGTCTACGTGCAAATATAATCATACAATGTATACTCTTTTGTGTCTGTTTTTCTCTCAACATGCTGTCTCTGAACTGAATTCATGTTGTTGTATATACTCTAGTTTATTTTCTTACTGATCTGTAGTATTCCCGTAGATAAATGCATTACAAATGCACACATCCTAATGTATTTGAGTTTTAAAAAAAAGAACTTCAAAACTTATGCTGATAAACATATGTGTACAAGTCTTTGAATTTAAGTCTTTGGTTTCATTTTTTATTCTGTATCCAGCAGTGGATGGAATTATAGGGTTATAAAATATAGCTAATCAGCATACTGTATGTCCAAACAGCATATTTGAGTTTTTATAGCTTTAATCAGATAAGCTTTGTTTTTTTATTTTTTTGTAATTTTTTTAATGTTTATTCATTCTGAGAGAGAGAGAGAGAGAGAGAGAGAGAGAGTGAGAGTGAGCACGAGCAGGGGAGGTCAGAGGGGGAGGGTGATACAGAAACCAAAGCAGGCTCCAGGCTCTGAGTGTCAGCACAGAGCCCGATTGTGGGGCTCCAGCTCACAAACTGTGAGATCATGACCTGAGCCAAGTCGGACACATAACCCACTGAGATATCCAGGAGTCCCTGATAAGCTTTATCTTTTAATAAGAGCATTTAACTGATTTACACTTAATGTAATGCTGAAAGTATGGCTGTCCTCTTGCTCTTTTCTAGTGGTCCCTTCTGCTTATTCTTTATTGTTCCTTATTTTCTTTTGATTAACCCATCATTTTTATATTCTTATTCCTCTAGTAGGTTTTTACTTGTACCTTTCTTGGTGCCCTAGGAGAGTGTGAGACTTAGTTTTTTAGGCAGTTCAATTGCTGCAGATCAGCCTATTCCTGTTAAAGACTAAGTGGTCTTTTTCAGTTTTTTCCTTACTCTTAGAGCATGACCTTCATTCTTCTGACATGATTCCTATTCCTAGGATTTGGTCTTTCTGGGATCTCAACTGAACTGTATTGTCCACTACAAAGTTTTCACTCTGGCTAGGCTTGAAATATAACTTACCTTATTCTTGGGTGGCCTCTGAAATCTCTGCTCACATATTTGAGTTTCTATTCTGTGGCTCCCTTCTTTTGCAACTGCCATCAAATCCCATCTTTTTTGTTAGTCCCTATTTCTTTGACCATGTGAGAGTGATATTATCTGTTGATTTTTTTTAAAATTTTTAACATTTATTTATTTTTGAAGGAGAGAGAGACAGAGTATGAGCAGGGAAGGGGCAGAGAGAGAGAGAGGGAGACACAGAATCCAAAGCAGGCTCCAGGCTCTGAGCTGTCAGCACAGAGCCTGATGCGGGGCTTGAACTCACAATCTGTGAGATCATGATCTGAGCTGAAGTCCTGCCTAACCAACTGAGCCACCCAGGTGCCCTTGTTGATTTCTAAATCTTGGGGAAGTGTTTTGAAAGATATAGTCAGGAATAATGATAGTAAAATGGGTCTCACATTTTGTGCTTTCTTACTCTCAAGGAAGGATTACAGCCCTGTGTTGGTTTCTTTCTTTATCTTTTTCTTTCTTTTAATTTTTAAGTGTTTTTATTTATTTTTGAGAGACAGAGAGAGACAGGGCATGAGTGAAGGAAGGCCAGAGAGAGAGAGAGAGAGAGAGAGAGAGAGAGACATAGAATTTGAAGCAAGCTCTAGGTTCTGAGCTGTCAGCACAGAGCCTGATGTGGGGCTTGAACTCATGAACTGCAAGATCATGACCTGAGCCAAAGTTGGACATGTAACCTACCGAGCCACTCAGATGCCCCAGTGTGTTGGTTTCTTTCTAATTCTCTGTATAACTGTTTTGTATATTCATCCATCTTTTCAAGTTATTTATGGAGAAAAGCAGGTCCTTATATTAATGGTACCGGCATTCAGCTTTTAGGTTTGAACTCTGTAATCTTTGGAGGAAACTTGTTCGATTTATAAAAAAAAAAAAAAAAAAAAAAAACTCGTTTATTCACAACAGTGACCTACCTCTGATTTTCTTATATGACTCCCCTGATTGTGCTTATTTTTAATTTCTGATGTCATGTAAAGTGAAAATGTCCTTCTTGTACCTAATGGCTCTTAAAGAATTGAGAAGATACCTATGATAGTCATTAATCCTTCTTCCTGCCTAAGTTGTCGCCATGCTTTTCAGTTGGTATGCATGTGCTTAGTTCATATTCTGTTATCTTCTTGGACTCTCCTTTAAATGTGGCCCCAGTTTAGTGTTCTTTTTCATTGTTGTACCCAGATGTGATCTGGGTAGCACAGAGAACTTCAGGACATTTGCTTAACTATATTTGAAGACTACGTATTAATCTAATATAACATAAAGTGGTTATATGGGTGTCATTTACTAATATCGTGTTTATATTTAACTAGGCAAGTAAGTGATTTTACATTTACTACTACTACATTTTGAGGACCAAGAGTTGTTTTATAAATTTCTGTGTGTTTTGTCTAGTTGTTTTTTTGGTGGGGGTAGCTTTTTCTACCTGGTGATTGCATTTTAAAATTTAATTGTTATTAACATCTGTATTATCTCCTGGCAAGATTTTTCCAGCAATATTCTAAAAATCATGAGTAAACTATTGTATAACATGTGTTTCAAAATGAACCAATGGGACCCACCAGACTTACTTTTATTACTTACTGTTATTAAAACAATAGCATAAGAACTACTTATTCAGCTCCCAGTCTGTCAAGCATTGTTTGCACACATGTTATTCATGTTCAAGTATTATAGTGCCTTCTGTATGTATTGTTGAAGCAGCTTTATAAAATGTGTTGAATTTTATAGATGACTTACCTGAAAGGTACAAGTTCCCAGCTAATAAATGTAGGAGCCAGAATTTGAATCCACTCTTCATTCTCTGAAGTTCATGTGCATGTCATTACTTTAAGCTGCTTGTCACTAATCAAAAAATTTTTGATTCTGATGCTTATTGTCTAGTCTAGTACATTTCTAGCCTTCTCTTGGCAACCAAAATTCCATGAAATATTTTGAAAGCCACTGATCTGTGTAATAGTCCTCCAGATTACTAAATCATTCTTAATGTGTTTTCCATGGAACAGTAGCCTCTAATATGGTTCATTAAAAATGAATTCTGTGTTTAAAAAAATGATAAATGAGCAAGCAGTCAACTGATCATATACCTTCCCTTATGGGTTCTGAAACAACTTAGAATTAGACACAGGTGTGAAACAGAGACCAAAATATCTGCTTTGTAATTAGTAAAACTAAGCTAGAGAATACAGTTTGGACCCAAAACCAAAATTATGCCTCCTACACTTGACACAATTTCAGGCTTCTTCCCTTATAGAATAGAACATGGTATGGGAAAGTTACCAAGTGCATAAGACTAGAGTGGACATACAATTTATTTGGTCCATCTCTTCTATGTAAGAGTGAATGTCAACATAAGGGCTTGGCTATTCATGCTTAGTATTTTTTTTCTATATGTCACCAATTAAATAAATCATTCTCATCAATGAACAAGAATAAGTAAGACAAGTGGTCTGTAAGTATTACTCTTTTCTCTTGGAGGAAAAAAAAGTCTTAACCTTCCTATAAAAATGTGGGGATTAGTATAAAAAGCACTCTTCTAAAGAATCATAAGTTTTTTCCCCAGAAGTTTGAAAAAAGAATTTAGTTTTTAAACTGTAAAACTACAGTCTAATTTAATGAAAAGGCTGAAATAATATGCAGGTAGACTCCTTCTGGCAATCATAGATTTTATGCAGTACATATCCCTATAACATGTATAAGAGATACTTAAGAAATGGAAAATTTTCCACTGTGGGTCTCGCATGTGCTTGCCACCCACTGCTCTTCCTGTTCTCTTGCACGTGGCTTTAAGTCCTAACTCTTCCTTCTGGTTCCTTTTAATAAATGCCCCACCAGCAGCTAATAATTCTTCCCTTTTCCTAGAACCAGTTATGACCAATTATCCCCAAAGCAAACTTAATTTCATCTGAACTCTCTCCACAACTCCATAAAACCCTTGTCTCTTTCTCTCCAGCAAGAATGCTAATGTTCTGGTGGTAATCATATTGCAATATAAATGCATCAGCTCAACACATTGTATACCCTAAACTCAGACAATGTTATGTCAGTATCTCAATGAAAAAAGTAAAATAACAAATTCCATTATAGGCTTTATTTAAAAAAAAAAACAACTAAAATTAATGCCACTAAGCAGGATATTCACTGACCTCAGAATGGTATCTCTGGGAAGGGAAGAAGAAAAAGAAGGACTAGCAGATGAGTTAATTGGTTTAGTAGCACTGTTTTAAAAAATATAAATCACTCTAGGAAACAATATTGCTTTTTGTAAAACCTGCAATATAAGTAGATGAGAAAATGTATCATTCTCTAAATTCTTAAAGTTATTTCAATAATAAAAACAATTTAGGTATCAAAAAATCCAAAATACAGTTGTCCCAATTAAAGAAAAAAGAAAACATTGCTACTTCAGGGAATGGATGTGATGGCCATTTTGAAATGGTTTTTGAGAAGTGTTTAAAACATATGTTAAGGAATTTGTTAAGAGAGCTACATGCTCAATGTGTTAAAGTGTTATTTCAGTAAATGCACAGAATGGTCATTCTGTAATGCATATAGAGAAGTTTTTTTTTTTTTAAATCATGATAGAAGTTTCAAAAGAGAAGATTTTACAACTGGGCACCACAGAAATATATTGGCATAAAAACAGGCACATAGAATAATGGAAGCATTGAGTGCCTAGAAATAAATTGATGCATATACGGTCAACTAATATGTAACAGAGGAGCCAAAGATACTCAATGGGGAAAGGACAGCCAAGAATACTCAGTGGAGAAATAAAGGGCATTGGGAAAACTGTAAAAAATGTGTAATAGTGTAAAAAATAAAATTGAACTCACAGATTAACTCAAAATGGATTAAAGAATTAAATGTAAGCCCCAAAACTGTAAAACTCTTAGAAGAAAATGTAGGGAAAAGCTCCTTAACATTTGACAATGATTTTTTTAGATAGAATACTAAAAGCACAAAAGCAAAAAAGCAACAAAAGCAAAAATCAGCACGTGAGACTACATCAAACTAAAGTGTTTTGCTTGTAAAACAAGCAAAGGTGAAGCAAGATAAAGCAAAATGAAGAGGAAATCTATGGAATGGGAGAAAATATTTGCAAACCATGTATCTTATAAGGGGTTAATATCTAAAATATATGAGGAACACTTACAACTCAATAGCAAAAAACACTCCAAAATATTGGCAGAAGAACCAAATAGACATTTTCACAAAGACATCTAAGTGGCAAACCGGTCCCTGAAGAACTTCTCCGCATCACTAATCATCAGGGAAATGCATATCAAAACCACAATGAAACGTCAATGAAGAAATGGAACGCTGTGGACTGTTGATGTGAATGGAAGTTTGTTTAGCTATTATGAAAACCATAAGGAGGGTCCTCAAAAAATTAACTACTGTGGCACCTGATGGCTCAGTCAGTTAAGCGTCCACCTCTTGATTTTTGCGCAGGTTATAAATCTCAGGGTCATGGGTTGGAACCCCACGTCCAGCTCCACACTCACAGTATGGAGCTTGCTTGGGATTCTCTCCCTCTTCCTCTCTCTCTGCCTCACCCCACCCCACTCTCTCTCTCCTTCAGAATAAACAAAAAAATTAACTACCATGTGATCCAGCAAATCTATTTGTAAGTGTAGATCTGAAAGAAATGAAAATACTATCAGAGATATCTGCACAGTGTGTTTGTGAAACATTTGCAATAGACAAGACATGGAAACCATCTAAATGTCAAGTGATGAATGAAGAAAATGAAATTACATATTATATATTTAGTCATCAGAGGAGATCTTTTTATTTGTGACAACATGAGTGGATCTTGCGAGCATTCAGCTAAGTGAAACAAGTCAGAAAAAGAAATACTGTTAAGGACTCACTTTTGTATGGAATCTTAAAAAAACAAACAGTAGAATGGTGGTTGCCAGAGACTAATGGGTGGGGAAATAGGGAGCTATTTAAGAAAACTTTCTAAACTATCTCACACCTGTTTTATAGAAACCAGATCTAATTCCACCAAAATAGGAGTCATTTTTTCTTACACAAATTAACAATAAAAAATCAAACTGTGCCTAGGCATAGTATTGGGCTTTTGAGCACAGTGTTTAATACAGGTACCTGCAGGTGTTTATAGTTCATAGAGAATTCCATATTTTTGGAGACTAACATTTTGATTCACTTACCATCAGTATGTAGCCATTACTATGTGTCAGATGTTATTTTTACTCTAAAATATTCTTAAAAACCATGTGAGGTACATACTATTGTGTATACCTATGTGAGATTCTATGTCCATTTTACAGATGAGGAATCTGAGGTGAAACACACAGAGGTTAAGTGTCTTCTCCTAACTAGAAAGTGGTAGAGCGCAGGGTCTCTGGCTCCAGAGTCTGGACTTTCTACCACCATACTTGGCATCTTACTATGATCTGGAAACTTCTGTAGAATATAATATAAGAAAACTGCAAATAGAATTTCTTCTACAAATAAGATCCCAAATTTATTACAATATCAGTAAAGAGAAACAACGTTGCAAATAAAATAAACCAGTTGTATATCTTAGGGCTGTTAAAACTCCAGTGAAATGCTGGTATTGAAACTATGACAATTTTGGGATTTAAAACATGAAACTGAAAGGTTGTTCCCGTTTGTATTTAGAGGTGAACATTTTAAAATTCAATTAAACCAGAAAATATTTATAGGATGATAAGACAGCTTTAAATTCTAAGAGAAAAAAAATCCAAGGACTTACCAATGAACAAACCAAATTAGAATAATAAAACTATATTTGAAGGAAGAATGAAAGCTAGTCTTCATGTGAAAGTGTTCCAAAATGCTAATTATGCCCTGAAGTATGTATAATACGCTAACTTACCTTACAAACCAGGATTCCCAAGATGAGTACCAAATAAAACTGATGGACCTTGATAAATCAGTTGTTAACTATTATGTTTAATTTTTGTACTGTGGAACCATTGGAGTTTATTTTTTTATGAAAAATTTCCCACAGTTAAGTCAAAACAAATATTATGAAATACAGGTAGATTTTAAAATACTTAGTAACATTAGATTTGTCTACGTTATTTCATTTTCTCAAATGACAGTTTCTCTACACAAGTTGAGATGCACTTCTCAAGGTGTTGCCTTAACGGGAGCATTGACCTTTTCTGTCTCCCAGTCTTCACATTGTTGCACCACTTTAAGGTGAATTTTGAATGCCCCTACTTTGCACATGAATGAAAATGCAAAGCTGAGAGCTTTGCTTGGAGGTGAGTGAAAAGTAAGACTTCATCTGCTCTACTTTTCAAGTGGAACACTGTCTCTGACATACTGTGAAAACTTAATGTCTCATATTTTACATTAAAAAATACTTTGTTTATATTTTTTAAAAATACGTACGTACCATATATCGATCTTTATGTCACATTATAAGGGATAATATTAATAGAAAAATATACATAAATTGTATATAATACATACAAAATGAATTTTAAAAATACTCTGCAGAATATAGATTTAGCCTAGTTTTATCACCCATCTAATACCCATTGAGGATTTAGTTCTCTCGAATAAATATTACGGAAGATAAGCTATGGCTCTGCCTGATTGGATAATTTGATTATTTTTAAATGCTTTCCTTAAGTTACATTTGAGATGATACTTTGAGTATTCCAAAAGTAACTTTTTCATATATTAGTCTGTTATATAATTGGAACAATTGCAGTTTCCCTAAGAGTTTCATCCTTTGAATCCACTAAGGGCAAAGACTCTTTCTCTCTAGAAACTATCACACAGTTAAAGTAAAATGTTTTTTAAGAAAGCTAAAATGAGTTGAACTTATGAAATAAATTTATTAAATCTGTCACAAAGTTGATCAGGGCTTTTCACAGGAAAACTCTGCTACTATGTATGTCAATAAGTTTTGATACTGTACTATATTTTGAAAAAATAATATAAATTAGACTACTGTTTAACTTTAGGTTATTAGCATAGATTTTTGAAAATGGGAAATTGAAGCATTTTCAACAGCTTATGAGGTCATATTCCCATTTTACATTTAAATCTACCTTAAAAGCCAATATTGATACCTCTGAGACATAATTTAAGTGGAATCTACCAATATTTTAAATTAGCTTACAAGTTAGTCTGGATTAACAAAAACTGTTTTGTAATGCTCACCAATTTTAAATTGTTTCTGTATTTTAACATTTAAGAAATAGTGGGGCACCTGCGTGGCTTAGTTGGTTAAGTGTCTGACTCCTGATTTCAGCTCAGGTCATGATCTCATGGTTCATGAGATAGAGCTATGTGTACAGCTCCATACTGACAGTGCAGAGCCTGCTTGGGATTCTCTCTCTCCCTCTCTCACTGCATCTCTCTCTTGCTCTCTCTCGCTCTCTCAAAGATAAATAAACATTACACAAAAAGAAACAGTGTAGATCATTTTAGTATTCATATTTTATATTTAACGTAAAATAGTAGATTGAATGTTAGTGGAAAGTGGGATGCTTAAAACTTAGTTGAACTCCCTGTCAGGCATCTACTTCATCACCATTTTGCATACCCTTCTCTAAAACTTTGAGTACAAAGAGCAGATTTTCCAGACAGAGTAGGACAGCTTTTGGTAAAGTATATAGGACTTAAATAATTACTATTAAGTGTGAGAATACTGATTTTAATTAATTCTCAAATTTTGAGGATAATATGGACTTTTGAAATGTAATATAGAATTCACCAAAGACAAATTTTGCATTTGATGTTTCCTGAAATAAACTTTCACACAGATGAAAGAGAATATAAAATAAAACTTCAAATGCTATTTATAAGTGACACTACATAGTAAATCCAAGGACTGAATAAAATAGCCTTATGCACATAGCAGATGCAATGTCTGCCCTGGAGGGAGATTCTAAGTCCTTATAGAAAGGCTAAAAACACACCCAAATAAGTCTTCTCTCTACATATTTATCCTGCCAGGTTGCCCTAGAATATTATGTAAAGTTTCTTGTCAAATTGTTCATGAAATATGGATATTCCTGCATTATGGGTAGAAATTCAGTCTTATAAGATATCAACAAAATAACTGATTTTATTAGAGAACAGGCTAGTGGAAAAATAAGATGTTAGAACTATAACTATTTAATATCTCATGATTAAACATCTTATCAGAGGACTGTGTTTATGATAGTTTTCTTTTAGGTACCTTAGATTTTAATTTGAGAAGTAATTAAAAAATGAAAGTTCAAATAGTCATCCTGGACCATGCTCCTAACTTAATTATCTGCTGGCCCAAATTCATATTGAAGTCAGAGAGATGAAAATTAATTTTTTTTCCTTGGGGTTAAAGTTTTCAACCTGAAAGGAAATACCAAAATGAAAAATGTATTAAACACTATTAACTTCAAATTCATTTAATAAAGTATATACAAAGTAGACAATATTTTGAGCAAATAAAAACAAGTGACTCTCAAATGAACTATATTTTCAAGACAAGTTGATTTATAAAAATATTTAAGAAACTGAAAACACTGTGATAAAACTGCTTTGTAGGGGATCTATAAATTTCTGCTAAATAGGAAGAAAACAGCCAAGTGGAGATGGATCATAGCTCACACTTACAAGGTACTTTGTGCTAGTCACTGTTCTAAGTGTTCGATTTAAAAGTTAAAACTAAAATATTAGAAGCCATATTTATTGCCATTCCCATTATATAGATAATGCAATGAAGGCACATACACTAGACTTTTTGCTCCATGTGTCACTAAAGTGCTAAGTGGCTGAGCCATGACATAAACCCAGGACATCTGGCCCCAGAGTACATGCTTTGATTATTATATGCTACATCTAATGACCAGAAAGAAACTAAACAATGTTATCAGTGGTAGGAACACTTAAAATTGTAAACTAAGGTACATTAGTCTAGTTCTATTGTGGCAAGTACTTCATAGACTCCGTTTCAGGCTACTGCCCACTGTTGCTCTTGAACTAGGCCAAATGAGTTTCTAGCTTAAGAAAGTTGCATCTGTGGGTGTTGTATAACTTATTTTTAATTATAATTTTGATTCAGTCTGCTTCAGACAAGTGAAGCAGAAGCTGTGGGAGGAAGAGAAGAAAAATGCCATTTTAAATGCATACTGTATGCCAAAATGATTTTTGAAGACACTGACTTTTAATATCTTTGAGGTTAAAATTTGACTATGATTGTGGATCTTCTGCTGAACAATAAATAGGAGAACCATCTTTATTGATGAAGAGTACAACAGTGAATAGAAATGGAAGTTGGGCTGGAGGGGAAAAGGAAACTAGTAGGGACTATGATATGAATTCCTTCGGTAGATGTTTAGTGAAAGGACCCCTACTTGCCAGGTCTTTGACTTCATGGCATTCATAGTAAATATAGTGTAATGGTGAAGTTATAAGTCCTATCACTGAAAGTTTGAATCTAAAAATAGAAAAGCCTATGGATGGTAGCTATGAACGGTTCTCGTAGAGCATTAAAATAGGGTGATTAGGCCTCTCTAGTGAAGCCAGGGAAAAGTTTTCCTTACTTTGCAACTTCAGTGAATTGAGATTTTATTTTCGAGGAAGCCATTCATATGACTTCACCTTTTGACTTTGTATATTTCACCTGTCAGAAAAGGAAAACCTATTTTAAACAGAGATTATACACAAACCTACCACTCACATACACGTATATGCCCAAATATACTTAAGTATATTTGTCCCTGCTATTTGAAACATGGATATGTCTTCAGAACCAAAGATCCTTGTATTCCTTCCTTTGGATAAAAGCCAAGCTTATACTTTTGTTTATAAGCAGAGAGCAGTAAATAATTTTAAAAATGAAATACTTTAAAAGAAATGAACTCATTATCTACCTGCTGAATAAGGAAGCAATTCATATTCTCCTGGACCACAAAGGTCTTTAGAAACAATGAATAACAAATCTAATTGCCACTGAAGTCATTAGAAAACACATTAAAATGTTTACTCAGGTTTACTTAACAAAATATAGTAACAGGTAGATTTATATATGATGAGGGATTCCAGTTTATATACACTAGGACTCTCAATCCCTAATCTTTTATATCCTCTCTGTGTTTTAAAGCTGGGCCCGATAGTTTATATTTGTAAATTCTATACACTAAGCCCGTTTTTTCAACACTACTGCACGTTTGTAAAGGACCTACATAGACTGGTCACTGTATGCAAATGCCTACTTATAAGTAGTGGCTGAAAAACTGAAAAATGTTTTCCTGCCTTTGTAAGCTGGATAAAATACTAGTAATAGAATTATTATTTTATTGTTGCTAATATTCTTTGACTATTTTCCTTATTAAAACTGTTAAATGATTTATATAAACTAACTTGCTTAATCCCTTAATTAAATAAGCATTTTTATCATCACCCCTATGTTACAACTGAGGAAACTCAGGCTGCGAAGGCTTAAATAATTTGGAAGGTTCACAACGCCACTATTTTCAAGGTTGAGACCTGAATCTAGTTCTCTAACTTCATTCAACACCAATACTCCTCAATCACCCTGTTATCCCTTCTAAACATGCAAATCTTTTCTCCAATGTCTCCTCCACAGAAGCGGCTCCCATGATTATGCAATCTGAAGGTAGCTGCTCTGAGTTACTCTAAATATAATCTTGTATACTCTCAATAGCACTAACCATAACCTGTAATTATCTTGCTCACTTGTTTAATTACTATTCATCTTTAGTTCTCCATGGCAGGCAAGACCTTATCTATCATATTCAGTAAGTAGTGTACTTGCATTGCTAGGATAATAGTTGTGGTATAGAATAAGTGCTCTGGAAGTACTTCTTGAACAAATGAATGAACCATTTGGTACCTGTTCACCCCAGATAACATTTATTGGCTTCATATACCATATAGCCAGCTGCACATATATATTTCCACTTTATAATTTCAGATATCTTCAGTGTCATAATAGGTCTATGGGTGAACTCATTTCTATCATCCCAGTAAATAAAACTAATCCTTCTATTAAGTTTTAAAACTGAGAGTAATTTTGGAGCACCTGGGTGGCTCAGTCAGTTAAACATCTGACTTTGGCTCAGGTCATGATCTCACGGTTCATGTGTTTGAGCCCCGTGTAGGGCTCTGTGCTGACAGCTCGGAGCCTGGAACCTACTTCAGATTCTGTCTCCGTCTCTCTCTGTCCCTCCCCCGCTTGTTCTCTCTCTCTCTCTCTCTCTCTCTCTCTCTCTCAAAAATAAACAAAATTAAAACAATTAACAAAACAAGTAATTTTTATCTATTTTATTCCAATATACCTTTAAAATGATTATATAGATTCTGTCTTCTACATATCACCTGGCCTGTTCCACAGCTCTCTATTCTTTGCAGTATCTATAGCTATTTTGCTTAAATTTCATTAGCAACTTTTTATGTCCTTGCTTTCCAGTATATCCTTCCCATAATCTACTCTGCAGACTACAAATTGAAAGGTGTTTGCTTAACTCAATAAGCATTGACTTCCTGAGTTTACAATGGCTTGAGTCTGCACTGTTCATGGAATTAAATCCAAATTATTTTAACTTAGGTCATGAAATTTTCAATATCTAAATTGTATTTCTTCATTCTTCCAGTCTTTTGGTATGTTCCATGTTAAATTAAAACGCCACATAGAGTAGTGGCTGAGCAGGTTTTTGTTTCAAATTTTCTAGGTTCAAAATGAAGACTCATTCACTACTTAGCTATGTAATATAGACAAACTATTTAATCTTCATGTGTTTCAGATGCATGACAATAAAATGGGGAGAAGGTGGTAGTGATAATGATTGCACCTACCCAATAGGGAGATGTATTAAGTTATTAAATAATGTGAAGCATTGAAACAAGGTAATTGTTTTGTAAGTAGCAACTCTTTCTATGTCATTCTGGAGCCCTTTTAAAAACTTTTTTCCACCTTCTTTTCCTTTTTGGTTTTTTACTTTTATGAACCAACATGTTTTCTTACATCCATGTAGTGTTGCAATGGTAACTTTGCCCTAGAATTTTATTTGCTAGTTCCACTTGGTCAGATTGTCTTTTATGTCACTTCTGGTGAGTCTTTGCTTATCTCTCAGACAATAGGATGTTTCTTCCATGGGGACTCTTATAATTCATCTGTAAACTATTCTATCACAATGTTTTATCATTGTTTTTTTAATTTTATGAATTCCAAAATGTAAGCTTCTTGAATTTGGAGTCTCTACGTTGCCTGTAAGTGTATATAGTTCTAGCATGATTCTTTGTACAAAGAATACACTCAGTCAAATGTCTGTTAAACCCAATCCCAAAGAGTTCACATAAAAAGCCAATTGCTAAAAGAGAAAACGTCACATAGAAATAAGGTGTTTTGATATTCTCTCTTTCTCATTGAATATTACAAGATTTACTAAGAGTAGAAATGGTCATCAGATGATGTTAATCCTCATTCTCCAGACTATATTCCAGGCTTCACTTCCAACAAAGTGATAATGATACCTACCAGTTTTCTCTAGGCAGATAAAAATGTTGGTGATGCATGATTTGACTTTTCCCTAGAACATGTGTTACTTTGACACTGAATTTGGTTCAGGAACTAGGAAGTCCCAATGATTGTAATATTGTCTTAGGTAGAAATGTTATTTGTAAACAAAGTTCTTGAAACTTGGTAAGGCCAAAAGCAACTGTGTTGAGATATGCATCTACTTCTGCAATCTGTGACTAACTTCCACTCATTTTTTTAAAACATCGAGAAATGTCTACAATCTTACTCTGTAATATCTGTTGCTGTGTGAGAGAGAATGAGCCATCACTTCCCAGTTTGTAGTGTAGCTGAAATGATGCAGAAAATTAATCATTTTTGTATATGATAGAGCACCTTGACAAGATAATATATTATGGCATGTGAAATGGTATATCAACCAGAATGGCAATCTTTTGATAAAAAGATAATGTTTGTTGAATTAGTTTGAGTCCAGTGATGACCTTATAAGATCAATGAGTATCTTACTATGCACAAGGTAAAAACCTTTGTGTTCTGTATGAGCCTAGTACTTACTATTTATTCATGATTGAATTTAAACTTCATATAATCCTATTGATATTGATATTATTAAACCCATTTTATAGATTAATAGATTGAGGATAATCTTGTCTTAAGGTTATTCTCTTCTACCTCTTCTCTATCTCTTTCAAAAAAATACCAGTCATTGACAACCAATTAAGCCCTCCATTTCAATAAACTTAATATTAATCTTGACCTTTTGCCTCTAATTTTTAGTAAAATTTTCTATCAATTCAACCATCAAATCTATACAGCCAACAAAAAATTCATTGACTAAAGCTAAATATAATACTAAATATAGGATTAAAGCTGGGTAAAAAAATGTGATGAATTCTAGGACCTCAGGTATTATAATGTTCATCTTCCCATGTAGGCTATAAATTATTAAACAAGACACAATGACAAACTGAATATAATATACATTGAAAATGAAGCTACTTACTAGACATAATGGTGGTGGAATTAATACTGATTAAGGTCAGGAAAAGCTATCCTAAGTTGCATCTGAGGTAACGACTCCTCCTTGAATCCTCACTATTTCATACCCCCTTAGATTTTAATGTCCTGGAGTATTCTTATTTCTAAAAACATAATTATTAAAGATTGAGATGAACATGTTTGAGACAATTTGTATCCACAAGTGTTTTAACACTTTGTATATTTAATTACCTTCAGTGATCTTGTCTTTCACAGATAAAATACAATAATAATTGCAGGATTTTTAAATTCCTCTCTCTAGCCAAAGTTTAAGTGAGATCTATTGCAGTTAGAGAATTCAAAGCAAACTTGGGGACAAGATAAAAGGAAGAGTCTTACTACTTTTTCTCAACTTATTTTTTTAAGACCTCTCATTTCAATTGTAAAAATAACACATGTTTAGACAGAATTGCATTAAAACACAGCAAATACAAACTATTTCTATGAAAGATATGCTCTTCATTCAATGCCTGTTGGTTCATTTACTTTCCAGAGTGTTTTGAATATTGTGCAAATCTAGACTAGCTTTTAGCAACAGAATTAATTTAAGTATAGAAGACTTCTTGAACCCGTAAACTATTTTCATTAATGACTTCTAAATAACAGATTAACAGGCAAACACTTAATTACAAGTCTCCTTTTTTTAATCAGGCAAGCAATTCTAATACAAACTGACAAGTCCTTTATTTAGGAAGCTACTTTCTTTAGATAGTCATTGACAGTTCCAAAGATTTTAAGTCTATAAAATGGACATTAGAGATAAGAAAGCAAACAATAAATCTAAATAATAAAAACCTGATTTCCATTACTTTCTATTTCAAGTTTTAGAAGTTCGATTGTTAGATTGTAGAAATCTGAGGAAATGAGAAGCCATGAGGTAATGGAAAATTCCATAAGTTATGGCAGAAGGATCTAAGCAAAACCAAGTTCCTAGTAGACCTCCAAGTGATTACTTTAGCAAGTGACCGCTACTTGAGGTCTGTTATCCTTTTTTACAAAAGCTGGACTATTGATATGTCCTTATGTGGACTCTTTCAAGACAGGATTCACAGTATCCAGTCCCAGAGATATTGTTGCAAAAACCAAGGATGCTAATAATAGATTTTAATGTTATAAAGGAGTCATTTGAATGTGATAGTGTTATTTTGACCAGTAATTTTCTTTTTTTAATGTTTATTTATTTTTGAGAGAGAGAGAGAGGGAGGGAGAGAGAGAAAGCAGGGGAGGGGCAGAGAAAGAAGGAGATGCAGAATCTGAAGCATGCTCTAGGTTCCAGCTGTCAGCACAGAGCCCAACACAGGGCTTAAACCCATGAACCGTGAGATAATGACCTGAGCTGAAGTTGGACACTTAACTGACTGAGGTACCCAGGTGCCCTTTGACCAGTAATTTTTATCTCTATTAGTAAGCCTCATAGGATATACAATTATAATTGTAATATGATAAACCAGTGTTATAATTTGTTTTTATTAATGTTAGGTAAATTGGCTACAATAATTTTATTGATAGAGGTAGCAGGACTAGTCTGACTGTAATAAATGTTTAAAACTTCAATAAAAGTTTTAACAGACCAATGATAATATCCATGTTTTGAGTATTTAATGTATTCTAGTCATGGTGTTAAAAGGTTTACGGAAGCTACTTTTTTATAAAAGCATTACTGAGTGAAGTCAATGTACATAAAATAAGCTATCTAAAAAGTATAGTAGACATTGGCCATATTGATTCCTAAAATCTCTTGAACAGTATGATTCTAGGTTTTTAGTAAATCTTTACTTTGAGGTTTGCCTCCCAACATAGAAGTCAGAATTCATTAGTTGAGCCTCTCTTGCCACTAGATATGACCTGCGTCCTATGCTTCTCTAAGCAGATACACCATTGTTGAGACTTCATTTAGAGGGGGCTCTTGAAGAACATGATGAGCATGAAATCTTTGGGAGCATGGATGTGGGAACTTCTTAAAGAGTAGAAGGAGTGGAGTCCTTGGAGTCTAATCCTATGTTCCCTAGTGCCCGTGATGATTTCTCTTAATGATACAGATCTGAGTCTAGTTGTAAATTGCTTTTAGGTACATGGCTTCTAGCTAGTTTTTCTCAATTCCCTGAAGATTTTGTGAACTGCCTAATCTTTAATATTCTGCTTATTGTTCAGGGTGGCATCTATTGTTTGCAACTAAGAATCCTGATATATATGTATATATTTATAAATACATATATATGTATATTTTATAATATGTATATTTTATAAATGTTTATTCATTTTTGAGAGAGAGGGTGAGCAGGGGTGGCAGAGAGAGAGGGAGACAGAGGATCCAAAGTGGGCTCTGTGCTGACAACAGCAAGTCTGATGGGGGGCTTGAATTCACAAACCACGAGATTGTGACCTGAGCTGAAGTCGGACACCAACTGATTGAGGCAACCAGGCGCCCCTGACTGATATATTTAAGTTGCACAAATTTTACAGCTATAGTTTATTTTTCCTTTAAGATGTCAACCTAAGTTTTTCAGACTCTAAATCAGTGAGTGTATGTGTGTGTGTGTGTGTGTGTGTGTGTCTATTGCCTTAACAATCAGCTCATAGAAATAATTCAGTTTTCCAATGTCTTCAACAATTTGATATGCTTAATAAGGCTGCTTTGGGAAATTACTAAGATATCTTGGGAAAATTTCTGTAGTATTTAGTACAGCTTATTAGATCCAATGACTTTTCTTCACAAACTACATTTATTGCTCTCAGGTTAATCTTCCATATGAAATGCTTATAGTGCTTGCAATGTTTATATATGTGTGGATATATACACATTTTAAACAATTCTTTGTCTCTTTGTATCCTATGAAATAAATATGGCTCCTGTTGTATGAAGGTATTTCTAGTCTTACAAATATATTTTCCAAAGCCATGTGTTGAAATTTTATTTAGATACAACAAAATGACCCCTCTGTAAAGATGTCAGTTGCAGAACCCTTAGTTTCACAAGAAACTCCTTCAGAATTTCTGTAATGACTTTTATGTTTTCTTCTCTTAAGCTTTTTTGAAATTTAGAGTAGCTACCTTCAAAATAATTTTTAAAGCCAACAATCATGGAATAAATATTGAACAGTATTGTTAAAAATGTGTTACCCATATGTATTTCAACCATATTATAGATTTAATCACTTTTATCAATTCAGTTTTAATTTGAACACTAACAATGTTTATGTGAAAAAATTGCATCTCAACAAACTCACAAATGAATTGTATAACAGACTATAAGCATCTCATTTTCTAGGTACTCTCTTAGTTTGCTTATTAAATAAATCTATAGTTCTTTTTTTAAATACATGAATCCCATTCAATGTGTAGCTTAATAAATACAAAGCACATACACTGACCAGGTAGATTTTTGTGTTTAAAATAGTATGAACTTTAGAAAGTACGTTTTATTTGAAAAAAATTTTTTCTAAACAGTAAATTGAATAAGAATATAATGTTATTTTTAAAATAAGCTTTCAATTTGAGAACCATTTTAGATATATAGGAAAAGTGCAAAGATAGTGCAGAATTTAATATGTCCCATACCTAGTTTTGATTTTTAATATCTTACAGTATTATGCATTTGTGAAAATTCAAATTATTAATTAAAATTGCTATATTGTTAAGTGTATACTTAGACTTCTTTAACTTTTAGTTAAAGAGTATATTTAGTTAAAAGTAATATTCTCTTTTTTGTTCCAAGATCTCCTGAATGTTCTCACATTACATTTAAAAGTTAAGTTTCTTATTAAGTTTGTTGCTAGCTGTAGGTTTTATATAACATCTTTATCATGTGGTGGTAGTTTCCATACACTTACAGTTTGCTTAGTTTTTATCATGATTTTGTCAAACTATATTTTGATGCTATTATTCTACTTTCATTTTAACTTTCTGTTAATATATTTTATTCTACTTGCTTTAGTCTTAAACTGTTCTCCTACACATGCTTAAATATATAACTTATTGTCTCTATTGATGCAGTGGATTATACAATCTAAAAATGTTGAACCAGCCTTGAGTGCGTGAAATAAATATAACTTAAACACCATTGGATTCAATTTGCTGATGTTCTGTTAAGGAATTTTGCATAAGTTCATGAGAAATATTGGTCTGTAGTTGTGTTTCTAAAATATTTATGGAGGTTTGTATTAGGGTAATGCTGGCATCCAGCTTTTCCCTCTGCTTCAATTTCTGGAAAAGATTGTGGAGAATTAGTTATTTTTACTGTTTAAATGTTTGCTAGAATTCATCAGTGAATATATTTGGTCCTGGTGCTTTCTTTTTTTGGAACATTACTAATTATTTATTTGATTTTTTAAATTATGGGACATTTCAGGTTATCTGTATCTTTTGTATATAATTTGGTATCTTGTGTCTTTTAAGGAATTTTTATTTCATCTAGATTATCAAATTAGTGAACATAAGTTTTATAATATTCCTTTATCCTTTTAATATCCAAAAGATTAGTTGTGATGCTTCTTTCATTTCTGATACTGGTAATATGGGTCATCTTTTTTTCTTGATTCATCTCATAGAGGTTTATAATTGATCTTTTCAGAGAACCATATTTTGATGCCATTATCTTACTTTCATTTTGACTTTGTTTATTTTCTTCTACTTACTTTAGTCTTAAACTGTCCTGCTCTACTTGCTTAAATTGCAGGCTTAGATTATTGACTGATCTTTCTTTTGTTCTAACATGAATTTAATACTACAAGTTTCCCTTTAAGTACTACTTTCACCATATCCTGAAGATATTGTATGTTGTATTGTTAATTTAAGGTATTTCTAATGTTATGTTTTGGAGAATTTACTTCTCTATTATGTAGTGTTCCTCTTTGTTCCTGATCATTTTTCTTGTTCTGAAGTCTGTTTTGTATGAAATTAGTCATTCCAGGTTTTTGTGTGCACATGTGCATGTGCATGTGTGTGTGTGTGTGTGTGTGTTAGGATGGCATGTACTTTGATTTTATTCTATCAGAGTATTTTTATTTAAAATATATTTTTCTTCTTGACAGTACATAGTTGGGTCCTATTTTTACTTGACTCTGACCATCTGTCTTTCATTGGTGACTTTAAATATTTTACCTTTAATATGATTGATATAATTAGATTGATATCTACTATATTTGTAATTTTTTATTAGTTGTATTTGTATTTATTCCTCTTTTCTCTGAATTCTGTTCTATAATTGAAAATGTTAAAAAAAATTCCATTTTATCTCTAATCCTATCTCTTTTTAAAATGTCTTTAGTAGTTGCCCTAGAGTTTCCAGTTTTTTAATTAAGTCCAATTTGAATTAATATTATGTGGCTTCATATGTAATGCAGGTAGCTTAGAGTAATCTTAGTTCCTCACCAGTCTTTATGATAATGATGTCATTCATTTTTCCTATCCATATGCTATAATCTAATGCATTGCTACTAATACTTTAAACTGTTCTAAATCAGGAAGGAAAATTTTACCTTCATTTATTACTTCAATATTCTTCTTTATGTAGAACAATTTTTGACTTACAGAATGTACTTTTCTCTGAAGAACTTTTTTTGACCTATTTTGGAAGGTATAGGTCTGCTGGAGATGAATAATAGTTTATTTTTGGTCTCAAAGTCTTTGTATCTCCTTAACTTTCCTTGATAATTTCACTGGATATAGAATTCTAGGTTGATTATTTTTTCCCCCAAAACCTAAACATTTTACTGTACTTTTTATTTTTCTGGGTTCTGACAAAAAGTGTAGTGCCATTCTTAATCTTGTTCCTTTACAGGGAAGTTGTTTCTCACCACTCCTGGCCTTTTACAATACTTTCTCTTTGCTTTTGTCTTTTGCTTTCTGTAGTTTAAATATAATATGCCTGAGTGTAGTTCTTTTTTTCTTTATATTTTTTTCTAAGGTGGGATCTTGTTTACCCTACTTGATATTCTCTCAGGATCTGTGGATTTTTGTCTGCCACTAATGTTGAAAAGGGCTCACCCCTTGTATTTCAAATACTTATGCTTCATTTTCTTTATTCTTGTGTTCTAATTACATCCCTATCTTTATAAATTGTTACATACTTCTTAGATGTTCTCTTTCTGTTTTGTTTTTCTCTTTACATTTGATGTTAGGAAGTTTCAATAAACCTATATCTGTAGGAGACTGTTTCCAGTCTGAATTAGCATTAAAGGCATTCATTTCTGTTACATTGCTTATTTACAGCATTTCCTATTCTTTTTAGAATTTCTATCTCTGTACTTATATTAATCTTCTGTCTTGCATATAGTCTTTTTCCTATTACACATCAAAATATTAATGGTGGTTATATTAAATTTCGTATATTATAATACCAAAATCATGTCATATGTGACCCTAGTTCAGATACTTGCTTTGTCTACTTAGAATGTGTTTTTTCTTGTAATTTTTTGATGAAAACCAAGAATATTGTATTGAGTAGTGGAGGTTGAGGTAAATATCTTTCATGTGAGGGTTTATGTTAATTTGATTAGAAATTGAGCTGTGTCAAATATTTCTAATAACTGTAGATGTTAGAAACTTCCAATTCCTCTAGTTTCCTTGTATTTGCCTCCTCTCTTTGTGTACTACTTTTACTCAAGTACTCATTCTCAGTGACAGTCTGCATATAGATTGTGAAATGATTACTACAATCATTAATATATTACCTCACATAGTTCCATTTTTGTGTATGTGATAAGAACACCTAACATCTACTCTTAGCAGATTTCAAATATATAATACAGTATTATTAACTATCATCACCATGCTATATATTGGGTCCCTAAAACCTGTTCATCTGGTAACTGAAGGATTACACCCTGTGACCAACCTCTATCATTTCAGCATTAGTACTTGACTTAATGCAGGGAAATAATAAAAGCAGAGGGCCCTGTGTAACAGCACAAGTGCCATGCCTGTGAAGTGAGCCATATATTGTTAAATACACACTCTGGAATGTTTTCTTCTCTTGGCTTTTGGATCCCTTGCCTTCCTTTTATTTCTCCCATTTCCTGATTTCTGCTTATTGATGTGCCTAGGATCAATCCTCAGATTTTTCTCCACCATACTCATTCTTTAGGGACGTCATCAAGTCCCAAAGCTGATGCCATCTAAACATATTTATCTAATCCTAAATTCTACACCAAATTCCAGACCCAGGTAACATATCTACTCAAACTCCCTTCCACTTATATGTCCAAAAGGCATCCTAAAATGTGCATGGCCAAAACTTTTTCTTCCTTCTCAGCAATCTGGGAAATAGCACATCTATTCTCTAAGAGCAAAGATGTTAGTATCATTCTAGTTTCCTTCCTTGACACAATTCATGAAGTCCATCAAACTCTTTCAACTCTACCTTCAAAATATTGCCCCAATGTAAGCATTTTTTTAACCTCTATATGACTAGTAATACCTTAGTATAAGTCACCATCATCTTACACCTGGATTACTAAAATATCTTCCTAACTGGGCTTAAAGAGTCCTCCCTTCCCCCCAAAGTCAGCAACCAAAGCAATTCTGTTAATAAATAGATAAGGTTACATCCTTATGAGCCTTCTAATGGCTCCCTTTAGGATCAATCTCCAAATCCTCAGATTCCACAAGACCCTTCTCTTCTTGCTCTCCCTCCAGATCCATCTCCACATTTTCTCTCTGCTCTAGTTTCAGTGGCCTCTAGTGTTGGTTTCCCTGTACACCCAATAAAAGTGAAGCTTCAGAGCTCTTCATTTGCTCCTTACTTGTACAGCCCCTTTTTAAGGCCCTTGGCAGGGCCCTGACTGTATGCCTACCTGACTAAAAGGAAGATCATTCAACTACAAGTCACTGGGGCCATTGCCTTTTTTTCCATGTCAGCTTACCTTTTTACATATCTGCTCCTGCCAAGTGACAGTGGTGAGGCATCAGAACATATTCATATGAAATCTTTTTCTTTACAGTCATCAAAATTACCATCCATAGGGATGCCTGGGTGGGGTGGCTCAGTTGGTTAAGCATCTGACTCTTGATTTCAGCTCAGGTCATGATCTCACGGTTCATGAAATTGAGCCCTGCATTGGGCTTCATGCTGACAGAGCAGAGCCTGCATGGGATTCTCCATCTCTCTCTCTGCCCCATTCTCTCTCTCTCTCTCTCTCCCTCCCTCTCTCTCTCTCTCTGTCTGTCTCTCTCAAAATAAATAAACATTTTTTTAAAAGGGCCAGCTGTGGTAATGTAGTCTCTAATAGGAAAGTTCTTGGAAATGTATTCCTGCACCAAACAGCTAATAATAAGTTAAGTATATATACAGTGTATGTGTATACACACACACACACACACACACACACTGAAATGACTATGAAAAATATATGTACCTCTGAACACATACTCAGTTTCCTTGTAGCCATATTCCAAAGATTTGATTATCATGCCAATCAAGCCTTACAACATTAAGGCAGTGATATTTTATAAACTCAAACACAAATTGAAACAAATTAAAGTTGATAATGCTTTAAATTAATTGAATGAGGTTTTGAAACATTTCACAAAAACAAGAAATTAGACTCTTGATTTAACATATATGTGCAGTACTGTCATATTAAAAAATATTATGGAGGAACTCAGAGAAAAGATAAAGATTTACAGTCTCTCAAGGAAAGTGAAAGGAATGAGGAAGGAAATAAATTGAAATTATTTTGATATCAAGAAGCAATATGAAAAAAATCACATCCCACCAAGCAGTAATTCATTGAAAAATACATTTTGAAGTGATGAATAGAATCTTAAGTTATTTGATAATCCACTTAATGAAGAGGAGATAATAGTTTGAATAGAAGGTGGAAAAAATTTAATTTCATGCTGATTTAACACAAAATACTGATATTAACAAAGATAACATGGCTGTTAATGCAGCACTATATGACTCCACATCAATGACATGGGTTGTTGTCAGTTCAAATAATTTTTACAATTACTTTACAAGAAAAATTAAAATGCCCTGAGATTTTATAACTTACACATAAAAAGAACTTTATAGAAGTTCTCAAAACTTTGGCAGTAATACAAAAAAATTGCATGATGTTTTGAATATGTTTTAAAAGTGAAAGCTGGTTTTCTAATCCCTCAGGGAAAAAATTGATCAAGTATGCTAGAAAAAATTATCCTTCACTCTTAGATAATCATTGCCATATAGGAGATATTTAATAGTATGTGATAGAAAAATGTAGAAAAAATAAAAAAGGTATCAGATAGTTGATTAATAAAAGATATTAGGATTTTTCTTAGATTTGTAGTGGTTGTGCTATTTTTCAGTTAATATAAAATTTTCAATTGACTTTACAGAAACTCATTCTTGTAGCTAATTCTATTTTGACATTCTTGACTTTCTTGGAAAAAAAAAGGGTCAAGTTTTCAGCTCCTACTAATCCCTGATTCATCATCTCTGGTGGTTCTGTTTGCTGCACATAAACTGTCCTTGCAATTCTCTCAGGTTGGAGCCTCTACCCTCACTCATAAGAGTCTTCCATGATGACCAAGTTAAAATGGCAGTGATCTCATCCTCATCCCTTCCAGTCACCCTATTTCCTTTCCCCCTATTTGTGTTGTCCTAACACTGTAAAGTCTATGAGGGAGATCCACTATCTGTTTTAATCACTGTTGTAATTCTTGATCCCAAAAGAGTGCCTGGCTTATGCGACATTAGAAAAAGTAAATCTGGAAGAAAGAGATTATATATTACATCCTTTAAAATGCATTCTATATGCATGTGTGTATCATCACATTTAAATGGGGTCCACAATAGAATTACAGCATACAACCTTAGGCAAAATTTTTAGAATATCATTAAACAACTATGTGTTAAACAAGTATTATTAGGTCTTTACTTAAATGAATAAATGTAGGATTTTAAAAGGTCTATACCATATACATTTATAGTATGTTATGGGAGACAAAGGCATACATGTCAAAAACGCAGAAATCTATTAACTGTATTACAGTAAAATTAATAAAGAGAAGTACAGTAAAAATAAATTATTTTAATACCGTGTGGGGAAAAGAACTGAGTTTTAGCCTCTTAAATGACACTGTTGGACTGATACGATTTGCCATATCTTTTATTCAGTAGAGACTGTATTTTTTTCAAATAAAGTTACATTTTTATCTAAATGTAGCTCATTGGTTATTGTCCATTCCTAGTTGAAGAGTAGGGAGAAGGGACAGTTTGATTCAGGCCACTACTTCCTAAGACCTAAGCCTGCTGGAAGAATGATATGAGCGCCACAGTGTTTGTTTATTTATTTTTATTTTTTTTAGTCTTTATTTTTGAGAGAGAGGGACAGACAGACAGACACAGAATCTGAGGCAGGCTCCAGGCTCTAAGCTGTCAGCACAGAGCCCAATGTGGGGCTCGAACTCACAAACCTTGAGATTGCGACCAGAGCCAAAGTCAGATGCTTAACCGCCAGAGCCACCCAGGTGCCCACAGTGTTTTAACCCACTGAGCCACCCAGGCACCCCATCCCACAGTGTTTTAAATATGGAATGGGATGGGGCCCCTGGGTGGCACAGTCGGTTGAGCAACCGACATCTGCTCAGGCCATAATCTCGTGGTTCACGGGTTTGGGGCCATTGTCAGGCTCTGTGCTGACAGCTCAGAGCCTGGAGCCTGCTTCGGATTCTGTGTCTCCTTCTCTCTCTGCCTCTACCCTGTTCGTGCTGTCTCCCTCTGTCTCTCAATAATAAATACATGTAAAAATAAATAAATAAATAAGTAAACAAACAAATAAGGAATGGGAAAATGGTATTTTTTTTCAAGTGATCTTGGAGTTACAGAATATTAAGAAAACTTTTGTTAATATTTTGATATATGAACTCTAAAAAAGAATCTTGATTATGTCTTTATTGATCTTTTCATTATTTATTTAAATAGGATTTTGGAGTAACTCTGCTCTCCACCCACTTTCTCTGAAGGCTTTCTTTTGTAGAATGGAGCAATTTGCAGATACTCAAAATATTGCTGCTGTGAAACTCCATACCTCATGTTTAGTAGTTATGAAAGCTGGTGTAGGGGTGCCTGCATGGCTCAGTCGTTTGAGCATCAGAGTTCAGCTCCCTTGATCTCGCGTCCATGAATTCCAGCCCCATGTTGGGCTCTCTGCTGACAGGTCAGAGCCTGCTTCAGATTCTGTGTCTCCCTTTCTCTCTCTGCACTTCCCCTGCTTGCACTGTGTCTTTCTTTCTCTCAAAAAATAAACAGGAAAAAATTTTTTTTGAAAGCTGGTGTATAGTTTTATTTTGCATGTTAAGAAAAAATAACATAAATTGGAATACAGCTCTGCAATTTAGCCAGCCATATGACTTGGGTAGTTTTCTTGACATTTCCAGGGTTTATTTTCCTTATTTGCAAATTGAACTGCTTATATCTTCCTCAAAGGATTGTTCTAAGGAAGACCACATATCAATTTGAAGCACTTAGCATAGAACCTTGAACATGGTAAACCATTAAAATTTTGAGCCATCATCCAGTCAGATTTAACTGATATTCCAAAGGGAAGGTCTTGTCACCTGTCCTTGGATATTTATGGGTACCTCTGACAATAAATAAGTATAGAATTTTGTCCTAGGAAATGACTGGATAAGAATGCCAGCAAAGAAAGCAATGTTTTCTCTGGACTTTGGATAATGTTACATTTTGCATCTAACAGAGGTGCTGGTGCAGTGTGATTTTTGAGGAAGAAAAGAACAAGATTTGAGTTGTATATTGTTTCTTGGATAAAGTGGAGATAGATATGTATCACTTCATGGAGAATGGAAAGTAGTACATTGTGACTCCTATATGTGTCTTAGAAATCAACTGCCCTCCCCCACACAAATGCAGACTCTCACATCTCATTTTGGGGTGGCGGTGGTAAAAAATTGCATGTGGGATAAGTTGCGATGACAGTGTTAAGTCAAAGACTTCCTTCCTATTTTATACTATATTTTATCTTTTCTGTACTATCTAGAGAAATAACTACAGATGAACAACATCCTGTACATCTGGAAGGCCAGATGCTGGCCCTTTTGGGATGACACTGCCTTCCCTGTAGCCCTCTTAAGGGACAATGACTTTATATCCTATATCACTCAGTAGTCCACAGGCCATTGGCTTAGAACAGAATAGTCTATCTTGCTTTTCATTGCCATATCCAGACATAACAGTTCTTTCTCTCTTAAAATGTACTAGAAGGTCATGAGATGACATTTGCCACTCAGTTATCCTTGTCACAGATATCTCTATGGCCACTTAAGCTCCCCTTCTATCCTACATTTTAAGCCCAGTTTATTGTTGTTTTCTCCAAGAGTAATAACCTTCTTTCTTTATGAATGATTTCAATACATTCAGGATACTTCTAATTTCCTGGTCATATTAAGAGTAGAGTGATGAGTGCATTCTACCCCAGGTACAGATAATGAGTGAATTGTCAGTGGAGGATTTAAAAATAACACTGAGTAAACTTGGTCTGCATGTAATTACCATGTGACAGCATTTCTAGACAATGTCAGTAATAATATGACTACTATAACATACTGTAATATATGACTACAGTAATATGACTAAAATAAAAGACTACTCCCTCAAAAAGTCTTTTAATAGGCTACATCCTTTTTTAAAAGTTTTTTTTTTTATATTGTGAGAGATAGAGTATAAGTGGGGGAGGGTCAGAGAGAGAGGGAGAGAGAGAGAATAAATCCCAAGCAGGTTCCACACCGTAGCACAGAGCCCTTTGTGGGGCTCAAATTTACAAACTGTGAGATTTTGACCTGAGCTGAAATCAAGATTTGGAAGCTTAACCAACTGAGCCACCCAGGCACCCCAATAGGCTACATTCTAGTCAATTATAGTTATTGTTAGTTTTAAAACATAATCACATAATCTATATTTAGCTTCAAATTAGTAGTTTTGTTCACTTCTTTAATAAGTACTTTAATTCATATGGGAGCTAATTAAGGGAGCTCCCATTTCTACATAGTTGGTCCCCACACATTTAGACTTGGCTACATGTACTCATTGTATAAGAAAGTTCACAATGGTTTATAATTGTTGGAAATTGTTTCTGTTCTCCTTGGTACTATATGATACCAGTGTTAAAGTAATAAGTGGTGATAAATGAAGATTCAATGAAAAAAATTTAAGTGGCTTTAATTTTTTTTTGCCTATTCCTTATTTGTATGGTTTTTATGGTTATGACTTAAAAATTTTGTTACATGGAAGGAGGGTATTAGAAATTCTCTATCTAGGTGTTAAGTTCTTAGATGAATGACTGCCTGACTTGCTTTACTTCCTCTCCTCAAAATACCTGTTTTCATACATTTTAATCCAGCAGTTTATGCAAAGCATAGCCTGGACATTTTTATTTCCAATCATAGCTGTTTTTCATAAATGAACTTCTAAGCATTTGCTTCCTAACATTTCATGTCTTTTAGGACATTCCTGTAGGTACAATGACTCCATCATTTGCCCTCCACTTTGGTATGTACAGTCCATTGAATATATCACTTTTACATGGTTCTTCTTTACCTTTTAAAATATTCTTTATCCATTTTTGGTCAAAGATCCACTGCACTGTCATTCTGTTTTATACACACTCAACTCTTTGTCTCTCACTTTTTTTACCTGTTAAAATTAAATGCTTTTTTAAATTCAAGTCTCTGTTCTCTATATCATCCTGGCACCTAACCTTACTGGAGAAGTATATTAACTTTACTGGCGAAGTACATTAGAATGCCCATGATTCTCACTTTAATTACTTCTAGTCTCAGTTTCACCACACATCCCTAGGCTGTTCACCTCCCCACTCTGCTAAGTGACTCCTACCTTCTCCTCTCTCTACCAGTCTTCAAAATCCACTCCCCAATCTTGAGCTAACCACCTTCTTTATTAATACACTGGGAAAATTGTTTCAATCACATTCCATAAACTTTCATCTTAACATCTTCTGCCTACCGGCATGCCTCCCGTTCTTTTACCATAGATGAGATGTTTATATTCTAAGCAAGGTCAGTTCCTTTACCTGTGTACTAGATCCTATACCTTCCCACCTATCTCACGGAAATCGATCTAGCAATTCCCCCATCTCTGTCCTATATTATAAGTTGTCCTCTCTGCTGAATCAAGTTCATCGTGATCATACTTCCTGGTATACTGTTTCAGCTTCTTTATGGGGGAAGAAAATAATTCTCCCTTGTATCTATGTTTTGCTTCAGCTACCATTCCATTATTATGATATAACTAATCATCTTTTTGTTCTGTCTCTTTGTATTCTCCAGGTTTTATATTGTTATATTCCTTGAATTCAAACTTTCACATCTATCACTGAACAATGAAATAACTTTCAAGGTGGCCACTAGTTACTTCTATGTTGATTCATAAAATGATCACTTATAGTCCTCATCCTCCATGATTCCTCATACAATTATTTTCACTCCCTCTTTCTTGAAACACTTTGTTTACTACTGGGACATTCCTCTATCTTGTTTTCTACCTTATTCTTAGTCCCCTTTGTTGTTTTCTGGTATTCTCAAAGATAGACCTAGATTGAGTGTTCAGAAATATTCTCCTTCTCTGTTCTATGCCGCCATCCATTTTTATCTATAACGTAATTCAATCTTGTGATCTTATATTCCATCAGCTCACTGAAGACTCCCAAATGTGTATCCCCAGTCTAGAACTCTATCTTGATCCTTACACTCAGCAGCCTATTTGACATCATTCTTTATATATCTAGTAGACATAAAACTACACATGACCAAAACCAGTCTTGGACTTTTTTTATATATTAAAAATCAACTGCTCTTATATTATTCCCATATTGACAAACGGAAATCTTATGCTTTGAATTATTCTAATAAAAATCCTTTGAAACTCTTCCCTCTTTTCCCCTCTTTCCCTCTACCCCACACCTACCACAGTCCACATCTAATATGTCAGCAAATTCTAACAATTTTACCTTAATTTTTTTCTTTTCCAAAACTCCATGGTCACTGACATAATCTGAGCAATCCTAATTCTTACCTTAATTTTTGTGAAGGCCTCGTAAATGATCTCCCTGCTTCTCTTATTGCCCCCCCGTATGCTAGTCTCTCTCTTATAGAAGCCAAAGTTGTTATTTTTAAATATAAGTCAGATGTCATGTCCATGCTCAAATCTCACAGTGATTCCATATCACACAGGTACAGTTGGTTCAGTGGCTGACATGCCCATCCAGGTTAGGCCCACAGTCAACTTCATGACCACCTCTCCTCTCACTCTCCTACTTGATCACATGGACATGGGCACACCTTGCCTCTGATTTTTCTTTGAACACTAAAATGTCCCCTGTTCCATGTCATTACAGTTGATCTTCCCTCTACCTTGATAGCTCTCCCACAGATATCTACATGTTTCCAGTACACAATTACATTGCAGAAATATTAGTGTGCCTGATCACAAGGTGCTGGGAGAGATCAACTTAAAGTATTAGTTTGAAAGGTGCATGCATATTAGCATTCTAAAATACAACCTATTCTGAATTCTGAAACACATTTTGATTTAAAAGGTTACAGATGGGGGGGGTGCCTGGTTGGTTCAGTCAGTTAAGCATCCAAATTTGGTTCAGGTCATGAGGTTCATTGTTTTGAGCCCTGCATTGGGCTCCATGCTGACAGCTCAGAGCCTAGAGCCTGCTTCAGATTCTGGGTCTCCCTCTCTCTCTACCCATCCCCCAATTCCTGCTCTGTCTCCTTCTTTCTCAAAAATAAGTAAACATTAAAAGAATAAAAAAAAAACAAAAGAGTACAGATGGGTATTTTATTCCTGTACAAGTATTATACACCCAACACCATATATATTCTTATGAAAAATTTAAGGGTTTTATTCCTAAAGGTAGGTTTTATTAGATTTTTTTCATTAGTACTAACATTAGAACCTAAATTCTATGTAAAATGCAATTCTCCTGGATTTTACCTAGACACATCCCACAGCCCTTCAGATCATTGTTATTACCCTTATTTTTGGAAGACAAATTGAGACCTACAATTGTATAACTAGTTCTATATGACAAAGATTAAGAAAACTAGGATTAAATAGAAACAAAGTAATTTGCTCCAAAGTTGATCTTTGCTTAAAATTATTTCTGAAGCAATTATGAAAAATTTGCAGTAAGTAAAACTTCTTTCTTGCAGTAGGTAAAATTTAGTCTAAAATCTTTTAAGACCTTTTTATTTTAATGAAATGAAGGTCATCATAATTAACAATAAATCTTTTAAAACATTAATGTGAATCTCTTTTGTTGAATAAGTGAGACCTTTGGCAGGTACTGATTTGTTTTTATTCCTGTATACCTATCACAGGAGAGAGTCGATAATAGTTTGCCCAGATAAATGAAAGACATTTGTAATGCAGAAATATGTAAGATACAGCCTAATCTCAAGGAAAGTAAAAGCTATTGATGAAAGTAAAAGAAAAATCAATCTTGTTTCAGGTTAAGCAATTCATTTGCCTATAATGTGACTTTTGGCCTTAACTTAATATGCATGTTACATTATTATCAGCCAAACAACTTCTGCAATTAATACACTTCATTTTGCTTATTCTTTTTGAAGGCCTTCATGATTGATTTATGGGATATTCCATACATTAAAATAAATTCCAACCTGAAATTGGCAGTGCTTAATTAATCATGTTAAAGTAGGTATTTTAAAATTTTAGTTTATTTTTATTGGGCATTGCATATTTTAATTTCCTAGATGTGCTTGCAAAATATTTAGCATGATAACATATCAATTTGTGATAAATTGAGTCAAGAATTAGTTCTGAATTATTTTTCTACTTTTCAGATTAAAATAAATATGTGAAATTAGCTTCCCCTGCTTAAGTTTCACCTTAGTATCTTAGTAATTCATTTGTTCACTTTTCTTACTCATTTCTGTTTTTCCTTATGAAACTTTCAGTTGCATTGAAAACACTTTGTTACAGATGTACAACAAGGCAATTCATACGAACCATTCTTGAAATTTCTAGTTTTACCTTCAGAGAGTAATAATATAACGAGCAAATTAAAGAACCATGGAAGTAAGGAAAACAAGTTTATGTCAAAGGAATAAATGGTAGCAATTGAAAATGAGCCACCTGTTTCTCATTAAGCAGACAAGTGATGTGGCATATAATTCAGGGGCTGAAAAATGTATTCTGCATCCTAGGATCCTCTTAATACTATAATTTTAGGCTACTGAAAATGATAGCAAGGGAACAGTGTACCATAACAGTCTCTTACAGGATCTTTAGTGTTGTGCAGAGGGATCCTCAAAAACTGAAGTCATTTATCAAATGATTATTGACAGTGCTTCCTTTACTTCCATCCTAGAGTTATCCAGAGAAGGAAATCAGTAGCAATTAATAGAAGTCATGTCATTACATCTCTGCTTGGAATGATAGTCTGCGAACCACTGTATTAGAGAATCACTAAATAATAGGAAACACATAAAGGCAGTTACAGAGTTTTAAAAAACATTATGAAAATTAAATAGAAATTTAAACACATATAGCCATGTACCTTAAATACATGTAATTAAAAAACTTGATTGCATCAAGTGGGAGGTATAGTTCCTAAGTAAATGAATACCCAACCTGAACACCAGTTCAGTTCATACCTCTTGCTCAGTGATTTTAATTGTAAATATACACACAACTATTTTGATGTTTATTTAAAATAATACTTTGCCAACAATGACTTCTTTCTAATAAAATCTATCTGAAATCCTAAGGCTATCATGATAACAAATGAAACAATAAAATATGCACATGAATACAGGGAACAGATGCCCATAAAAATAACACAGAATTAACAACAGAATTTCCTGGTGGGAAGGTTGGGAGACCATAGCAAGAGGAAAAGGCAGATAGTTTTCCCTTATTAGATTTTGATCCCCTTAAAATTAAAAGCAGTACTTATTCATGTAACAGTGTCTTCTATTTATTATGTAATGAAGGAATATTATTTAATTTCTTCATAGAAAAAAAATCCATGGTATCCATATTTCTGTGCTATAGTAAAGTTATTTATATGTAATATAGTTTATCCCCTCTAGAATCTACTCTCAAAAATAACAATGTGTAAAATAGTTATCCAGCTGCCGGTGGAATAATGGAAGATGATGCCAGACCTATCCAGTATAGAAAAGCAAACAAAGTAGGAAAGTTGCACCTCCTCTTTACACCTTCCTGGACATATTTTTGTTTTTCCCTTTGTAACTTTGCTTGTGTTTAATTACTTAAATGAACTGATTTCTCTTAATACTAAGAGGCTAGGCATCAGAAAAACCAACAAAAATAACAAGCTCATAGATACAGAGAATAGATTGGTGGTTAACAGAGGTAGGGAGGTGGAAGTGGGAAAAATGAGTGAAGAAGGTCAAAAAGTATTAAGAGAAATCAGTTCATTTAAGTAATTAAACACAAGCAAAGTTACAAAGGGAAAAACAAAAATATGTGCAGGAAGGTGTAAAGAGGAGGTGCAACTTTCCTACTTTGTTTGCTTTTCTATACTGGATAGGTCTGGCATCATCTTCCATTATTCCACCGGCAGCTGGATAACTATTTTACACATTGTTATTTTTGAGAGTAGATTCTAGAGGGGATAAACTATATTACATATAAATAACTTTATTTGTTCCCACTTCTACCTCCCTACCTCTGTTAACCACCAATCTATTCTCTGTATCTATGAGCTTGTTATTTTTGTTGGTTTTTTCTGATGCCTAGCCTGTTAGTTTGGAGCATAGTTGACATACAATTTATATTACTTGAAGGTGTGCAACACAGTAATTCAAAAAGTCTATACATTATGCAGTGCTCATCATAGTAAGTGTGATTACCATCTGTCACCAAAGTTATTACAGTATTATTGACTATATCCTTCATGCTGTAATTTTCATCCCTGTGGTTTATTTATAGCCACAGGTTTATATTTCTTACTATCTTTCACCTATTTTGCCCACTCCCCGCCATCTCTCCTCTGGCAACCACCAGTTTTCCCTGTATCTATGAGTGTTTGTTTTTAGAGTCCACATATAAGTGAAATCATGTAGAATTTGTCTGACTTATTTCCCTTAGTATTATACCCTCTAGGTCCATCTATGTTGTCACAAATGGCAAGATCTAATTCTTTTTTTTCTTTTAATATGTTGTCAAATTGGCTAACATACAGTGTGTACAGTGTGCTCTTGGATTTAGGGGATAGATTCCTGTGATTCATCACTTACATACAACACCCAGTGCTCATCCGAACAAGTGCCCGCCTCAATGTCTGTCACCCATTTTTGGTTCTCCTTCCCCCCTGCTCCCCATCAACCCTCAGTTTTTTCTTTGTATTTAAGAGTGTCTTATGGTTTGGCAAGATCTAATTCTTAATGGCTGAGTAATATTCCATTGTGTTTGTGTACCACATCTTCATCGATTGATGAACACTTAGGTTACTACCATATCTTGGCTATTATAAATAATGCTGAAATAAATATAGGGGTGCATATTTCTTTCAAATTAGTGCTTTTGTTTTCTTTTAGTAAATAACCAGAAGTAGAATTGTTGGATCTTAAGATATTTCTATTATTAATTTTTGAGGAGACTTAACACTGTTTTTCATAGTGGTGTACCAATTAACATTCCCACCAATAGTGCACAAGGGTTCTCTTTCCTCCACATCCTTGCCAACATTTATTTCTTGTCTTTTTGATACTAGCCATTCTGATATAATAATTCATTGTGATTTTGATTTGCATTTCCCTGATGATTAGTGGTGTTAAGCATCTTTTCATGTATTGGCCATGTATGACTTTTTTGCAAAAATGTCTGTCTTCTGCCCATTTATTAATCAGACTTTTTTGGTGTTGAGTTATATACTTTGGGTATTAACCCTTTAACAGTTAAATCATTTGCAAATATCTTCTCTCAGTATGTTGTTTTTTTCATTTTATTGATGGATTCCTTTGCTGTGCAAAAGCTTTTTATTTTGATGTAGTTCCAATAGTTTATTTTTTTGCTTTTGTTCTTGTCTGAAGAGGTATATCTAGAAAAATGTTGCTAAGATCGATGTGATGTCCAAAAGATTATTGCCTATGATTTTTATGGTTTCAAGTTACATGTAGGCCTTTAATCCATTTTTAATCCACCAAGAAAGTAGTCCAGATTCTTTTTATTTTTTTTATTTTTTTTATTTTTGAGAGACAGAGAGAGACAGCACGAGCAGGGGAGGGTCAGAGAGAGAGGGACACACAGAATCTGAAGCAGGCTCCAGGCTCTGAGCTGTCAGCACAGAGCCTGATGCGGGGCTCGAACCCACGAACCGTGAGATCATGACCTGAGCCGAAGCCGGACGCTTAACTGACTGAGCCACCCAGGCGCCCCAAGTAGTCCAGATTCTTTAATTAATTAATTAATTAATTAGCATGTAGCTATTTAGTTGTCTCGAGACCATTTATTGGAGACCATCTTTCCTTCCCTTGTATATTCTTTCCACCTTTGTTGTAGATTAATTGACCATCTAAGCGTGGGCTCACTCCTGGACTCTATATTTTGTTCCATGGATCAATGTGTCTATTTCTGTGACAGTGCCATACTGTTTTGATTACTACAGCTTTGTAGTATAGCTTGAAATCTGGGATTGGAATAACTCCAGCTTTGTTTTTCTTAAGATCGTTTTGACTATTAGGGATCTTCTGTAGTTCCATACATTTTTGGATTATGTTTTTGTAGTTCTGTAAAAAATGCTGTTGATATTTGGATAGGGATTGTATTCACTCTGTAGATTACTTTGGGTAATATGGACAGTTTAACAATAGTCTTCCAATCTATGATCTTGGTATATCTTTCCATTTGTGTCATCATAAATTTCTTTTCATCAATGTCTTAAGTTTTAAAAGTATAGGCCTTTCACCTCCTTGGTTAAATTTATTCTTAGGTATTCTTTTTATGCTATTATAAAAGGGATTGCTTTCTTAGATTCTTTTTGCTACTTCATTATTCATTTATAGAAATGCAATACATTTCTGTATATTAGTTTTGTATTCTGAAACTTTACTGAATTCATTTAATAGGTTTTTTTAGAGTCTCAAGGATTTTCTATAGTATTATGTCATTTGTGAATAGTGACAATTTTACTTCTTCCACACCAATTTGGATAGTTTTCATTTCTGTCCGATTGTTGCAGCTAGGACTTCAGGACTATATTGAATAATATAGTGATGAGAGTGGACATCCTTTTGTTGGTGCAGATCTTAGAGGAGAAAATCTGTTTTCACCACTGAGTATAATATTAGCTTTTGGTTGTCATTTATGGCTTTTATTATGTTGAGCTACATTCCCTCTAAACCCACTTTGTCAGGAGTTTTTTTTCTTGAAAGGATGTTGAATTTTGTCAAATGCTTTTGTGCATCTAATGAGATGATCATAAGGTTTTTATCATTCATTTTGTTAATATAGTGTTTAACATTGATTTTACAGATATTAAACCATCTTTGTATCCCAGGATCAAATCCCACTTGAACATGGTATATGATTTTTCTAATGTATCATTGAATGTGATTTGCTAATATTTTGTTGAGGATTTTTGCATCTATGTTTTTCAAGGATATTGGCCTATAGCTCTCTTTTTTTGTAGTGTCTTTGTCTGGTTTTGATAACAGGGTAATGATGACCTTCTATCTGACTCTGGATGTTTTCTTTCCTCTTGTATTTTTGGGATAGTTTGAGAAGGATAGGTATTAACTCTTTAAATGTTTGGTAGAAGTCACTTATGAAGCCATCTGGTCTTGGAGTTTTGTTGGGAATTTTCATTATTGATTCAACTTTGTTATTATTAATTAGTCTGTTCAGATTCTTAAATTTCTTATTCAGTCTTAGAAAATATGTTTTTAGAAATTTATCCATTTATTCTAAGTTGTCCAATACTGGCATATAATTTTTCATAGTGTCCTAATTCATATTTCTGTGGTGTCAGTTGTGACTTCTTTCACTTCTGATTTTTAGTCCTCCTTTCTTTTTCTTAATGAGTCTGTCTGGCTAAGGATTTATGAATTTTATCTTTTCAAAGAACCAGCTCTTTGTTTCATTGATCTGTTTTGTTTCTTTTTTAGTGTCTATTTCTATTCCGACCTTTATTCCCTTTGTTCTACTAACTTTGGACTTATTTTGTTCTTTTCCTAGTTTCTTTAGGGATAAAGTTAGATAATTCATTTTTTTGTTTTATACTACACATATAAAAGGGATCATACAATTTTTCTTTGAATTATTTCACTTAGCATAGTGTCCTTGAGGTCCATCCATGTTGTCAAAATGGCAGATTTTGTTCTTTCATAAGGCTGAGTAATATCCTGTTTATTAAAAAATATGTTGTATTTTATTATTTTCATTCTGAACTTGTTTTTAAAACTTTTAATTTTACTGTAATTCAGATTTTCTTAAGGTTTTTATTATTCTATGTCATTTATACACTTAATATCAATGAATGTTTATGTTACAGAAAAATCACTTTTAAATTTATATTTACTAACACAAAATTTTGGAGATAATGTGAAGGTTTTATTTGTCCTAAACATGCATCACCAATACCAATATTTTCTTTTCACCCAGTTCTCTCTCTATTTAAGATGAGTGATTAAAAAAAAATTAGTGCTTTATTTTACAGATCTGTGTCCTTTTTCTCCCGACTTCTTTTCTAACTCATTGTTGTAGAATTTTTTTTTAAATGTGTGTTTCATGGCCCCACTATTTTTTTGGTGTGTGTGAGGGTAGCAATTAAACTATTTACATGTGGATAAACATATCTTTGCTTATTAATAAAAATGTTATTAAAATCAGCCTCCATAAATCAACTTCAGTAGTTTCTAAGTTGTTCTGTCACAGTGTCATAAAAAGCCTAAATTCAGATACTAATTTATCTTTACCCATGTATCTAAACGTACATTTATATTTAGATACTGATACTTTAGATAGTATAATGCACATATTTATTTATAGTTGACCAGTATCTTTTGAATGATGATGTAACATTTTAATAATGATGTAATAATAAGTTACATCTCTTGACTTTCCAAAGTAGAATTGAATTAAAGAGCACTAATTGGAACCAACCGACAAGAAAAATTACTTCTGTTTTTTTTTTTTTGATTTTTTTAAAGGAGGGCTCCATAGCCAACCTGGGGCTTGACCACATGACCCCAAGATCAAGTCACATGCTCTACTGACTGAGCCAGGCAGGTACCCCTTGGGTTATTTCGTTTTGATTTTTTTTTTAAAGAAAATTAATTCTTATTTCTTGTAGCTCCTGCAGCCATATGCAAAGGACATGTGTTGCCAAACTTTGGCCTATCGTATGGTATTGTATAGCCAATGTATTAATTTGCCAGGCCTGCCACAACAAATCACAAACTGAGTGGATTTAACACAACAAGAATTCATTATCTTCTGGAGTGCAGAAGCCTGAGATCAGGCGTTGGTAGGTCCACGCTCCCATGAAACCAGCAGGACAACTTTGTTGCCTCGTCCTAGTTTCTAATGGTTGCCAGCAATTCTTTGGCTTTCAGCTGCATAATTCCAATCTGTTTTTATTTCTACATGGCATTCTTCCTAGGTGTCTTTTTTCACATGATCATCTTCTTATAAGAACACTAGTCAGATTGGATTAGGGCCAACCCTACTCTAGAATGATCTCATTCTAATTTAATTGATTATATCTACAATGACCCTGTTTTCAAATAAGGTTATGGTCTGTGCTCCTCAGGGTTAGGACTTCAACATAACTTTTTTTGGGGGGTTTGGGGGGTGCATAATTCAAGCCATAACAGCCAGCAAGGAAAGAATGAATTGTAACATATTCTCTATCATACAAGTACATATTGCACTGAATTCCATCTCCTTACTAAATGCGTTCTATGCTACAAAAATTATCAGTAGCCTGTGCTCTTTGTTATTGGTGCTATAGGTGCTACAAACAGATCTAGTGGTCACTTCTGACCATGCTCTCTCTCCAGTGTGCCTATGTTCTGTCTACCTGGCATGTCATGTCATCGCCATTTTTCCAAATTATACTCACTGTTAATAACTAGTTTATTCAGTATGCACTTTCTAATTTGCCTCTAGCATGAAATAATCAACTCCTAAAAATTACAAGCACTTGTTATTTGCATTGCAAATTACATTTATTTAATGTCTTATACTGTTATTACTTAAACAGGTGTTATGCAGACACTCTTGCATTCTAAAAGTGCCTGGCACAATACCTTTTGTATAACCATTTTTTAATATTTTACTGATGTATTCTTAAATGATGGAGGCAAAATATTGCATTGAAATATACAGGTAAACTCTCTGGCCCTGGCTCTGGAGATAGCAGCTGCTGAGATTTTAATGTCCAAGAAGAACTGAATTGCCATTTATGGACTCTTTTTTCAAGGAGAGAGTTATGGTGGCCAAAAAGGGTGTCCCCATGCCTAAACACCTTGAGCTGAGAGACCAGAATGTGCCCAGTCTTCACATTATGAAGGCTTTGCAGTGTCTCAAATCACGAGGCTATGTAAACAGTTTGCCTGGAGACATTACTACTGACACCTTCCCAGTGAGGGTATCCAGTGTCTCTGTGATTACCTTCACCTGTGCCCCGAGACTGAGCCTGCCACTCTGTGCCATAGCTTTCCTGAGACTGGCAGGCCATGGTTCAAAGGTCTGGAGGGGGAGTGACCTGTAAGACTCACATGAGGGGAAGCTGACAGAGACACCTACAGAGGAAGTGCTGTGCCCCCTGGTGCCTCCAAGAAAGTTGGGGTCTGGACTGGGTCAGCAACTGAATTCCAGTATAGAGGAAGATTGGTTGTGCATGTGGTCAGCCACCTCAGTAAAGTTGGAGATTGTTTTGTGTTGAATAAGTCCATAGCCAGAAAGAAAAGTAGAAATATCAAGATAATTATTACACTAGTTCACTTGGTACAGGTACATACTGGATAGGTAAATATAAGACTTAAAATTAGAGCAAAGACTCAGAAATTAGAATGCATTGTGTGTTTATAGACCAAAATAAGTCTGTTAGAAAAACTAGTGATAGCATTTATTTAACTTTATTGTGTCTTTGCCATGCACATATTTGTTTATAGTATTGTAATTTTCTAACACAAGACTTCTGTGATGTTGAAATTGCTTTATTTAAGGGGCTAAATGCAGAATGCTTTTAAAAATCATTTTACTTAAGATATATAAAGTACTACTTAAATACAAAACTGTAATAATAAAAGGGATAAGTACTTTAAAATTAGACCCAAATTTTAATATGACAACGATTCAAATAATTCCATAACTGGAAAGATCTTTCATAATCTTTTAAAAATAAAAAAAAGTAGTTCTTTATTGCAGTAAGACATTGTGTAGCTGAAGAGAATTTAAGATAAAATTTGTAGCAGGACTATTGAAACTTAGTTTTCCTTGAATGTTATTTGTGTTTTCTTCCTTGCTATCTATAAGTGGAATTTTACCCAATCTAAACCATTTCCTATTAATTTTAAGGTACCTAACCCCATACCATGCCTCTAAAGGGAGCTATTTACATTTCACAAGCAAAGAAATTCGTTTTCAGGATGTTTCTATATTATGACAGCAAGATTAGTTCAAAAATGAAAAGTTCAGACAATCAACCAGCTGTTTCATATACAAAATGCCAAACATCTGGTTCTCCTGACTTTTTTTTTTCCTCACTGACTTGATTGAAACAGCAGGGTTGATTGTGTTGTGCAAATATAGCTTCGGAGCAGGAAAATTAGGGAGGAAAAAAATCTTGACTTTATTGTAGATTTTTTTAAAATCCCAGATTCAGAGATTCTGAGGCTCTAGTGTCAGCTATTTGAACAGACTGTCTTCTATTGTTTTCATAGTTGACTCAGTAAGATGTTTATGAAAGAACTCCAACTGCAAGATAATTTTAATTACCATAGTTATTAGCATTTCTGTTCCCCAGTTACCTTCAAAACATGCCTTACTCAAGTCTAGACAAATGAACTAAGGACTGCTTAGATCTTCATTACAATCCCAGTTCCATATATAAACCAGTGTTCTGCCTCAAGAGATGGCCATTTACTAGATAAATATTTGCACATTAGAATGGATGTAGTATAAGACCCTATCTCATACTCCCATATGAATGTGTAATGTAATCTGAGGCCATCAAGTCAACGGAGTTGTAGTTATTCACATTTGTGATAATATGCTGTTGCCAGCACCTGCTATGCATTTCTTACACAGTTTAGTACCACTTGAGAGAAGTTGGAAGCCATTAAAACGATAATTAGTATATTCATAACAAAAGTCAACAGACTGTCAGCTATCAACAGGAAGTCTGTAGTAGAATGATAGAGTGAAAAACCACAGACAGAGAAAGGAAAGGAAAATATTAAAGGGAAATGAGAAGTAATAGGAGAAAGGACTCAGACCAAAATCAAGACCATGCTTCAGTGGAAAATCCAGAAATATGTCCTAAATAAAAATTAATCCATTTAAGCATTTTGTCTACATAGTGAAGATTCCAAGCAGCTATGCCTTTTCCATGTCTTGTGTGTATATATCTATGCATAATATTTATCTACTGAATTTGCATAAAAAGATAAAAGCAACGTTAGTCTTATAGCACTTAAAGAAATGTAGGTAGTATTTGTAATTGCCTTTAGTAGGTAGTATTTGTAATTGCCAAATTAGGTTGTTACATCAAGTTGGAGATGAAAAGTAAAAAACCAAAATCCAAACTACAAATAGGAAAGAGAAAAAGAGAAAGAAATTTAATTACAGGTGCCTTTTTAGTGCTTCCCATACTTGAGAATAAATTTCTTCTAGCTTTCCAGCTGTGAAGGCAGCCATTGTTCTCAGGGGAGCTAATTATACTAAGAAGCTCTCCTTCCTGGTGGGCTCTAATAAGCACAGTTCATTGCAGAACTTTACCAGTGTGTGTCAAAGACCCACAACTGTGTGTGGCTGATGCTAGGGGCATGCAGTACAAAGCTCTGTAATGTAGCTGCAGTAAACAACACATACCATTACCAGGGAACTATAGGAAAGTACAGAGGCCTCAGGAATGGGAAGTTATGGTTTCATTAAAGCTGAACTGTAGGGGTCAAAGAGCTAATGAAGGGGCTAAAGGGCTAATGATCCCACCTATGATAAACACTATTTACCATGTAGTCTTGAGCAGACTTCTATGTTAGCAGGAGTCGCATGGAGGGGAGTGTGTTAGCCATCTGCTCACTGTTCTAGTTGCCATTTTTTCTATTTGCTCAGTTGCTATAAACAGTGACCTAAAAGGCAATGGAAAGGCAAACAGAGATATGCTGGGAAGAATTTACAAAAAACAATAAAATAGATGCAACATCTAAACAACATTGCATGTAATTTTGAAGTTAGAGCTTCATAGAAGAGCACTCAATTATATCCATTGATTTTTTTAGATATTCACTTGTTGAGTTTCTCAGAAATGTGACTATTGGTTCATGCATTAGGTCTTCATGTTGTCTAGCTTGGAATATAATTAAAACCATAAAAAAAGCATTTAAATGAATGTTAGAGACTTTCAAGTCTCTATGCTGAAATGATGGATACAAGTTGATACACCCAAATTTGTGGCCTACAAATTTTACTGTAAGTTTCCAAACTCTGTTTATATTGTGAACCCTACATTTTGATCATTTAGTCTTTGGGATAGAACATACATCACAGAACCTGGAGAAAATGTTTATTTTTCTGGTGCCACAATGAAAACGTTCAAAGAATTTTTAAACACTTTTTTTTTTTGGTAGTGACTCATGCTTTTTTTCCTTACACTCTCTCAATGATAGATGAAAATAAACTTATTTGTGGGAAAATCTCCTGCTTTATAATATTTATAAAAATAAAGTTGTCTCTATATTTGACAATAAGCAACATAATAAAAAGAAAATCCAAAATTTATAGCCAGTGTAACTTATGTCAAAGTCTTGAAGAATTCTCAGATATCAAAAGTTGCTGTGCTTAGCTGTGGATATATAGAAGATTGCTACCTTAGTTGGAATGATGCATCCATGCTTCATAGGAGATTCTTTGAAATTTTCCACTGACAATTCCAAGAGTAAGCTTTATAATGACCTTATGGAAACAGCCTGGTTTTCAACACATGCCTGTTGCTTCAATTGAACAAAGTTGACCAGCTGTAACAAATAGCACAGTAGTTGACTTTTCTGGTGTCCAATTCAAATCCATTTCATCTCAGTTGGGAGGAAATTGCAATTTATTCTTAGGATTTATGGCATGGAAGCATATGTACTACTCAAAGTCCGGAATGGACAACAAAAATATCCCCCCTGTGTTTATAGAATAAAATTATTTACTAAGTTCTATAGAAGAATCACTTTCATTGTATAAGGAGAAACCCTGGTATAGAAGTAACAACAAAAAGAATGTGAACAAACATGCATACAAGTTACTATTTTAAGGAAATAAAACCTTAATGGAATATGAAAGAAAAAAAACACTTGTGTAAAATCAAGCAACCAACAGATAAATTTTGATCCCTTGGCATTGAAATTATATCAAAATCACGATTCTGTATACCGCATATACATACATGGTCTAGAGCAATATACAATATCAAGAATTATATGATAAAACTTCATGGGTATTTTCAGACATGTCAGACTAAATGTGTAGCTTTAAAATTGACATTGATTAGAATAGTAATTATAGTCATGTAGTTTTGTCATTATTGATATTCATCTTTGAAGTTTAGTAAAACCTAAGCAAATATCTAACTTTAGAGAATGATCAGCTGTTTAAGTTTTGATTTTTTTAATCAACAAAAGATATACTGGATATATTGGAAAAGTGAACTGCGGGCATCAGAGAAACTTAAGTTCTCATCAGTGATCTTTATTTTTCTAGCATTGTTACTATGAATGATAGTTTCCTTATTTACACAAATTGGATTGTCTTTGGTAATCTACATTGAATGTATAAAAACTTAACAAGACAAATTAATTTTGTTTGAAATATACATTTAGAATTGTGAGAAAAAAGCAAAGACAATGTTTGAAGACCAGAAGGTGTGAGAATTCAGGGCAGAATCGTCATGTTTTTATGTTTTGGTAGACCCCATTTACCTTTGCTGGAAAATTTTACCTGAACCCAAATGTAAAGTCAACTTACAGAGAAATAACTCTTCAAATCTTTTCCTACGGGGTTGTTGTATGGCTGATGCTGAGTATTCTGCATTGCTAAAGTCTGCATGTCGGTATGGTTGAAATTTTGTGCTTTCCATTCCTGGCATCTTTGCTCCCTCTTTTTAGAGTAGCTCTGTGCCATGAAACTCTAAACTATTGTTCTGCTTAATGGTTTCTCAGGCTGTATTCTCTGCTGCATGTGAGCTTATAACCCGAGATTCTTTGTTTTTGCTGATCTTTTGATTTAGTTCAACAGACATGATTATGAGGAGGAAAAAAAAGTAGGTAGTGAGACAGGAGAGAAAGAGTAGTATCTAACTAGATTTTTTAAAAATGTAAAGCATCTCATTGAAATCCTTAATTACTGTGTTTATTGAACCCTAGGATACCAGTATATCTAAATACAAATCTGTGTATATTTATAATTTTTAAAAGCAGATTTGGAAAGCCACCAATCTGTAGTTGATGTCATTTTGCCACTTATGTTTAAATCAATTTAAATATCTTATACTATGTAAAGTTATAAACACTGTTTATAATATTTGACTTAGTTTCCTCATCTATAAAATAGAGATAAATATTAGTTATTTCAGTGTGAGGACTAAATCTCACATACCTAGTACTGAGGCTGATCTGTAACAATATATGTTCTTTCCCCCATTTTTGTCTTATTTTAATAAATATGTGAAATTTTGAATTTTTAAATTTTCATAATTAGGACTATTAGAGATTATATTTACAATTATTCACTCCTGGGCAAAGGATTTGAAAGCAACATAGAGCAGAGTTCCATGGGTTGGACATGTAATAGTATACTGTAATACTTTGTGAGTGTAAGCCCAGGGTTATTTATCATTATAATCTAGGCTAGTCCATTCTGACTGTTAATAACCATTGTAGTAAAGTAAAACCTTGGATTGAGAGTAACCTGTTCTGCGAGTGTTCCGCAAGATGAGTAAACATTTCTAATAAATTTTAACTTGACAAATGAGTCGAACATGACACCTAATGTCACATGATCACAATTGAGCCAATTGTTCTTGAAATTCACTTTGATATACAAGTGCTTTGTATTACAAACATGTTTTGAGAATGTATTATGCACACAAACCAAGGTTTTACATATGTTCTTTACAGACCTTCAGAACTTTGAAAAGCAAAATCTCTACTAATATGGGACTTAATAGGGTCTGGTAATGATGTAGAATCATGTGCCAGAGACTGTTCTATTCACTTTTTTTATATTTACATCTGCTGAAGTTAATTTCCACTTTTGTCTGGCGTCTAATTGGGAACCATTTAACTATGCATGGATTGAATCAGAATTTAAAGGAGCAATTATTTACATTTTATTTTATTTTTTTAAATATTAAAACCATGGTAGGGGCCCCTGGGTGGCTCAGTAGGTTAAGTGTCTGACTTCAGCTCAGATCATAATCTTGTGGTTCTTGGGTTTGAGCCCCACGTCAGGGTCTGTGCTGACAGCTCAGAGCCTGGAACTGACTTCAGATTCTGTGTCTCCCTCTCTCTCTGCCTCTCTCCTTCTCACTCTGTCTCTCTCTTAAATAAACATTAAACTGAAAAACCAAAAATAAAACAAAAAAATTGGCAGTTATAATGGGAAAAAGATAGTGTATAAATCTGGGTCATCCTTTTTGTTTTAGTTAGAATTCATTATATACATTTCAATGAATGTTGTTAGATAATCTGGCAGAGAATTGAAGATATTTTCCTTTTCGGTCTAAGTTGCAGTATGTCTGTAAGGTTCATTAATATCCTTTTCTATTTTAGAGACTTACGGAAATAAAAGCATAATAGCCATTTTTTCCTGCTTCCAGAAATAAAAATAAAGACATAGTGGTAGTTGTTATAAAGATAATCTTTTGTCTTAGGCAGATCATGACTACTCGAATGACCTAATAGCCTCTTCAAGAGAATCTGTGTACAGGTTGACCTTAAATTTGTCTATTCAGATCAGTAGATTAAAAGAAAATTAAAATTTGGGAAATACTATATTTGTGTGGGGATAGGCACTTTCTCTTCTGACACACTAGAGGGTGACATTGCTTCATTGAGAGATAATGCCCATTCGTGGTGTGCTCTCCGTTTGGTGTGCAGGTGACAGAAAAGATAAACTGGCCATTCTCTTGGTTTCCCCTCTGATGGCCCTGCTTGGAAAAATGGACACAAACTTAAGTAAAACTCAAGATGCTCATCTTACATTTCCTTTTATATGCCACATTGCATCTCATTTGCTATCAGGATTTTTAATTGCAAGGTTGCCTTCTTGCTCAGTATGCAATATCAAATATTTATCTGTACTTCGTTTTCCACTCGACTAGAGATGTTTAATATATATCTCATCATCAAGTAACCCTACTCAGGATGTGGGCTAATTAGAAACAACTAACACAAGCATTCTCCAAGGTTTCCATCTGGATGCCTTAGAGAATAATGTTGCCATTGAGAAAGAGGGATGGCAAGAGGAAGGGTTCATTTGACAGTGAAGAGTAAATGTAGATGAGTTAAAATCTGGACCTGCATGTGTTTAAGATCCTTTTGGCACACTGATGGTGAGAATTACTGATAAACTTCCTTGAAGACAATCAAAAATATGAACTTAGAATTTGAAAGAACAACTTATAGATTTAGCATCAGGACCCCCTAAATAAAGTATATTCTGAATTCATGTAAAGTGGGAAATACAGTTCACTGGCCCTGTGAGTGTCGTTGATTTGCATATAAAAGCACAAAATAAGACTCATTCTCCAGTCTGTTGGCAGATTCCCAAATGGGTAAATGCTACCTATTAAACAAAATACAAATCATGTGAATGGATATATGCATAGAAGTTCTGAGGTAATTGAGGGATAATTGGGACAGGCATGGTCAAGGGAGGCTTCTTTAAGACCTTAGAAGTCTGAGTAGGGATGGAGTCTAAGAGAATAAGAGGAGAATGGTAGGGTGTTCCTGCAAATCTAATCTCAGTGTACTTTTAACAAAGGGTTAACTGTAAAACAGTGGCATGTGATGAAGTTTCATGAAATAAATACTATGCAGATAATGGGCATCCTTGTAAGAAAACCTCTTTTTCACCCAGCAGGTAAACAGGGAGCCTCTAAGAAGTTTTAAACAAGTTTAACTGTCTGATTTGCAGTTTTAAAAGAGTGATGGCAGCTTAAAGGTCTGGAATCTAAGGGATTACTGACAAAGTTGGAGTGTGGGCTAGAAATTATGGGGACATTTATTTGTGCAAAGTAAAGCTAAAAAGAGGAAAATCATTACCTAAAACAGAAATAAGCTTTATTTATTCACTTGATTCATATAGTATTAAATTCAGTGTCTCAGAATGGTATAGGCACTGTGTAAGCTTACTGAATAAATACTAGAAAGTAAGAGACTCATTTTTTGCTTGTGTGAGGATTACAAATGGGAGAGATAAGACAACATAGGCTGTTCTAAAGAAACGTGTTCCTTTAATTATTTTAGATCATGTGTGATTGGTATACAGTTGAATGATATCAATATTATGCAAAGTCTTACTCATACATGTTACCCCACGGACAACATATTGTTTTGAAGTGACCAATGGCAAGCTTTTTCACAGTTGAAGAGGAAGCCTGAAGAAAGCAACTTAAAATACACAGGAAGTTCTTTACCTTAAGGCAAATAGTGGCTTGCATAATTGATTAAAAGTCCAGATAAAGAAGGTATAACACTCTTCTCTTCTGTATTAAAATATAACTTATATTTATAATTTATAAGTTATAATACACACATTCTATAAATGTGTGTGTATCTTAGATTGAATTTTCAATTTTGATAAAAGTGGTCTGTTTTTCTTTTAAAAAATTTTTAATGTCTTTTTATTTATTTTTGAGAGAGAGAGAGAGACACACACACACACAGACAGCATAAACAGGGGAGAGTCAGAGAGAGAGAGGGAGGCACAGAATCCGAAGACAGGCTCCAGGCTCTAGGCTCTGAGCTAGCTGTCAGCACAGAGCCTGAGGAGGGGCTCAAACTCATGAACCGTGAGATCATGACCTGAGCGGAAGTGAGACGCTTAACTGACTGAGCCACCCAGGTGCCCCAAAAGTGATCTGTTTTGGAAAACAAAAGACATCAAGTGCTTATTTCAAAGGAGGAAAATTCAAGCCACACAGATTAAAGTTGTAAAGAATCAGCTACAATGTTGGGTCTGTGTGCTACTTATTTTACAGGGCCTCACCTTTTCTCAATTCAGAAAGCTCCCTATTTCCTTCCAGGAGTTCTCAGTTTTGCATAAAATAGTAGAAATTTATCTCTGTTACTTGCAGTCAAAAACTCTCACTTTCAACAGCCTATCTTACCAGAAGTTTAAGAGAAGGAAAGAGGGATAATGATGATATACTGAGTATTCAGAGTGGTAGAACATTTTATTTTTGTTTTCAATTATGGAAGGAAATTGTGTTTGCATAGAGCATATGATACTGAAGAATTTTACTCTTTATGGTGATGTAACAGAGTCTATGGAAAGCACTGGAAGAAGAATTAAGCCTTAAGTGGAAAAAGATTTGTAGCACTGACATTAAAACAGGAGAACAAAAGACAACTTTAGACTGTGATGGCTAACACTTAGGTTTTCTGGGTTGGAGAACTAAGATCCCAGTGGATATTCTCTTTGTCTAGTGTGATGTGAGAGAAGGAATGTGGCTTAAGAAAGGATTGAAAGTTTTAAAGAGATTATGTAGAGAATCAGCAAGGAAGATACTAAAGACAAGAACCCAGATTGCTAAAGAACTTTGAGAGTCTGCAAAAGTTATAGATAGAGACATGGGTTTGGGCCACAGAGCACATAATTATGTGTCAGTCTTTAACTTTATAGACATTTAACAGGACATGGACAAAAATAAGCTTTATGTACTGACATGTGATTTTCTTTTATGTAACTTTATTGATTTTTGATTCACTTAAATATTTGCTTAAAAATGGATTTAAAATTTTTTTCACAATTTTTATGACAGTTACAGGTGTGTTAATTATCTCTCCCTAGAATTCTAAATATCATTTTTATCTCCCACAAAATCCAACTAAAAATTCTTAAATTAGGTAACATTATGACAAGATTCTCTTGGGATTGCAGTCTGGGTAATGCTTTTTCACTAGTGCTTTTGGTCTTATGGTCTTCTCTTTCTCTTAAAAAAATAAGGGAGAAACTCAAATTTATCAAATCCTATAATAATCTATTTCTTGATAAACTGTTTCAATATGGAGATTTATCCATTAAAAAACAGATTAGTGTTTATTCTGACAATGAATATTTCCTTTAATAGATACCTACCAGGATACATTACTTAAATTTATTCCATGCAAAATATAAGCAAAGAGATTTTGTTGCATAATGAAATAAGCAATGCCTGAGGGCTTCAGTTTAGTGGTTTATTCTACCATTGAATCAATATTCAGCTTAAGGCAAGCCACTTTCCCACTTTTGGTAAATTTCCTAATCCATAAAATGGAATAGTAAGTCTGACTTGCCTTGGGGTTTTTCTGAATAACTACTAACAAACTTTATGAAACAATTTTAAATTATAATGTTGATGATCAAGTAGAAGGTGTTTAGAAGCAAAATTAAACCTTTAATAATCCATAGCATAAACACTTGATATTCAGGAGAAAAACATAACTGATACTCTCTTCCTTTTAGTGTTTATTATAATGTCATCCATTTATTGAGCTATTTGGAATCAATGGCTTAAGATGTTAGACCAGATATTTAATATTTTGAAGTAAACAATAAATTCTCCATAGTCTCATTGCAATACCATTTCAGTTTAATCACTATGCTTAAAAACAAGAATACTAATCTTTTAAGGCCTGACTCAATCTAAGCCTAGAGAATCAGGAAAAAAAACAAAACAAAAAACCAAACACTTGTGATGCGTTAAGGCACAGAACTTTATAACTTAATGACTTTAAGGGGAAAAACTGTGTGGTATGGTATACTATTTGATTGTAAATATTTTCAAACAAGCTTAAAACACGTATAAAAATTTTATAAATAAGTTTAAAAATGTCTATAATCTGATCCTTAAATGTTAAAATATCTAAGTTTCTGAAAAATTTTAACTCTCTAATTCTTGGAAAGACAAAAGTTATCTGTGAACAAGAATTAACCATAAATACATATACATTGGGACACCAGATTAGACTTTCTTATTTTTATTTTGGAGTTACTTTTTCTATTACCTAATATTTAGATAATTAGTTATTTCAAGGTACTAGAAAACTCAAGCTTAATATCAGACTTACCATGTTAAAATAAAGTTTGAGATAATATTTAGCGATGTGATACATTCAACCTTTTCAGGTATACATTACACACATTTTGATAAATGCATATAGGGTCTGTAACTACCACAGCAATCCACTCACAGAATATTTCTATCTCTCCCAAAAGTTCCCTAGGACCCCTTTGTACTCAGTCCCCTCCTTTACCTCCTTTGCTACTGGAAACCACTGATTTGTTCTCTATCCCTAAAATTTTGCCTTTTCCAGTGCTTCATATAAAAAAACTTGAGTTTCTTAACTTTACCATTTTCCTTCTCTCTGCAGAACTTCTTTTAACATTTTTTATAAGGCAGAGCTACTTGGATACAAATTTTCAGAGTTTTTGTTTGAGAAATTATGTATTTTTCCTTTGTTTTTGAAGATAAATTTTGCTGGATATAGAATTCTATGTTGATGCGATTTTTCCATTCATCATGTTAAATATTTCACTCTACTCTTGCTGCTTGCATGGTCTCTAATGAGAAGTGTGATGTAATTCATATCTTTGTTTCTCTAAAAATAATGTTTCTCATCTCCCTGGCTTCTTTCAAGATTTTCTTTCCTTTATTTTTCTGCAGTATAAATATATGTGCCTACACGTAGTTTTTATTGTTGAGTTTTGTTTGTTTGTTTTTGGTTTTGGTGGGTTTTTTTTGGCATTTATTTGTTGTGCCCTGAGATTTCTAGGTCTATGGTTTGTTTTCATTATTATTCTTGGTCATCATTATATCAAATATTTTTCTTTATCTGATATTTACATTATGGATATGTTACACCTTTTGTCTCATAGTTCTTGATATTCTGTTTCATTTTCTCCCTTTGCATTTCAATTTTGGAAGATTTTACTGGCATATCTATAAGCTATAATTCTTTTCTTGGCTATGTGCACTCTAATAGGCCCAACCAAAGATATTTTTCTTTTATGTTAGTGTTTTGATATCTAATACTTCTGATTTTTTTAGTTTTCATCTTTTTGCTTACATTGACTGTTATTGCATAAAATCTATTTTTTTCCATTAGACTAGCCTTTAACATTTTAACTACAATTATGTAAAATTCCCTATCAGATAATGTCAAAACATATGTCTTTCATATATGAACCTGGTTTTGATGTTTGGTCTTGTAAGATTTCATAAGGTGTTTTTTTGTTTTTGTTTTTCCTATCTTTCTAACATGCTTTATAAATCTTCATTGAAAGAATACAATGTACTGGGTAATAGGAATAAAGGAATCATAAATGTATCTTTGATCTATATGCTTCAGTCCTCTTCCCACAACCTTGAATTCCCACAACCCTATATTAATGTTGTCTGTTAAATACAGTGCCTGCTTCTTTCCTTATGCTTGTACTAACTAAAAATAAAGGTCTGATTCTTATACTCCATGGATGAAAACCGTTAAGTATGTTTTCTTATTAAGATGTAAAGTTGCAAAATGTCATTGCTCCCACTCTATATAAGAGAAGCTGGATTAATGGAAAAAATATATATATATAGCTTTAAACAACCTGTCAGATTTAAAAATTAACAAAATTTTAGTAAGTAGTAAACCTTCTCAGAAGAAAAGAGATTGATAGCTGCTTTCTTCCTGGCAACATATAAAAAATAGGTGTGGACATCCTAAATGGAGCTAAGGAGAAATTTAATATAACTTGAAGTTTTTTTTATGGATGCACGCAGCCTTCTGTGATGTTTTGCAATACCAAAACACTCCAACCACAGAGTCAGTGTGCAGTGCTCAACACCTCTTTTCTGCAGGTCTTCACTGAGTGGGCAGTATAGTAAACCAGAAGCTCGTTTGTTCAGGAGAGATGACTTCCTTCAGAGTACTCTGGGCCTTCAGCAGGTGCACTTCAATGACCGCTCATCATCTGGGAGTAAAATTGTGGTATAGGAAAATAAAGTGCAAGGAGAACTCCCCAACAACCAAAAAACCAGCAGGAAAGCTATAAAGAAGAGAGAACATCTCATAGACTGGAAAGTTGCAGGTGGTCTGAAAACTGTATGGAATTTCTGACGTCTCATGGATATTAAAATTCTAGATTTCTTAAGGATCAATCCTGATTCCACCTTCAAAATATTTGAAACCTTTAGTTCGCTTGTAAACTTACAAAAGTTGAAACAAAGCCAAGTTCCTGTTCAAATATTATTGGATTGATTAAGCTCCCTCACAAGCTGAATCAATCCAATGTATATTTGAGCTGAGGAAAGAAAAAGCGTGCCTTCCTGAATGGAAAAATATTTCCATTAATCTATACCAGAGATCGACAAACTGTGGCTTAGGGGCAAAGTTTTAACATTACCTGTTGGGCAAGAATTGTTTTTAAATAATTACATACTAAAAAAAAGTTTTGTGAGACAAATTATGTAAAGCTCTCACTTCAGTGTCTATAAATATGTTTACAATTTAGCCACTTTTATTTGCATACTATCTGGCTGCTTTTGTGGTAAAAAATTACATTTGAGTAGTAGTGATAAAGACCATATGGCAAGTTTTCCCAACATTGGTCACACTGTTTATTATGTCAGGTATAAAATTTTAAATACGGAATATATGGAGGATCAAGAAAATGACTGTTGGAAAAGATAAGAAAAAATAAATAAGTTTACAAGGGACCAAGAAAAGGCACAAAAGGTCAAGATGCTGTTTCAAGATAGAGATCTGAACTAAAATTCTAATCCTGGTTAAGAAGGTGGACAGCGATTAGCACATTGGAAATTTCATCAGAGATTAAAATCATCAAAAAGGAATGCTAAAAGTGAAAACCACAATATCAGAGATGAAGACTTCCTTAGGTACATTAAAAAGCTGAACAGAATTGATAATAGGTCAGTAGAAATTACCCAGACTAAATCACAAATAGGAAAACAAACAGAAATGAAAAAGCATCTGACATCTGTAGGACAATGCCAGTTAGTCTAATAAGCATGTAACTGGAGTCCCAGGAGAGGAGACTGTGAGTAGGGCAGAGAAAAATATCAGAAGGGCTACAGCTGAGGACTTTGGAAAATGGATGAAAATCTCAACCTACTTATCCAAGAAAACCTGTGAACCTAAAGCAGGGTAAATACAAAGAAAACTACAACTAAACATAGCATGTCTAAACTAGTGAGAACAAAGAGAGAAAATATTAAAAGTTGCTAAAGAAATAGGCACATTACATGTGGAACAGTGTTAAGCACAAAGGATGACTTCTCAGCAGAAATGGAGGCCAGAAGACCAGGAAAGAGGTTTAATGAGTAAACTAGGGAAGGGGGGGGGGTTCCCATCATTCTAAAATTCTGTGTTCAGCTAGATAAGCAGTCAACAGAAGCAGAAAAAGAGCTACCTATCTCTTTCTGCCCTCTTTTCCACCAGTGCATCCCATTCACAAACAACCAGAAGGCAGCTGGCAAGATAACTTTGGAAATGTAGTTTTGGGATACCAGCCACTCTAAAACAAAACAGACACAGAGGAGGGGAAATGAATCCTTAGAAAACATAGGCAAATAGCTGGAGTTCTTACCAGTCTGAGCCAGCTGAATGAGAAATGATCCATTTACTCACTCCCTTAATGGGTTTTGCTCAGTGTTTAGTGGATGGCAGCCAAATGACACTTTGTTTTATTGTGCTGTCACTCTAGCTGTTTTCTGTTTAAAATTTTCCATTTTTTGGAGGAGGTGCCTTGCTCCAGTTTCTAGTAGTTTTATGGCTGTCTACTGAGTATGTCTTCTCTCACTTGCAGACTGGGTTAGACAGGCTTACAGACAATAGAGGTCATAGATATCAATCTCCACTTAATTCCATGTTGGTTGATTGCCAACTGAATGAGATCATCCATAGAAATAGTGCATGAATGCAGACAAATTTTATTTTAGCTAATATTGTGCTAAAGACAAATGTGTAAATAGTATAGGTAATTATCATTTTAATCATAGGTGAGACATAAGGACATACATTTTAAGACCAATGAAATGCTCTTTTTGAAAAAGTAGTGATCAGTGATATTTGTTGGAGGCTTTAAATATATTCATTTCTTTCATTTTCTTTATTAAACTTATTTTTGCTCTTTAAAAAGTTAATCTCAAAGATTTTAAAAGTAGAACTCACTGGCCTGCACTATTAATAGGAATGCCAGAAGGATAAGAATGGAAAAGTTGACAAGTAAAATCAAATCAAAGAAAGTTGCATGTAATAGCCCTGGCTCATTTTACAGGCTGCCTCACATTCAATAAACCTATGTAATTTTTTCCTGAAGAAAAGTGGCCATCAAAGTTTAGGATTTAGAGGTTGAAAAACTGACCTGGCAATTTCAAATCCTGAATCTCAAGTGGTATCTGTGTAATAGCAATTTGAACAGGTGTTACATCTGACAAATGTTACAAGTATATGCCAGATGAAAGAATATTTTAACCCTGTGATCAACAGATCCTTGGAGTAACATAATAGTTTTGAAAGTTATTCTTAGAATCATTTTTTTACAGTTACATTAATTTGCACTAGGTGTTAGTACAGACACATTTAATAACCTGTAACCATTTAGTGACATTGTGAGATAATTCCTATTTTATAAATCCATAAAGTGACATATAATAATCCCTATTTTATAAATACATAAAGCGAGATTTACAAAGATTATTTGGCTTTACTTGAACCCATAATCTTCATGTTGCTGATTTGGATTCAATTCCACATTATGTGAAATACCAGGGAAAATGTCAGAATTAGATATTGAGAAAGTTTATTGAAAATTTAGCTGATTTCCATTTTTACTATAGATAAGGCATATCTTAAAAAATAATTTAACAGAAAACAGGGAAAGAAGTTAGACTACATTGTTTCATCTCTCTATCTACCATTTGCCAGGACTGACTGTAGGAGACGCTTTGACTTAAAAACAGATGATACTGGAGAGCCTGGGTGGCTCAGTTGGTTAAGTGTCCAACTTGGGCTTAGGTCATATCTTGTGGTTCGTGAATTCAAGCCCCACATCGGGGTCTGTGCTAACAGCTCAGAGCCTGCAGCCTGATTTGTATTTTGTGTCTCCCTCTCTCTCTCTGCCCCTCCCCTGCTTGCACTCTGTCTCTGTCTCTCTATCTCAAAATTAAACATAAAAAAAATTTAAAAAACTGCCCTACTTACTTCAGGGTTATTTTGAGGATCAAATTTTATATTAGAGGGGAAAAACTGTAATTTTTTAAATGTGAATTTATTGCTTTTATAACTTTTTTAGGTGTTACTATAGACATTTTTTCCCTCTTAAGTAATTCAAACAAAAATTTTACCTTGAGAAATGTGAGCTTTGTTTGCTCCTCAGTTAGAAATAATTTTAGAAGAAAACAGTTACCTATTTTTGAGTCTATTGTTGAGGCAAAGATAATACACACCTGGTCATAAAAGAGATACCTGTTAGATGCATTTAGTGATGATTAATTTATTCTCTTAAGCACATAAGCACATAAAATAGCCAAAGTTGTTAATTTATTATTGGTTGATTCACATAATAAAATAGGCTATTGTGGCTTATGTGTCTCAATATTTTGTTGCTGTGAACTTTAAAAAAATCATTTGTTCTCTTTCTAGATTCAGTGGTTTGCTTACTAGGGATAGTAGTCTTTTTTTTTTTTAAATAAAAAGTTACTAAAATTTACACACGGGAATGACAAAATATGTTAACTTTCTTCACTATTATAAATGATAAGTTCACACTTTTTAACTATTTAATTAGTATCCATAAAAATAAACTACATAAGGGGTGCCTGAATGGCTCAGTCAGTTAAGTATCAGACTTTGGCTCAGGTCATGATCTCACAGTTTGTGAGTTCCAGGCCCGTGTCAGGCTCTGTGCTGACAGCTCAGAGCCTGGAGCCTACTTTGGATTCTGTGTCTCCCTCTCTCTCTGCCCCTCCTCTACTCATGCTGTCTCTATCTCTGAAAAGTAAATAAACATTAGAAAAAAAAGACAAATCAGGTAGTCATTCATTATAAGAAAATAATTGAATAAATACTTGAATAAATAAATACTTGAATAAAATAGATATTTGATTGAATATCTAAGTTGAAATAAATTCAGTATTTTTGCTTTATATACCCATGAAATTATGAAATTGAAAAGGAATAAGCATGTATAACAGTTTATGTGTTCCAGTATATTTGATATTTACATGCTTAGTAAACATAAAATACTTTCCCTGAATCACTTTCATCCTGACCCCCAAGTGCTTCACTGTCCTCACCACAGACCATCCTAGTCATGTAGGTTTTCCTATAAGCTTCTCAGGACCTCTTTACCATCAAACAAAAACCTTCTCTGATACATGTTATATGTCAATTATATCTCTATAAAAATCATTAAAAATTAAAAAATTGAAACCTTTCCCACCAGTGGTCTTCCAGGACTCTTCTCCTATGCCAGCCAGCATCATTTCAACTGGTTAGCACTTATTAAATGTTGTGAATGTCATCCTACACATAATTACTATTAAGAGGATGACTTTGTAAAAGTATATTTGCAAGCATCCTCCGGTCTTCCTCACAACTAAAATAAACTAAAACAACTTTAAATAAAGAGCACAACTTTATTAAATGAAAATAAAGGTTCATATTTTCTGAACATTATCCATAGTCCCCTAACTTCTAGTTATACATATATATTTTTTTGATCCAAATAAGTTAGTCTATTTTAATATGGAACGCAAAAAATAAAAAAATTATTAGACACATCATTTTGATTTTATATAAATTTCAAAATTCTATAATATATATATAAAATTTTGATTAAACACAAATAGTAAGATTATATAACAGATTATAAAATTGTAAAAATTTATGGCACACTAAACATTACCAAAATATTTGAATTACATATGACAAAGAGCATCATGCTAACCTAAAGGAATGTATAAAAATATTAAAACTGGAAAAAAGGTTAAAGGTTTTTAAGCATTTATATGAAAATATAAAAATATAAATACACAGAAAACTTTTCAATTTTACTGGCAATCAAAAGCATGCCTGACAAAATTAATACATAATTTCTTTTAAATTGACAAATAATAGAAGTACTTAAGAGGTTAAATAAGCTAACCTTTGAAAAGAGTGCAAATATGTTCTATTCATTGCTGGGTGTGAGAATTAATCCAAGTATCCTAGTGGTCATTGTAAGTGAATGTGTACCTTTAGTATGAGTAGTTACTTTTGACTAATGCAAACAACTTCTGGGAACCTGATATAGTGATATGTGCAGTATATTATACACATGGAGTTTGATCATTATAATTAGACTTTATTTGCATTATAGATAATTTGAGAATCTAAATATACATAGAAAGCTGGTTAAATCAATCATAAATATAAGGAACTATTATAGAGCTGTTAAAATGATTATGGTACTCTATATTTAATGATTTTAAAAAATGCCTATAATATATATTGAATAAAAGAACATCATACAAAGGATATTCTCATTTTATAAATACACATAACAGCACTGAGAGTCATGCTACTACACTATAATGTGATTTGTGATGATGTTTATTTTCTTATATTTCTCTGTATTGCTGAAATTTCTTTTTATATTATGATAGCTTACCCATATAATCAAGGACAAAGATTACTTTCAACAAGAAAAAATATTGAAAATACCTGAATTTACAAGACAGATATGATAGTTTCTATCATATTTCAGCCAGCACTTTCAAATAAAGTGCCATGGAATAATATGAATGATATGGCATTTCCTAGGAAAAAGTAATAAAAGATCAAGCTTGTTAACAAGATTCAATATTTGAAGTGGTAGAACTCAATTAGAAGTGTAAAGAGAAATGTTAATCAAAAGAAAATGTTGAATGAATGTTGTCAATATCTGGGAAAACCCATATATAAGCTCAGAAGAATAATAAAAGTTCATATAGGAACTTGAAAACCAGGCAAAGAGCTTAGTAAATTGCTTACAGTGAAAGGAACCAGATACTTTATTAGTTTTTTTTTCAATGGAAACTATCTTAGGACAGGCTTGAATAGAAAGATCAGTCTCATTTGAATGCAAAGAAAATCATATCTGTATGTGTATATGTATATCTTGAGAAATATTTTCTCCTCTGATTTCATGTCATATATTAACAATAACAACACAGGCTCATGACCATTGTCATTGTTTCATGGTTTCATCTTATTTCAGGCTAGTGTTCTTTCTGGTATGTGAGCATATGGATTATTCTCAGTACTTCAACTATGGTTGCTCTCTTACCCATGAGCATTGTTGACAAAACCTACATGTCCAGCTCCTTAATATGTTTGTATCACTGAAAGTCTAGCCTGCTCAGAAAAGTTTTCCCTGACTCTGTCTATTACAGTTCCCAACCACTTCATATTCACATCACCTTGATTTTTTTTTCTTTGTGGTATTTATCAGAATCTTAAATTATCACACTATTTTTTTTTATTTTTGTAGCAGGGCTTAACCTTCAAAAGACATTTAAACTTAATGCTTTTGTTTGTTGTATTCCCAGCGCCTTAAAGAGGGCCTTGTTAAATAAAAGGCATCAATATATATTACTTGAATGAATGGAAATCTAGACATTACAAAATTTACTTGAAATTCAGTAGACCAAAACCTGAGCTGTTTAGGCAAAGGTCAAGGTCTGGGTAAGGAAGTGACTTACAATATCCCCTTGTCTTTGGAGAATGTTACAGTCAGATGGGGAAAGACATTAAGTAAATTTCTAAAGCTGCTCTGGAATTATTTGATATCTGGACGTCTTAGATGGACTTAAAAAAATTAAAGTGTTAGATGTCTTGTATTTAAGCTAAAGGAAGTAAATGAATAAATAGGGTCAAAGAGGTAGGATATGGACAAAAGGCCAGCTGAACACAGGGAAATAAAAACAAGAGAAGGGTGAGGGAGAAGGGTTAAATTGATTGGAGGTTATTTCAAGGGGGAAGGGTTGACGGAGTACTAGAAAGAGTTAGCATGAAGGATGGGAGATGATGCTTAGCATGAGATACTTGTATGTGGGTTAAAGGAAAGTTTGTATTTATAAGACCTATGGAATGCCAGAAGCCTGAATAGAGGCAGAGAGAATGACAGGTTTATTGGCGGAATAGATTTCAAAAGTTTGAGAGGCCACAGTATTGGAAGGATCATGTACAGAATGTTTCAGTGACCAAAAAGCAAGGTATGAGGGATATTAATGCAATTAATGTCAGTGACCCTGAAGCTAAACTTTCAAGCTACTTAAAAGGGTGATGTGTGGATCTATAAGTGACTGTAAGTAATATAGAGGGACACTGCCCATCTCCCCATATACTACTATGAGAAAGGTAGAAAAACACAGTAAAGGTTTAAGGGAGATCTTTATGAGAGTTAGACCAAAAATATAAAGGGAAGGTTCAGAACAGAGATTATAACATTTTGCTGATAGATAATCATAAGTGAATTTCAGGACTTGGAAGCTAAGGAAAAAAAAAAACGGAGATAATTAGGAATGTGAGAACTCCATCAGGATAAACTGCTGAAGATAAAGGATGGCCACGGGGTTAGCAGACTTTTGGAATGACCACCATTAATAGGGTTATAGACACCCATGAGATTTGTTGTGGGAATCTTGAGGCATTAATGGCAAGGTAGTGTTACTAGAACAGGAACTGAGGTTATCAAGTGTTTCTTTCTCATAATGGTCTACACAGAAGTGGAAATTTTGCTCTGAGTAATTTGAACTTAAATGTATGTATGTCCTTGAGTTGAAATCCACTTACTGGTATATAAATTGATTCTGATTTAGTAACAAATTAAACATATTAAATCCTACAAGCTTATACATTCAAGTGATTTTTAAACATACATTAATGTAGTATGTTTATATTACTGTATGTTCCTATCAGAGGGGATCTATTTGTATAGCTTAATTTCAGATCATTTGAGAGATCTAGGATACATTTTCCTAGAATCAACAATTTTGCACCACAAAAGCTCTGTTAATACTGAGTAAATATTTGCCAAATTTTGGCAATACAAACATTTAAAGCAGTATTAGAACCTTCCTTTTAACCCATGGGAATTCATTTTTATGAGTTTAAGATTTTAGGGATACTCTTCCACATCATTCTTTTCATTAAAGCTCCCTAGTTTCTAATCAAGAGTGGAACTGATCTTTCTTAGCTGGTCCTTTATCTACTTGAGTCTAGGGAAAATTGGGACCTGTTGTTAATTTTGACTTTTGTTCAGAGGCTCAGAGTCATTAGTACCAAGAAAGAGATCTCAGCTAAGCTGTGCTGATACCTGACCCAGAACAACTGGGAAATAATAAACGTGTTACACTAAGATGCTAAAATTGTAGAAATACTATTACACAGCACTAGTAAGCTAATACTTCGTAAGTGTGAATTCTAGTTTAGCTACTATCTCATTATATTGTTTTATGGTTAAAACTGTATCCCAAGTAAAAGTATATAATCTTCATTATTTATTGTATAGAATAAATGAAGTAGGGCGTATCATACATTTTATGTCAATTGATAGATGCTAGATAAATATTAGCAAACTTTCACTTTTGCTCTTGTTAAATTCTTTATTAAAATGTGTGCCTTAAGAATGAATAGTACATGCCCCCCAGATGAGTCTCATCTGAGAAAACCATGTGGCTAATGAAAACTAAATAGCATAATAAGCCTGATTTTGAAAATTACCTATATTCTGCATATTCTGTACATGATCTGGTATAAATCGATGCCAAAGAAACCATATGTAGCTCACAATGAAATCTGACAACCAGATTTAAGTTGCACGTATTTCTAAAATTATTACTTGTTAGAATATTTTAAAAGAAGTCAAGTTTTATTTTGCCTGAAGCTACCATAAACTTTTTTTAAAATTTTGGATCTTTTAAATTGTCGTATTTCAGAAAGTTAGCAAATCTTAAAATCAACGTACAGAAATCGGTTGCATTTTTATACACCAATAATGAAGCAACAGAAAGAGAAATCAAGAAACTGATCCCATTCACAATTGCACGAAAAACCATAAAATACCTAGGAATAAATCTAACCAAAGACGTA
>CM053562.1:46397316-46413133 GCA_028646485.1 Cryptoprocta ferox
TGAAAACAAACTGAGGGGGGAAGGGGAAGGGGAAAAGGTAAAGCGGGGTGATGGACTTGGTGGAGGTCACTTGTGGGGAAGAGCACTGGGTGTTATATGGAAACCAACCTGACAATAAACTATAAAGTTAAAAAAAAAAAAAAAAAAAAAAGAAAGTTAGCAAATCTGATAGAAGTGGCAAAGGACCTAATTTATTTATCTGATGAACCACACTATACGTAAGTATTTTACTCTTAACATGCTGATGAAGATGGTTATTGGGAAATAAAAAAAATAAGACCTATATTCTGAGCTTTTTCTTCATCAGTTGGTGAGCAATTAAGCAACACTCCAGCATAATCACTTGACATTCTCCCAAATCCCAATAGGGTAAATTTTACTTACGGTATTATCCTTCAGTTGCTAGGATAAAAATAATTATAGAGGAATGATTTTTTTTGCTATGAGTTTTTCATATTGAATATCTGACAGTAGAAATATCTTAGGTATGACGTTGATGTTTTACAAATCAATTTTCCCTTGAGAGATCAGATTTAAACCCATTTTTCCTTCAAAGTTTGGATGTCAAGCTAAAGTTGATCTAAATTGTAATTCAGTTTCAAATAAATGAATGTGTTTGTAAAATTTTCCCTTAATTTGTAAATAGAGGAATTCATTTTTTCCCTAGTGATATTTCTATATTTGAGTTAAAAAATTAGATTTAATCTAAACTTGCATTACAGGAAGGAAGTAATAAAATATCTTGCTCTACTTCAGTTCTTATCTCTGGTAATTAATATAAGATATTTACAAAATATTTTTTAAATGGTCAGTACTTAGTTATGCCAGCTAAGGAACAAAGAATAATAAATTAAAATGTAATTTTTTATTTAAAATGGGAAGATGAAAATCATATTTTATGATTAATGATAAATATTTTTATTAGGATTAGGTATAACATACTGAAACTATTTTGAATAGCATGCAACAAATAATTTGCTATATCTCCCTTTTTAGCTAACTGAATGGGCATAAGACTGTACCCAGTTGTTTCCAACATTTACTGTCTGATGTATTTGATTCAGTAGAGGTGTTAGGCAAACCATTAAGTTGCATTTTTCTGAGAGTCTCTTCCTATATAAAAACACAAAATATCATGAAAGTTATTACTATTTATAAGGCTTTTGTAAACTTTTTGTACATTAGGTTATTATAACTGTATATTAGCTATAAACTCAAAGTTCCCAAATGTTAAAAGATTACATGAAATTATAGTTTTCAATAAACTTAAAAAATTTACACTTTGAATAAATATTTCTTTTATTATGTAAGGACTTTTAAAACCCAAATTGTTTATTTGCAATACAAGGGAAAATGTTAATTAAAAATGTATGTATGCACACACAAAAATATAGTCTCAAAATGAAAAACATGTGAATCCTTGAAGCAAAGAAAAATAAAGTTTTAATAAATGAGTTATAGAAATTGTTCTTAAACTTAGTGATATGCATAACTAGGTAAGAAAACACATCTATTTAATAAGTGGTGATTTTTCAACTCACCAAATAGTTTTCAACTTTTTTCATATATCAAGTAATCCAGTATAGCTAAATTATATGGTGATAAGGCAAGGTGTCAAGTAATGATAAGGTGATAAATAATTTTATCGTGAGATTAATTTTTTATAAAAGTGCAACATTTTCAAAGAACATCTTTCTCAATTTATGTTTCATGTTTGAAATTGCAGTATAATATATTCTTTATGTTGTCATAGAATGTTATCTTTATGTTTTGTGTGATACATACATGGTGCTGGGCTTTGGCTTAGTGTGTATGCTTCAGGAGGGGGATTTGCTTTTGTTTTTATTCAGAACCACAGGTCAAAAAAAATGGAAGTATGTTAGACTGGAAATAATAAATATTTAATTTTAACTAATAAAGATGAAATGGATGAGGAGTAAATCAAACTTATATACAGGAAAGGAGTTGTAAAAAAGTTAGTAAAATATGAAATCATATCTAATTCCAAGTTTTCAAAAGTAATTTTTATAAGTAGTTATTAAGGTAAGTTGTAGATATTATCCATAGCACTGCACTATATTCTTTTTTTTTTTTTATCATATTAATGCGGTTTTAATTTTGGAAACCAGAGAGACTTCCAGGGGTCTTAGAACTAAGTAAATTGAATATTATTTTTATTAATGTTAAAATCTGGAAACCATGAAAAAATTCAGTAACAGTTGATCTTAAGTATATGCTATTAATTTTTAAAGTATCCAGTAAGGATCAAATAAATGCCTTGGTGATAAGTTGAATGTCATTACAACTCTTGATAGAGATGTTTTCAAACAAGTTAATACTATAACAATTTTAATAGCAAAAGATATTAGGAAAAGAAGACACATGCTCATTTTAATAGGCTTTTTTTTTATATATTCGGTCAAAACATTTGACCTTCTATTTACTGATTGATTTTCAATATATTGATTTGATTAATCAGTTAAAACAGTTGTCAGTAGAAATAATAGAAAGCAAAAAACTGTTTTAATAGAAAAATAATTAAAATGTACAATTTTAAATATTAGTTTAATAGTTTAAAAAATAACATATATTATAAATATATTTACTGTCCACTTAAAATGAAGTAGTACAGTGAGGAAGAGCTGGAATGCCATTATTTAGCACCTCCTATTAGGAGGTGACTTTAGTCAAGTCATGGAAAATCACTAGCTATCAGGTTGGTCAAATGTTTCAACGTTTTCTCTGTCAAATTTATGTGACAGGTACATAATTTTATGAATAAAATGCTATAAACATTTGTATCTGGCATGCTATGAAAACAACATAAATTTACCTCCCACTATTTTTAGTATACAGCATAGCAAGAAACAGTGACTTAAATATGGATATTAATTCTATACATCATGAAAGCAGTGATGCTTTCAAATAAATTTAAGATGCAGAATATCAGCAGATACCCATTCTGTCTTTTATTGGCATTCTTTCCTTTTCTAGAGTACTTTACTCTAGAAAGTACTAGAGTACTTTCTTCATAATAATATAATTATTATTATATTCATAATATAATAATTATTATATTATGAATATAATAAATCTAGAATCTCACAGTATTGTTAGGCAGAACAGAGTTTATTTACAAAAGTAATTCAGAAGGTGCATTCTGTGAAATTATATTAAGAAAACCTGTGTTCTTATAAATTACTATACTCTTAGTCTTTATGTTCATTTATTGATTTCCATAATATATGCTTACATCTAGTCAAATAACTTACTTTTCTACATACAGAAAAGACTTTTTGCCTCAAGTGAATACTTCTCATTGTTACATAGAGGATATATAGTTTTTTAAAAAAACTGCTAGAACAATTTTGTGAAGTTAACATTAAAGGGCATAATTTGAAAAGGGCACAGAATTAAATGAGTTAATGCAGCTTCATAATGACAGATGGCATGTGCATTCAGTACAGGCTTTAATGGTATCTAATAGCAGTCCACCACAACTAGAGTTTAAGTTGTCAGAACCTCACAGGAAAAACAGATGTTTTGTTGGTTTCATAATCCCAGCCTATTATACATTTGGAACAGCTATAGCTAATGGCTTTTTATTCATGTTCTCTCTCTGACATCCAAATAGGATGTTTTTTGCTTATACAGCAAAGCACATAGATCGAATGAAGAAAAATAGCATGAGTTGATCTGTTCACTCTTGTAACCAAAAAATACTTTGCTCTTAGATTTATTACTACTATAAATTCTAAAGTAGTAAATGTTGGCAGTATGCCCAATTAAAAATTGGTTGTTTATGTAAAGTTAGAAATAAAAGATTTACATATTTAATATACATAATTCAAATAAATCATTATTTGAAGTAATTTTTGATAGTTTTGCTATAAAACATACTTAGTAATTTCTGTGTATCTTAACCCTGCTGCATGCTACAGGATATAACATAACAATATATATATTTTCAATATTATAAGTTAGTTGGAATATCAATATAATAAGACATATAGATATTAGAAAATGTCCTAAGTACTGTATAAACATAAGTATTACCATTGTATGAATCAGTACAAATAAAATATAATACAGATGTCAATAAAATATCACAATTGTGTGTAAAAGCAATATGGAAAGTCAGAGGAAATCATAATGAGTTGGAAGCATATAATCAAGAATGAAGACTTCAAGAGATAAGATTCAGATGGGTTGAGGGAAAAGGAAAAAGATATGTATTGGGATGCAAAGTGTTTTTCATTCAATAGTTGTCAGAGGCAAAATGCATAGAGAACACAACAATTCTGGAATCACATCGCCTTAGTTCAAATACAAGCTCAACAATATGTTTAGAATATAATATTAAGAAAACTAATCCCCTAAGTTTCCATATATTCATCTGAAAAATGATGACTGGTGGCAAACCATTAAGAGAACTAGCTTATCATGTACTTGTTTAGGTGAAAAAAACATTGTTCTTGCCTTCATGGGGTTTATAATTCGAACAGAAATTGAATGAAGAGAGGGTGTTGGTTAGGAGGGCAAAGACCAGCTCGTAGATGAATATAACGGGAAATTCAGAACCACTTTCCTTCTATGAATGCAAGGTAATCCTTTCAAAGAACTGCAACACAAAGCAAATTTTAAGTTTTTCCAGAGAACTGTCTATAGTCTAAGAAGCTGAGAGGCATTGAGAGGAAGAGAGTAGGGAGGAAAAGGGGGAGGGTGTGTGTGTGCTGGCACTTCTCACTAAAATGGAATAGACAGTAAGATAAGGAGAAATGGAGAAGGAGAGATAAGAGGGATGGATCTGAGAAAAATAAAGGAGCATCTGGCTGAATTCCAAGTTGTAGAAATGGCCTAAGATTCTCTAGAAATTGGTAAGTCTTAATGGGTTTAACCTTCCTGAGGTTTTAACATCATGAGAAGAAAGGATACTTCAAGGTAAAACTATCATCTGTTATTTCTAGGCTCTGTACCCTTTCTTCCCACATTTGCCCACTTGACTTCTAGGTTATACACATTCATAAAATTATTTTTATATGTTAATTAAAATATTCTTGGGATGCTATATTGCCATCTAAAGACGTCCTACTTTAATTTGTTTTTGGAGGCATTGAAGAAAGGCTTCATAAGTAAAGTTCAGGGAGTTAAAGGAACATCACATAGAAAATTTAAAATAAAAAAACATGGAGATTATTTTACTCCTTAAATGAAAAGTGTACATTGGTGTGTACATTTTACAGGAAATTCAGTAGAATAAATTCCTCAAATTTAGAATAAAGTGATACATTAAAACTGTATTTCTATATGAGCATTATTGAAGCATAATTTTCAGAAAGTTAAAAACATGACTTTTATGTTTATATAGAATTAGCAAAAGTAAAAGAATTTAGTCAAGTTATTAATGAGGGCATAGCTCATTCAAAGCCTAATTGGTAAAGCTTATTTCAGGATATTTTTGTGTAATAGGGTATGTATGGTTCACAGGAGATAAATTTTAAAATGTTTGCTGAATTAGAGATAAAAATGGATTAATATTCTAAAGGACATTATAATTGTAACCTTAGAGATAAATTTTCTAGCAGTGAGAAATCTACATGTTAAGATGTAACTTTATAGATTCTGTTGGCTCACACCTTAGGAGCTCCAAGGTGAAATCTAAAGCTAGCTCCCATTTGCACAGAGTAAGGGGAGACTAAAGAAAGATCCCTGTTACTCCAGATAGGTTTGGTAGCAAGTTTAATAGGGGAATTTACATAAGAGGTTTGTCATGGGCAGCTGCAAGTTGACTAGATTACACACCTGCCCACCAGAATCCTAAAAGTTTACATAGAGGCCTTCATGGGATTTAGTCACCTATACAGCCCAGATGGTCTCAGCAATACCTTACTCTCTTGAGGCTGCATTTTTTTTTTTTAAGTAGGTTCCATGCCCAATGTGGAGCTAGAACTCATGACCCTGAGATCAAGCGTCACATGCTCCATCAACTGAACCAGTCAGGTGCTCCGCAACCCCAAGGCTGCATTTTTTTAAAACAGTTCCCACTGTGGAAAGAGTGGGCATAATCTACCTCTCAAGGACAGGACAGGGAGTGAGGAGCCTCTGATTGCCTGGGTCCAGCTTGAGGGTCAACTAGCAATTCTCATCCTCTCAATTATTTACTCCAACAGATTCTAAACTCTTAAGAGTGAAGAGCACAAACATAAGTATCTTCTATTAAACAACTTAAGTCTTGTGTGACTGTCACTGAACAATGACTCAGTGTGACAATGAAAGGGTATGCTACCAAACCTTGCCTATTTCTGAGTAATATTTTGAAGTATCAATGGTAAACTCAAGAGATGAGTCTAATTTACAATTCTTCTTTTTAACTATTCATGGGGTTTTTATTTGCATTTACCAATATTACTTTATTTTTTTTGCCCACTTACAGAATCTCTTGAATACAAAAATATAGCCTCAACAGAAAAGAAAAAAATAAAAATATTGAAGTCATAATCACATGGGCCTAAAGCACAGGCCTTAATTCATACCAAGAGATCCCATAAGTCAAATTTAAAAATTTTGCAAGTTCAGTTACTTTGAAATAGATAGGGCTTAGATTTAGGTTTTCAAGTAATTCTAATTATATAAAATAGTACTAGAGTTCTGGGCATAGCAATCATCAAATTATGTATCTTTATGGTTGAGTGCCTAATATTTTCAAACACTAAGGGATACCAAGACATAACTCTCAAGATGATGACACGGGAATGGGGCAGCTCTTTGAATCCAAATCAGAACAGTATGTGTGTGTGTACTTATTTAGCAACACATTTTTTTCTTCAGAGAAGATACCTTTTATATTTCCTCAAATGTAAAATAACTGGAGTAGTATCATGAAATTAATGCTGGCAAATTATGTCATTGTGGGTGTGGGAAATACATTCTTTATTCAAACTTACTACTCAGAGGTACTATTGCTGAATCAAATATATTGACAAAATATTTTAAACTGAGATAAAATTTCATTCCGTAAAATATTCTGACATCAAGGTACAATTCAGTAAGTAATGGCAAATGCATACATCAATTAATCATTACCTGGATCAAGATATAGCATTTATCTCCTCAAACAGTATTCTAAATCACCTTTCTGATTTCTATAACCATAGATTAGTTTATCTTATTCTTGAACTCATGGAATTGTATAATGTATACTTTTTATATCTGGCTTCTTTCACTTACTATTTTCGAGTGTCATTCATATTGTGGCATATGCCATAGTTCTTTTTTATTTTTACTAAGTTGTATTCCACATGGATACACCACAATTTGAATGTTAGTTCTCCTTTTATAGATATTTGAGTTGTTTCTAGTTTGGGCCTATTAGGAATGATGTTGTTATAAGTATTACTGTATAATTACTTTCATGAATAAGTGTTACACTTTTCTTGAGTAAATACCTAGGTGTGGAATTGGTGGGTCTTAGGATGTTGCATATTTACTATATAAGAAACTGCTAAAGTAGTTGTGTGATTTTTTGTTGACAGTCATTTTATCTTTATGATAGCAATGTGAAGTGCTACCCAGCTTTGATTTTGATTCGCATTTCCCTGATTATCAATGATAGCACCTTTCATGAACTTCTTGGCAATTTATATACCTTATTGTTGTTGATGTTAAGAACATTTCAAATTTGTCACCCAATTTATTAGATTGTTATTGATATGTAGGATTTTATGGGTTCCATCTGTAAGCCACTGTCAGAGATACTAGAGATGGATATATGATAGGTATAAAGATGGTAAATCAATATATAGAAATAACATTTTTTCTAAGTCTTGATTTTTTTTTTCATTTTCCTTATGGTGTTTAGATAAGCAGAAGTATTTAATTTTGGTAATTTGAAAACTATCTTATTTTTCCATTTTATTTATTCATTTATTCCATGATTATCTATCTTAAAATTTTGCATTCTCTAAAGCAAAAAGTATAATCTTTATACCTACTGTGTTTTTCTACAGAGGTTCATGATTTTATCATAAATTACTAAGTGTGTATAGTACGAAGTCAAGGATTTTTTTCCCATGCATTTGTCCTGTTTAATTACCACCATTAACTGAAAAGCAAAGCAAAATTTTTTATCTACCAATAAATAATATTGGTGGCTTTGTCAAAATCACTTTGGTCTGTTCTGCAGTGTATAATCCCTTTTATAGACTTGACATTTTTTTCCTCAGGACCACTCTCATCATAACTGTAGCTTTAGAGTAAGTTTTAAAATCAAGATGAGTCAGGTTTCCAAATTTGTTCTTTTTAAAGATTGTTTGGCTATTCTCTGAGCTTAAAATGTACATTTCAGAATCAGTTGGTCAACTAAAAGCTTCTGGCATTTTTAAAAAGAATTGAAATATATAGATCAATCTTTGGGAGAATTTACATCTTAACAATATTGAGTTGAGGTGCCTGGATGGCTCAGTTGGTTAAATGTCCAACTCTTGGTTTCAGCTCAGGTCATGATCTCATGGTTTGGTTGGTGAGTTTGAGCCTCATGTTGGGCTCTGCACTGATGGCTGTGGAGCCTGCTTGGGATTCTCTGTCTCCCTCTGTTTCTGCCCCTCCCATGCTCACTCGCTCTCTCTCTCTGTCTGTCTCTCTCTCTCGTAATAAATAAACATTAAAAAAATATTGAGCCTTCTTGTCCATGAGCTGAAAATAACTCTTCACTTATTTGTCTTTTTTTTTTTGTCTCAGCAAACTATTATGGTTATTAGTTTAGAAGTCTTAAACATCTTTGATTAAATTTATCCTTACCTATTTTATTACTGACCCTATTTAAACCTTCTGTAGTTTTAGTGCTCTAGTATGTAATTGATGTGTGTATTGAACTTGTATCCTGTAAACTTTTCTAAATTTATTAGGGCTTACTAGGATTTTCTTTTTAGACAGTCATGTCTGTTTTGAATAGAGGTTTACATCTTTTCTAATAATTTTACTTTGGTTTTATTTGCTTGCCTTATTATGTTTTCTAAGATTTCCAATGTGATGGATACAAATGCTAAGAGAGGACTTCACTTCTTCCTATGAGGCAAGGCATAAGCAGACTTCTCTTTCACTTTTAATTTGATCAGGAACTTATTTTTATCATAAATGGTTATAGTTACTGAATTTTATCATTTTTTCTGAATTTATTAAAATTATCAATTTTTTCATTAATTCAGTATTGCTATATTGATGTTTGTCACACTAATTCTTGGAATTAGTCATACTTCATTATGTATATTATACTTTTTTGTTTTTTTTTATTTTTTTTAATGTTTATTTATTTTTGAGGCAGAGAGAGAGAGCGTGGGCAGGGGAGGGGCAGAGAGAGAGAGGGAGACACAGAATCCGAAGACAGGCTCCAGGCTCTGAGCTGTCAGCACAGAGCTGGATGTGGGGCTCGAACTCACTAACCATGAGATCATGACCTGAGCCGAAGTCGGACGCTCAACCGATTGAGCCACCCAGGTGCCCCATTATGCATATTACACTTTTAATACATTACTGGATTTGTTTTGCCCATGTGGGGGGATTTTTATTTCTAATCATAAGAACTGTATTGGTTTATAATTTTCTTGGTAGTATTTTTATCAGCTTTTGGTACCTATACTGTATGGTTCTCTTAAAATGAATTAGAAAGTATTTCCTCTGTGGGAATTTTTTTAACATTGGTACTATTTCTTACCTACGTATTTGATAGAATTCACCGGTGAAGCCATCTGAACTTTGAGTCTTCTTAGAAATCATTTTTATTAGAAATTAATAGAGTGCTATTTGTATTTTCTATTTACTTCCAGGTCATATTTGGTAAACTATATTATTTAAAGGGTTTGTTTATTTAATTAATCTAAATTGTCAATATTATTGGCATGAAGTTGTTCTTAATACTTTTTTGTTATATTTTCAATGTTTATATAATTTGTAGAAATATCCATTCCTGATGTTTGCAGTTTGTGTTTTCTGTCTCTCTTGTTTGCTAAGCATTTGTCAATTTTAACCAATTTTGGACTTTGTAACATTTCTTTATGGATTTATTTTTATTATTTAAATCTCCCCTTTTATTACCCCATTGCTTCAATTGTGCTTAATTTCTTCTTTTTTCCTTAGCTTCTTAAAGTACATATTTTGATCATTCTTTTAAATCTTTTATTATAGAACCATCTAATGTAACTGGTGTGTTATATTTTCATTATTATTCTGTTCAAAATATTTTCTGATTCCTTCTGTCGCCTCTTTGAGCTATAGGTTATCTAAGCATGTTTTTTTTTCATTCCAAATAGTTGAGATTTTCCTAGAATCACATTTTTATTAATTTCTAAATGATTATATTTGTGTCACAGAATATACTTGAATATTTAAATATTTTGAAATTGATCAAGACTCATTTAAGGCCCAACATATGGCCTCTCATCTGTTTGGGGACATTGTTTTCTATAAATGTTCATTAGCACATATTGGTTAATAGTGTTCTTTAAACTTTCTGTATACCTCCTGATTATTTTGTGTACTTGCCTGGTAACATTTCTTTAGATTGGAGTATTCAATTTTTATCAAATATATTTAAACAGTATATTTGAGTAAAATATAACATGCTATTACGTTCTTTTCTTCTTTGTAACAAATTTATATTCTTTTTTACTATTACCCTACCACCCTTTCATGTTTGAGTATTTCATGCTCTATTTTTCCCCCTTATTTGATTAAATTTGTTGTAAGTTGTGTTCTTTCAGAATCATTTCTGAGAGTAAAGTGAATTAGTAGTTTATAAGGGAGGTTGTATAGGAAAGGCAACAGAGAGTGGAGAAATGACACAGGAAAAGAAGAAAGTCAACATAGGTGAGTGACTGCTGAGCATTATAGTCCTGAGAGCAACTGGGGCTTAGTTCTGGTGGGGGCCTCTTGCAAATCTGTGGAAAATGAGTTTTACCACTCACAAGGCAAGAAAACTGGTTTATTTCTTGACTGTCCCATTTATGGTTGATTAATTGGTTTCCTTAGCCAGAGAAAGACTAAGGTGGAGATTTAAATAAGAAACCAAACCACCAGTATGAAGAGAGGTGTTGATTTCTCGGGGGATAGGATACCAACTGATGAGTTATATGTTCTCTCTTCTTAAGTACCATAAAAATTATAAATAACTTACCAGGGTCCAAAGTTAATATTTACATCCTCACAAGAACTTGCAATCACCTTTGCAAACTCCATCTACTGTTTGAAATTATATTATTCTCATATATTTTAATTATATCTAATTTTAACATCAGTAGACATTATTACTCTTTATAGTCCATGTGTACTTGTTTAATGTTTACTGCCTTCTTAATTCTTTAGTCTTATCTTTTTTCTTAGTTTACCATACTGGATCAACTCCTTTCAACTTAAAATATATGCTTTTGAATTTTCTTTTAGTATAATCTGGTGATGAAATGGCTTTCAGTTTATTTCTTTGTAATGGTGCCTTAAAAGACACTTGCACAAGTAATAGAATTCTAGGTTCCTACTAATTTTCTTTTAGCATATCCTTCTACTTTCGAGTTTTTATTATTGAGATAGAGAATTCTTTGTTAGGCTAATTGACCCTCCTGGTAAGATAATGTTTTTTCTCTAGTTGATTTTAAGATTTTTTTCTTTTGATGTAGGACAGTTTCACTATGACTAATCTAGAAGTTTTTATCATAGTTTTTGTTGGTGTTTTCCTGTCCTTCTAGAGATCCTTTGAGCTTCATGCATCTATGAATTGTACTTTAGCAGTTCTCAAAACGTTTTTCAGCTATTATCTTTTCAAGTATTTCCTCTCTCCAGTTCTCTTACACTAACAGGACATTCAAGCTATTAGGTCTCTAAATACTTCAAAAGTTACACATCCTGTTATTTATTGATCTCTCCAACACAGATAATCAGACTAATTATGATTGATTTAAACTGCCTTCTTGTGTATTACTGACAGTGTTTATTTTCTTTACATAGTTTTTCTCTATCTAAAATAATTGAAATCTTATTCTTTATAATAAGTAAAATACCAACGTGGGATAAAGTTTGCTGATTCCTCCACCGTGCACTTGTTTCATCCCATCTATTAAAGCATTTATAACTTCTGTTATGATAATGATTAATATATCAAAATTCTTCCCTAGATAAACACAAAATGACATTAGGGGAAATGTCCATCTTTGCCTTTTCCTCATTTATTTCGGAATGGCCAAATAATAGACACACAATCAATAACCATTGCAGCAAACTTAATTGATGTGTTTTTGCAGCAAGCAGGGAATATAATTAAATATTCTTGTAGTTCCAACTTAAATTTGTATATGAAATGGGCATTTACAATGCCTTTTTTATTTTTGTTTTCTTTACTCATCCTCCATGTTCAATTTAGTTGGCACATTGAAGTGCAGAAATACCAAAACAAGGGATAGGTGGAGTTATATTCTGTGTGCATTTCAGAGTCACCTTGTGAACGAAGATGGAAATCCCTTTAAGAGTAACTTCTCTTCCTCTGTAGCTTAACATAAAAAAACTGGAAGATATAGAGGTATGTTGGATTTGTATATAGTTAAAATGTAGGAAGGATTTCAGTTCCTAATGAGCCAAAAATGTACACTAAGAAAATATATAGTAAAATCCACTTTAAATTTCATAATCCACTGGTTTCCTGCCTCCCCTAGACCTTTTCTTCTGAAGCCTATGATGACATGATTAATCTACACCCTCCAAGCTTAATCTGATTACTGGATTTGAAAATAATCTTGCCTTTACCAGGGATCATTTTTAAAGGAGTTTTCGAAGTCTGCTATCCAGGGTACTTCTGCTGTTAACTTGCTCTGCCCTTTAGTTCTTCTTCTAGGTAGAGGCTTCTTATTTATTTATTTATTTATTTACTTACTTACTTATTTATTTATTCATTCATTCATTCATTCATTCATTCATTCCAAGGGCCAGAATTTATCCTACATTTCTCTTCCAGTTTTATTCCTTGATGCCTGAATGCCTTTTCTGATTATCACCTTAGTGCACTGGTTCCTATAGGTCTGAAAGCTTTGTTGGTTTTGTTATTCCTTATCATCTAGTGTTTCTTAGAGCACATTAGGGGTTTCTGGGTGGCTCAGTCAGTTAAGCACTCGACTTTGGCTCAGATCATGATCTTATGGTTTGTGAGTTAGAACCTGCCTTGGACTCTGTGCTGACAGCCCAGAGCCTGGAGCCTGCTTTGGATTCTGTGTCTCCCTCTCTCTCTGCCCCTCTTTCACTTACACTTTGTCTCTCTCTCTCTCTCTCAAAAATAAAGAAACACTAAAACAATTAAAAACACAGACACTTTAACAGTGGGGTTTAATTTTTCAGAACTGATAGGTGTATTACTTATCACTTAGTAAATGATGTGAGAGAATAAATGTGATTTTTCAAATTTTTCTATGCTCAGTCCTTGATTTTTTAGAGTAGACATTTCTGATGCATAATGTGAGTCTGTTTCTTTATATTTTGCTACACCTAGGTTTCTTATTTCTTGGCTCTTATATTTTGCCTGTTTTGAATCCTAGTTAATTATTTTTAGACCTTCCTGACAACTGCTTATTTATCACTGATCACTGTGATCTCCAGATTCAGAACCGATGATAGGTTCTCCCATCTGTTGCGCTCTCCTTTGCAGTTGGATTTGCTTGTTCCCCTTCCAGAACCTGACACACAGGGCTTAAAACAACCAAACAGGCTTTTTTATGGAGTCAAATTCTAGCATTTTCTGGTCACCCTCATAATTTTGCATGTAATTTTTAGGTGACTATCTGTGTCCTGAGATAGAATATAAATTTGATAGGAAAGCAGGATTCTACTGAAACAAGATTTTCTATTTTGTATCTGAGAATATTTTCTTTTTTACTCCTAATGGCAGGTATGAGACTGCAGTGAAACCTAGTCCTAACAAATTATAGCTGAAACACTCAAACTAGACGAGTATATATTTTTTAAAAAATATTTATGTTTATTTTTGAGAGAGAGTGCAAGTGGGAGGGAGACAGAGAATCTCAAGCAGGCTCTGCGTTGTCAGCAGGGAGCCGGATGCAGGACTCATACTGACAAACCATGAGATCATGACCTGAGCCAACGTTGGACCCTCAACCAACTGATCCACCCAGGCACCCCTAGAAGAATATTTTAAAGCATTTGTTTAATTCCTTTAATCTCATTGGGCCAACCAAAAAGGGAAAAACATGCTAGCTCCAGAAACTTACATAGACTTTTCAATCCAGAATACAGTGATTTATATGAGAATGTTTATAATACTTAAAACCATTTCAGCATTATTTTATAAAATTCTATTTTCCGTTATTAACCCAAATATATTTTTGTGACAGATTAAATTTTACAATTTAATTTCAATTGAGCAATTGAATATATAAGCCTATGGCTAGTTTTGACATATTTTATATGTTTAAACATACCCACACACAATTTAAATCACTACCAGTGACTTACTGATCTTCACACACACACACACACACACACACACACACACAATGGAAAAATGAAGCTTAACACAAACTCTGAGATCTTTAAAACCGATATTTGGAATTGACCTTAACTCATTATTCATAGCAGTTTGCTGTACTCTATTCATCCTCTAAAATTTGCTCATTATATTTCAAGTTTACATCCATTATACAATCCCATGGTTTCAGATTAGTATCAGTTAAGTCATAGTAAATTGGAAGCAGGTATTTCAAAAACTTCTTTTTTCTAAAAAAATATTTGTTTATTTTGAGAGTGAGAGAAAGATTGCAAGCAGGTGGGGGAGCAGAGAGAAAGGGAGAGAGAATTCCAAGCAGGCTCCAAACTGCCAGCGCAGAGCCCTACATGGGGCTTGATTCCATGACCATGAGATCATGACCTGAGCTGAAATCAAGAGTCACATGCTTAACCGACTGAGCCACCCAGGCACCCCAGATATTTCAAAAACTTCTAATTTGTTAACTGATATTTTCTTATCTCTTTAAACTTTTTAGGACTAGAAATTAGATTTCAGTGATTTATTGAGAATAGATCACTAACCCACTACTAAATTACTCTTAATAGCCAATAATTTATTTAATCTTTTCAAAGGAAAGTTGAAAGACAACAATCCAAAGTTTCTCAGTCCACAGATAACTCCCAAGAATAAATACTCTGAGGAGGAAGATTTATTCCCTCTCCAGTTTCTAAGTTCTGACTTAGAAACAAAAGCTTCATAAATGAGCATTGATTTGAATGAGTTAATTTTTCACCATAGCTGCTTGTTTACTGCCAAGCTTCTTATCCCTGGAAAAAAAATTAACAGTTTCCTAAGATGGGAAAAAAATTTCTAAGAAAATTATAGTTAGTAACTAATTGTCTTAAGAAAATAACTACGAAGTATCTGTTCTAACATGATAGATTATATATAATTTTAATTATTTTCAGAAACAGAAGACAATTCATTCATGAGGTCACAAAGAGTGAAAAATAAGATGACCAGATCAAGCCCTATAAATGGATTTAATTTGGTAGGGAACCAAATCTTTAATAGTAATGTATCATAACTAAAAACATCATGGAATAAAATTAGGATACTATAACCTCCAAACTCTTACCATAAATATTTCATCTGAACAATGCTATATGAAGAGACCTTGGTTTTTAAGCATATGATTAAATGTACATTTGAATAAATGAATGGAAAAAGAACTATGTAGGAATATTTTGCTCCCATATTCGATGCTTGCATCTCCCCATGATACTCTCTTGATGTTTACTTGATAAATCTCAAAAGTGTAGCCAT
>CM053562.1:46413633-46429316 GCA_028646485.1 Cryptoprocta ferox
ATGGGGAGGGGAAGGAGGAAAAAGAGTTAGGGAGAGGGAAGGAGAAAAAACACGAGAGACTCTTGAATCCTGAAAACAAACTGAGGGGGGAAGGGGAAGGGGAAAAGGTAAAGCGGGGTGATGGTCTTGGTGGAGGTCACTTGTGGGGAAGAGCACTGGGTGTTATATGGAAACTAACCTGACAATAAACTATAAAGTTTAAAAAAATAAATAAATAAATAGCTAAAATCAAAAATTAAAAAAAAATAAAAAAAAATTAAAAAAAATAAAATAAATAAAATAAAATAAAATTCCAAATTGAAAAAAAATAAAATAAAATAAAATATGAAAAATTAAGTTACCTACCACCTGCACTTGCTACATTAAAATTTGAGCTATTCTCTGGGGCATCTGGATGGCTTAGTCAGTTGAGCATCCGTCTTTGGCTCAGGTTATGATCTCAGGGTTCACGACTTCGAGCCCCTCATGGGCTTGCTGCTGTCAGGGCAGAGCCTGCTTTGGTTCCTCTCCCCACCTCTCTCTGCGCCCCCCCTCCCCACTCCCTCAGGCTTTCTTTCTCAAAAATAAATAAACATTAAAAAATGTTTGAGCTGTTCTGGTGAACTAGAAGGATTGATAACACCTGAAATATTGGTTATAGAAGATATAAAAATTTAGGAAGAGGTACTGAAATGTTAATAGGTGTGTGAAAAAATGATGTAAGTAGAACCATTTTTAAATAGAGCTAAACTATCTATAGGAAGTACTTTGCAGGAGACCTGTTTTCTAAACCCTTGAACAGAATCAAACTGATGACATTCCTAGAAGTCAGCAAGAACAAGAAAATTGTTGGAAAAGACTGATAAAGTAAACTTCTGCCTTGGGTACCTAGGTGGTTCAATCAGTTAAGCAACTAACTTTGCCTTGGGTCATGATCTCAGGGTTTCTGGGTTTGACCCCTGCATCAGGCTCTGTGCTGACAGCTCAGAGCCTGGAGCCTGCTTCACATTCTGTGTCTCCCTCTCTCTCTACCCCTCTCCCACTCATGCTCTTTCTCTCTCTTCCCCAAAAATAAACACTAAAAAAAGGGGGAAAAAAAGTAAACTTCTGCCTAATGACCACTTCATCTGACCTATCAGTACAAGTCTATCCCTGCTAATAAGCACCAATGACCTCTTCTTGAAAACAATTTACCTGAGTTTCCCCTTTTCTCAAAAAAAATGCTGTGTCTAATCCTGTAATAAGGACACAATTAGGATTCTACCTAAATCTGTGCACCTCACACAATGTACTTGTTTGGTCCTAAATAAATGCATTGTCTCTTGAACTGGTATTTTGTTTTTATGTTGACATTCCTTCTATCAGAGGAGACACCAACTTTTTTCTAATAGAGATTTTCTGAATATAATGGAATACCAAATGTAGTGCAATATCTTCTATTGTGAGTTATAGCCATACTATAAATAAGTTTTGGTGTATGAGAAAGTAAATAGAATTTGACCATTGTCTCTGACCATATACACTAATATTAGGCCAGTTAAAAAAATGAGACAGGAATTTTTTTAGCCTATTAGTTGTTCTAGAAAAAAACTGTATTTTTGTAAGTGTAGACACATTTGCTTAGACCATATATCACCTCAGATTTAAGACAGAGTGATAGTTCCAGGTAGTATTATGTTATAATGTTACGCTTGTCAAATCACCTGTGTTGATAGTGATACAGAAATAACAGAGGTCGTTGGATATAATTTTATTATGTTTACTAGAGTTGTTCATCTGTTGAAAAATCAGCAATTCTTTTTGTTATATTGTGTTTGTTCTATTCTTGTAAAAATCTTATCTTAGACTGACAGACATGTTCCTCACATTTTTCACTTGATTTGAAAACCTCTTCATCCTATCTCTCTTATTTAATGGCTCAGTGCTTGAATACAGCATAAGATTGAAAATCTTGAACTAAGTGTGGAAGTTACACAAATACTGTATAAGGTTTTGTCATCATAGCAGGCAAAAATATAACTGGCAATTGCAGTCCTGAGAGAATAGAATTTTTCTTTTTAGCAATTAATCTATTTACCATCTCAATCATTAGTTAAATATTTATTTCCAGAAATATTTCTTGAAAATATTTATATCTTATAAAATTTTTTACAATGGCAATATAAATCAATATACATCTTTTAAAGCCCTAAGAAGAAATACACACACACAAACACACACACATATACATACATACTAAATTGTGACATTTTAAATGACACATAGAAATTTTTATGCAAGCTTAAATAATAAATCCAAACGTGGATGAGCTTTCTAAAACCACAAATACACATCAATACAAAATGTGTCTCTTTGGCATGGGGATTATTTTTAAATGAGTATTTTGTAATAAACAGTAGACAGGTGAAGCTCTGAAAATCAAATGGGGGTTACCCTTTTATAAGAGACATTTACATTTAATAAGGAAATCTCCATTTGTAAAGGCATCCCCCCCCCAACTGTACCAGGAAGAGGGGGATGACTCCATCTCTAGAAACTCTCATCAATAAAAAGGCAGAGACAAATCTCCATAACAAACTCACTCTTGTGTATTGGTTTGATAGAATTTTAAATCCACTTGTTTATGACTTAACTGAAATTGCTGCAATCCACTTGCTTATGACAAAGACAAAAAAAGTTGTTTTGATGTAAAAATGAAGCTGTGTCATGATGTCATCATCTCATCCTTTCTCACCCATTAAGAACTCAGTAGCTCAGCTGCTAAGGGGCCCCACTGGGGGCTTATCATTCACTAAAACAAATGAAGAAACAACTATGACAAGAAGACACTTTGACTATAAATACCAATAGTTTGTGAAGACTAACTGAGGATGTTCAGTCTGGGCAAGGTGACACTTTGAGGATCTAAATAGTTCTCTAAAGACCTTTGGGCCAATTAGCTCCTGCCAAGGTAAAGGCAACTCTTTTACTAGCAGTGAAGAAAGCCTTGCAGTCACCCCACTAAGATCACCCTGCCCATAGACACCTGCTCCACTTGTGCTCCTGCAGCAGGGAACCTTTACTTCTGGCAGCTGGACATCAGCTCTCAGTTGGCTAAGCCATCTCTCCTGAGTATCAACCTCTAATAAAAGTACACCTCAACTAAATTTCGACTTTATTTCCTTCATCTCCCTTGCCTGGAACAATAGTGTTTGATTTGGAGTACGTTAGTTATTTCTTTATTGGCTTATTAAGAGAAATCATCCTGCAGGATTTTGGCTTGTGAAATTCTTACAGTGAATCCGTGTTAAATAAAATGTATGCAAAGACAACCTCAGTCTCTGAGTATTAATTTGCCCACCCTAAACAAAGCAATTGGCATAGTTGGCAATCTGACCCAAAGTAATAATGATTAAAAGGGGTTGACGCTATGGGATATATCATAATCCATGCCAAATTTGAAATACATGCTGATAAATTATACCAAATTTATAATTGACCAAAATTTGGCAAAGCCTATTACTGGATTAACAAACTTCAAACTTAATTTACTATTTACCATCTATGGCATCCTACTGAAATCTTAAATATCTTATGAATAGACAGTATTGATGGGGCCATTATACTTTGGATGCTAACACTGGCCACAATAATTATCTTAATATTGCTCTACCATATTATAAACTATTTGGAATACTCTGTTAAATGTCTCTACAATAAAACATTTTGAACACTATTATGAAAGACAAGAGGACAATAGGAAATATACCTTGCCTATTAACCCTACCAAAATTACTCACGCAATGTTTTAGGGGTAGAATGGATTATATATTAACTTCTGAACCCCTAGAGATCTACTGAAGATTTAATCCTAATGAAACTTAAAATTAAGGAAACTCCAGATATTGGCTTTATCATCTAACCAACTTAGTTATATCCTATATTAAGAAGAATAAATAAGGAAGAAATACTTGCACTCTTTTTAAAAGCTTTAAGTAACATAGATGTCGATAGGCAGAAAGGAAAAGTGCTAGTACGGAAAATAATCTCCAGAGTAGGATGAATCCAGATCTCTTTGCTCTTAAAGGCACCAATCTACAACCTGAGGATGACAATTATTTTAAACCAACTGGAAATCTTAACTTGCCAGAAGCTAGGCCCATGAAAATAGACAAAACTACAACAAATGAAAATATGGATCCAATCAGAGTTACTGAAGAGAGAGCTTATATTAAATAAAAAAGGACAAAAATTAGAATGGAATTCTAACAAACTGATGTGGACTCAGATACCCAGTGCCTGTTAGATTTATGGTACAAAAGAGGACATAGCTTGATCCTCATAGAAGAAGTTATACAACTTGGACCTATTACCATTGATGCTAAACTTAATCAACACCTTAGAGCATTTGGAGAAAATAATATTAATAAAAAAAGGATCTCTGTTTGACTGGGTACCAGCAACCTGGAGATTAAGATGGCCTGTACCTAATATATTATCCCTTAAAACATCCCCGTGGAAAACTGTAGGAGAAGCTACTAATAATGAAATTAGGACTATTGACTATGATTTACAAGAGGGGACAGACACCTTAAGTGCTTCATGTAGAAGCAACAGAACAAATTCAAAAAGTCAGTCTAAAAGCTGTACCCCCATAGAATGGAATAGTATTATTTACAATATTTGCAGACACCAGACACATAGGAAAGTCATTGACTTGATAAGAGCAGCTGAGAAGTAAGATAAAAAACTATAGTTTTAAGGTTCATTTATTTGAACAAAACAGGCCTATAGCTAATGTAAATAGACCCAGTCAAAATAGACCACACAGACCTAAATCTGAAAGACCCTTTTGACTGTATAAACCACTTAGACCACTAACCTGTAATCCAAATTATAAAAATAAAAACTCCAGAAGCTACTTACACCGGCAGAGAGATAGAAACAACCAATCCTTTAGAAGAAACAGACCTACTGAAAATAAACCCACATAGAGACCCACAAACCCAGTTACTGTAAATACTATCCCCCTCTTATAAAATTAAATCCCATTAAGAGACAAGCCCCTGATAAGCAAATAAAAGAAAACCCCTGAGCCCTCTACTGGGACAGGCTTAAGCCAGAGACGATTGTCCAAATGTTCCACTAGCCATATCAACAGAACCACGTAAATAAAAATACTACACAGAATGCATTGTTAGATACAGGGTCCCAAGTAACAATAATATAAATATTAATACATTCACTACTTTATTACTAATTTAGAAAACTTTAACAATAAAAAGAGACTAACTGAAGGATTAAGAAAAAAATTAACCCAGGGACATGAAGCACATAGATTAAAAAAAAAATTAGTATATCATCAATTCAGGCTATAAATGTTTATAGGTCCCAACTTAGAAAACATTTTTGGAATGGACATAGTAAGACACCATATAACAAATAAAGATGTAACAATTCCTAAAGCTAACTTGGCTATGGCACAATAGACTGCAATTAAACTGCCTGTCCCATCTAAAATAACAAACATAACCTAATACAATCTAAAGAGAGGACATATTCAAATTAAGGAAGAAATTCAGTAATTTGTAAAGGAATAAATTATTGTGCCTACTCTTTTACCATATAATAATCCATCCGACTTTTTAACAGGTTTTAGGAATTTAAATATACAAATTCCCAAAATCAAGGAAGCATTCCCAGACATAGACACTATCATAAACAATATCACCACTGGATCCAGAATTTATTATATGGTCAAAGACTTTTATGACATGTTCTTTGCTATTTCAATTGATGAGGAGAGCCAACCCATGGCTACATTCACATGGGAAGGTCAACAGTATCCACTTTACTAGGTTACAAGGATATTTTAACAGCTCATTAATAGCTTACAACCTTCTAACACAAGTCATCCAGGCCTTTCAGGAAAACACAACATACACACAAAATATTCTTTCCTATGTTATCACCTTATCTATGGTGATAACTTGGATGAACAGACTCGAATCAAAATAGAGCTAACTGAATTCCTTACCCCCAAAGGATGGACAATCAACTCAAGCAAGGACCAAGAACCCCACACTACAGTAAAATTTTCTAGACACAATTTCATCCTCTGAAGGTAGAAAATTACCAAATCCAGTCATAAACAAGATAGATTGCATACCATTACTCCCACAAAAGCAGCGGCTCATAAAATGATAAAACTGTTTGATATTAGGATTAGTTCATACTACCTATGGAGATTATACTAATAACTAGGAAAAATAAAGAATTTGGAAAGACAGACTCAAGAGGCAGTCGTTACTTATTAAAAAGTGCTGTCAGAACTCTTTTAATTAATTAATTAATTTTGAATGGGAGAGAGAGAGCAAGTCAGGGAGGGGCAGACAGAGAATTCCAAGCAGGGTGCTTAACCGACTGAGCCACCCAGGCACCCCATGAAGTATCTGAATTTAAACGTGAGGTAGACAAACTCACTAGGAAAACTAAAGAGACAATGATTCCTAAAATCTAACTTAAACACAATGATTCATGGCTAAAGACAAAAACGATTTTACATAAACAAGGGCAATGGAACATAAAACCTGAACAAATATGCCATTTGATATGATCATTGCATGAGCACATCACCTAACATGTCATGCTGGCACTAAAACATGGTTAAAGAAAAGAAACATGTATATACCTACCAAAAACCTCTTATTTCAAATGAAGAAATGTGAGAATTGCCCAAAGTTTAAAGCTTGGGATTACTGAGTACTTCAGATTAGGTCAAAGTTGACCTTTGGCTACATCAGAGTAAACTATATGCATGCACCACTGTAAATACATGGTCAGGAAAAGGATTACCCTGTCCTTGCAGAAAAAAATGATCCAAAATGGACCATTAGAGTATCAGAAATCTGGATTACTTGCTATGGTATCCCAACCATCATAGAATCAGATTAAGACAGTCGCTTCACAGAAAAGCTAATACAAGAATGGGCTAAGAAACAAGGCATACAGTGGAAATTCTACTTACTCTACCACCCAATACCTCTGGATCAACAGAAAGGTTACAATGGCTTCCTCAACCAAAAGTGTCAAATCGTTTACTAAGAATCCAGATATAAAAGCTTAAACTTAAGCAGTCTGGGAGACAGCAAGATCTCTAAGCCATAGATATAGAAAGGATGGAAAAGCTCATATTGAATGGATATTTCAGACACCCTCAGAGACAAGAATTAGCACTAACACCACCCCAGAACGTAAATTAAAAGGGGAAATGTTAGGAAACAATGAGATATGTAGTACTGGTGAAATTACAGCACCTGCCACTAATAAAACCTACTGGGTGCTCAAAGGAAAAGTCACATTACAGGAAATTAAAGCTGTGAAAATTTCAGACATGAAGAACACCTTATTTTATTGTTAACACCAGATGACTAATACATAACTTAGCATGATGAAGGGCAATTGTGCTTAGAAAAATACTGTATTGACCATAAAACTTTAGGTTTTCTTGAGTCATAAGAATAGGAAGAATTAGAAATTTATAGGACACGATCTTTATTTTATTTTATTTTAATTATTTTTTAATGTTTATTTAGTTTTGATAGAGAGAGAGAGAGACAAAGTGTTGAGTGGAGGAGGGGCAGAGAGCGAAGGAGACACAGAATCTGAAGCAGTCTCCAGGCTCTGAGCTGTCAGCACAGAGCCCAAAGTGGGGCTCGAACGCATGAACCATGAGATCATGACCTGAGCTGATGTCAACACTTAACCCACTGAGCCACCCAGGCACCCAGTACACTATCATTATTTTAAAGGCATAAATCCATTATGCATCTTGAACCTAAAAAATATTGCTAAGTGGGTCAGTGTGGCATTCTGCCTACTGGCCATACTATGTTGCTTATTGCTCACTACTGGCTACCATACTCAGATAAAACTATAGATACTCAACTGATAGCATCAGAAATAGCGGTTGTACAACCACTCTATCTAAAACACCTGGTTGTGCTCCACTGTCTCTGACATCTTTGACTTTCTCCACAAATCACTTTCCTGGTCACCTTGTTGCAAATGGGGACTCACCAGCATCACCAAGCCCAAGCTCTCCATACTACTCTATCAGCATGATCTACTTCCTGGGGAACCTTTGATCAATGGAGAAACCAAGTACTGAGGGAAACTGACAAAGCAGTGGAAACTTCCACTTTAATCTCAACAGGAATCAACAAAGAGCCTGAACAACACCCCCTATTAGACACTAACTCAAAGAATGAAGACTGGCCTGAACTAGTACCTGGCTCTCAGTATAATAACCCACCATATATACTAAAACAACCAGGTATTGACTTTTGTACCTTTCTCTTATCTTACTGGATTAAATGCAGTATTACACACATGTCATTGACTCTGAAAACAATGCCAATTTAATTCCCAATTTACTTTGTATACTACCATTTTATTATAAAAAAGCAGCTGCTGAATATGCAGAAGACAATTTTACCTTTAAATATAAATGGACCACAAATTTGATCATTTACTATACTCCCAAGTTACTGTGTTTAATCCATATCCATATTCACCTGTTAGAAAATTATGATATATAGACACTATGCCCAAAAGAACAAGGACACCTTATAAAGTATATAGGGAACTTCTGGGACACTTAGCATATAACACACACCATCATCTTTGGTGGTAGACAACAGGTTTATGTCTCACACAACACATTATTACCACCTCAAGAATATGGGAACCTATGCTAATAAAACCTCTTGCAGTCATTTGAATCTACAATAGTACTCTTATCCATGAAATTTTATTTTCAGGACTTTCATCCCAGATACAGATCCCCAAATTGTCCTCAGTTTTATCTATCTTTGTTTATGCCCAATCTATATAACCTATGCCCAAAACAGACTCAGTATAAGGAAGGAAACTCTTACATCTCCATGCAGAAATGGGAGGTTGTTTAACTGGAGGAGCAATGACAGCCACTTTTTCCTCAATACCAAATTGGTCAAATCACACATTAAATTTGTAAAAATTTAAAACCAATTCAATCTTAATCCAACACACATGCAATGGCAGCTTTGACATTGTTGGGTACACAGATGGATAAAATTAGCAATATATTACAACACATGAATTAAATTCACACAGAAGTAAATAAAGCAATGGAAAGTCTACATAAAGTAATTGGAGAAAATGCCAAAAATAACAAAAGGTGACATAAAAATGTTTCTCTAGCATAGCTTGTCAATTATTGCAGTTATAATTGATATGTGGAATAGTCTTAGAGTGGCTGTAATCTCCGGGGCAATATTAATCACCTAAGATAACAGATAGCCCAATCAGAAATAAAGTTCATAACTCACATTCTAATGACTGTGATTCCTTGGGGAAGTGTGAAATTCAAATATGGGCACTTAAAGGACACATGACATTGGGTTATCTCACTTTTGTGGTTCCCCAGTAACAAAAGGGAGAGTGGAGCCTACAGGCCACAGAATGCCCCCTTACATTGGCAAAGAAAACACGTCCCTAAAAATATGTTAGTGGAATGGAAACAAAATACCATTATTGCTCTTCGGTCTTTGGCAATAACTATGGTACAAGTACCAACAACTATGGCTTTGATGCCTCCTCACTCAGGTATAATATAGTATGGGAAACTGGACCATGATAGTATGCTCTAAGCCAAACCTCACTCTAATCTATTACAGTTGAGGGAAAAATAGGGAACACAATATGAAGAGATGTGTAAAAATAGAACAGGTAATGAATGTGACAATAGAAGGAAAAAGATACTATTCAAGGTTAATAGAACAGAGTAGCTATTAAAATAACTAAGGAAATATTTCACATTTAGTCTCCTAAAATTAATCAAATAAATGTAAATCATACATTAGAAAACTTAAGTGAAAGAACATCTGGAAGATGAGACTAATGAAGTCAAAATAACTTTGCAGAATTGAAAAGAGAACAAAAACATGCATTCTCTAAAATAATGACAGCTTTGCATTCTGATGTGATATCAATTGAAAGTGTGCTTGAGAGTGCTATGCAAGCTTTACCCCCTGGAGCTTTATAAAAATGGCTTTTATATGGAAACACAATTGTCAAAAAAGCTTAAAGGAGTGGTTTAAAAAGTTTAACTTTTGGTGGTTTGGCAATCAGATATGGGATCATAGAAAAGAGGTTTTTGTTATTCTTTTGTTAACTGGAAATATGGCCTCTTAAACTGGTCATTAAAATCTGATGTAAAAGAATGTATAGTAAAACACCACACACACACACACACACACACACACACAACTCCCAAAATACGGTTGTGATAAGACTGTAGATGACGTAGAATCACAGGGTGGACTGATATTTTTGTAAACTTACATTTGTACAGAGAATTTGGCCTTTTAGGATTAATTGAGTGTATGAATGATATGAAATCACAAGATCGATGATTGTTATACTCATTTGATAGTATCTCAAAGCCACTTGTTTATGACTTAACTGAAGTTGTTTTGATTCACCTGCTTATGCCAAAGACAACAAAAGCTGTTTTGATGTAAAACTGAAGCTGTGTCAGGATGTCATTTCTCATCCGGTCTCACCCATAAGAACTCAATAGTTCACCTGTTGAGGGGCCCTGCTGGGGGCTTATCATTAAAATATATAAAGAAGCAAGTATGACAAGGAGATGCTTTGACTATAAATACCAATAGTTTGTGAAGACTACCTGAGGATGTTCAGTCTGGGCAAGGTGACACTTCGTGGATCTAAATAGTTCTCTAAAGACCTTTGGGCCAATTAGCTACTGCCAAGGTAAAGGCAACTCTTTTACTGGCAGTGAAGAAAGCCTTGCAGTCACCCCACTAAGATCACCCTGCCCATAGACACCTGCTCCACTTGTCCCTAGCTGTGCTCCTGCAGCAGGGAACTTTTACTTCTGGCAGCTGGACATCAGCTCTCAGTTGGCTAAGCCATCTCTCCTGAGTACCAACCTCTAAAAAACTGCACCTCAACTAAATTTGGACTTTATTTCTTTCATCTCCTTTACCTGGAACCGTAGTACGATTAATCTACCATTGGCTTGGAGTATGTGATTTCCTTACTGGCTTAGTAGGAAACATTATACAGTAGGATTTTGGATTATGAAATTCTTACAGTGAACCCGTGTTAAATAAAATGTTGGCAAAGACAAACTCAGTCTCTGAGTATTAATTTTCCCTCCCCAAAAAAATGAAATAGCTTGTTTACTGTGCTGTTCCTGGTAACCTCTAATAACTGAATCCCCACCCCTAACATTTTTTGTCTTTAGCTGAAAATGGTATTTAAGGTGATAGGTTCAGCCATTTCAGCATTACTCCATTTTCTTAGGTCTTTCCCATGTATTGAGTAGGTAAATTTGTTACTAAACTAGTTTTTCTCCTGTAAATCTGTCTTGCAGCAATTTAATTATTAGGCCAACCAAAGAACCTAGAAGGAAATAAGGGAAAATGTTTCTGCCCCTAAACAAAGAGTTTATCTGTCTACATTGTGAACTAATGATGACAGTAAAATTAATGAAGCTTGGTAACAGATTTTTCCAAGCAAAAATGAAGGCTTTGAAGGTTAGAACAAAGGAAAAGCTTAACAAAAGATAAAGAGGGTTATAACAGAATAAGAAAGTCAAATCATTAGTGATGGGGTTTTCGGGTGATGGTGGGGTGGTCTGGAGCCAATGGCTAAGAAAGAATTCTTGAAGATGTCTTTGGTGCAAAAAGGTGATTTTATTAAAGCAGGGGGACAGGATCCATGGACAGAAATTGCTGCACTGGGGTCATGATGTGTAACTGATTATGTATCCTCAGGTTGGGACAAGGTTAGGGATAGAGTGAGTCTCTAAGGTATTTTGGAAGCAAAGTTTCCAGACCTTGAGGGGCTAGCTGCTGTTAGGAAAATGCCTATTACCATTTAGTAAAACCTTAGTCATGAGTGAGACCCTTCAGATGTATATCAGGGGGCCATAAGCTTGGAGTATGATTGTCACATATATTCTGGAAGAGTTGAGATAAAAGAAGTTTCCAAAGGAATTTTTATATATTAAAGTAGACTTACAGGATCCTGGGGTGCCAGAATAATGTTAAGCTAAGATTCCCTTTTGCCCCTAGCAAAGTGTCATCACCAAGGCTGCTGAGCTCCTAGAGGAAAGTCACTCTGCCCTCTTCAAGGACTTGTCCATGGGCTGTAGGCAGTAAGGGAATTCAATTTTTCGTTTGCCTTAGTTTCCCACATCACCCTGGGAAGAACTTAAACCCTTTTCCTTTTCCTTGGATAGCCAGGAGTATCTGAGGAATATCACACACATCCCACCTCGGGGGCAGAAGGGGAGCAGTGCTGTTAGCCTATACTTTGCCCTCAGCTTGCCCCACACTCCCTCATCATTCAGTAAAATAGAAACACTAGAACTGTGTGTGCACTTACTAAATGCAATCTCAAAATGCGTGTAACAAAATAATTGACAGGAAATAAGGTAAAAAGACAAAGCTGCATTCATGGTAAGAAACTTTAACACATTTCTCTCAATTAATGATAGGTTAAAACATAAGTAAATGTATCGATTTAAGCAACACCATCAAAAAGCTTTGTGTACAGGTTGTTTTTAGAAGACTGCATCAGAAGACAGTATCAGTATACACATACTTTTCAAGCACATAGAAAAAATTTTAAAATGAACTCTACATCAAGACTTATGTTATATCATAATGTATACTTACTGATACAGAGAACAAAAGTAAGAGAAATACAGAAAAAATTAAATTTTCTTTGCAGCCCACTGACAATACTTAAGACAGGCAGAGTGACTTTCCTTCAGGAGCTCAACTGCCTCGGTATTAATACTCTACTAGAGGCAAAAGGCGACCTTAGCTTGACATTAGTCAGACCTCCAGGATCCTGTTAAGTCTTCTTTACCATATGAAAATCCATTTGGAAATTTCCTTTATTTCTACCTCCCCACCCCCAAGATATATGCTAGCAACCAATATACATCTGAAGGGTCTCATGACTAAGGTTTTATTAGACAGTAGTAAATGACCTTTTCCTAACAATAGCTAGCACCCTCAAGGTCTAGGAAACCTTGCTTCCAAATTCCTTAGAGACTTATGCTATCCCTAAACCCCTCCCAACTTGAACGTATATAATGAGCCACTTCTCACAACCCCAGTGCAGCTCATTCTGGCCATGGGCCAGGTCCTTGTGCTTTAATAAAACCATATTTTTGCACTGAAGATGTCTCAAGAATTCTTTGACCATTCACTCCTGAACCCCAAGATTTCACATCACTTACCACCTGATAAAATATAATAAGACTCTTAATGGTGAAAAATGGAAAGTATTCCAAATAAAAACAAGAATGAAATGAGTGTCTGCTTCTCTTGAACATTTTACTGGAACTCTTACCTAGAAGGCAGGTGTATGTGAGCAGAATTTGTCACCCCAAATTATGCCTCTTTGCCATAAGGATTATTTTAGGCTGATTATTTTAAAAAACAGACACAGGAGAGGCTTTGAAAAACCAAGAAGTTACCCTTTTGTAAAAGAAATTTGCATTTTTAGGGTAATATCCATTTGCAAGGACATATCTCTCTCTCTGTTTTAGGAAGAAGGGGCTCTTTCTAAATCTGTAGAAACTTCTTATAAAGAAGAAGGCAATGACTTAAATCTGCATAACAACCTTACCCTTGTTTACTTTGCTTGGCCTGCAAATCTCCCTTAAGGCACCTTCTACCCAACACCTTCTGTCTTTAGCTGGAGGTGGTGTTTAAGGTGAGGGTTTGAGCCATTTTAGGGAGTTACTCCATTTTCCTGCATGTGATTAAACTCCTGTTTTGTTTTTCTGTTTGTTTGGAATTTTAGGGGCACATGGGTGGCTGAGTCAGTTGAACATCAAACCCTTGATTTCAGCATGCAAACTTTAGCCTTTTTCTGTGGTGTTTTTGCCATCCTTAAGTCTGAAGGAGTATGGTATTCACTGGAATAAATGAAAAGGGTTCACCCACCAGGAGATGTGGCCATGGAGAGTTAGACATGGCTGAGGAAATAAGGCTACAGAGTAAAAAGAATACTTTGACAGAGTAAAAAAAAAAAAAAAAAAAAGACCAAAGTATTACCTTTCCTATTTCCTTTTGCCTGCCATTGGTTAAACCTAACTAAAAGGCACAGGGGAAGGAAGCCATGTAATACAGTTCATAAAGTCTGCTTCTGCAGGAAGCAAAAAGGGTAGAGAAGGGCATACAACTATTCCAAGCGTATAAATGGGAAAAAAAAATAACTATAAGGCTTAATATATTTTCGAATATAGAAACCAGACATCATGCCATCTTAACTCTTTGCACAGTAACCTATCATAGTTTTCACTTATCTGTTGTTGATATATACTGGGCTGCCTGGCAGTGCTCTCTTCAGTTTCACTGTTCAGTTTATTTTATGACAATATCACACTAAGTTAAATTCTTTAACTTTGACTATATCATTTTATATGATAGGGCAATTCTCCCCTCATGGGTCTTCAAGTGTGTAAGGTATGTTCTTGAATTTTAGTATTTTTATATATAATTTCTGATAGGCCTGTCATGTTTCCAAACACAAAAACAAAGAAGAATTATTTAAACAGCTGGTGGTATCTGAATAGAGTCACATAGAATTTTTTATCAATTTTGGAATTTATGTATTTATAACTCTTAGTCTTCTAAAGTTTTTATTAATATCCTTTAAAACAATTTATTTTTTTCCTTTTCAGGACAAACATTTTTGTTGAGGTGATTCATGGCTGCTTTATATTTTTTGATGTAAATACCATCTCATAATGATACGTGATATAAATGTCATCTTTCTAAAATTTCAATTTTTTAAAAAATGTTTATTTCTTTTGAGAGACAGTGCACATGCAGGGGAGGGTAAGAGAGAGAGGGAGAGAGAGAATCTCCCTCAGGCTTTGTGCTGTCAGTGCAAGCACAACACAGAGCTCAATCTCATGAACCATGAAATTATAACCTGAGCCTAACCATGCCCTTTTTTCTTTAACTCTGTTAACACCTCTGTAACAAGACTCTTAATTAATCTCTTTGCCAAATCCAAACTGACCGTGCCTTTTCTCCCTGCCGGTTCTCAGACACAGAACTATAATATTCTATCTGACTCCGTTTTTTGATATTTGATAGGTGACAGCTCTTAAGCTTCATCTCTCCCTCTTGTCCTAAGAAAACCAGCAAGAAAGCAAGATGGCAGAGAAGTAAGGAGCTCTGTAATCTTCGCCCACCCGCATCTATTAAACTGTGAAGGACTGAAGAGACAATGCTCTGATCTGCAAGAGGGGAAAGAGAACATACAGACTCCAGAAAAAAGACAACCTCAAAGATGCCTGAGTGAGTGAGTGCGAACTGGGGAAACTGGAGGCCGGGTCGGGCCGCCGAGCTGCGGAAGGGTGGGAGCCCCAGCCCAACACAGGGAGAGCTCGTGGTGCCCCGGAGAGACAAAGGGAAGAGAAAGAGAAACTTAAAACGCTCACAGAACTGTCTCTAAAGAGGAGATAAAAAACTCACCCCAGGATGGAGAGAGATATTGTCACCCCATATATAACCGCTGGGCGCTGGGAGAGAAATCTGTTCCATCTAGCTGACGAATTCTTCCTTGGGCTCAGTGGCAGTGGCGCCATTCCAGGTGGCACCAGGAAAAACAGCCCCCTCCCC
>CM053562.1:46429816-46470461 GCA_028646485.1 Cryptoprocta ferox
GTACATAATAGGGAAAATACTAGTTAGAGCATTAAGAACTTTTAAGGATTTCATGTAGTTTTGTAAACAGCACAAGAGAGATGTTTTTGAAGCTTGACAAAGATCTGACATTGCTGACTATCTGGTTTGTGTGACCCCAAGTTTGTGGAAATCTTATGTTCTTCAGCTTTCTCTAGGTTTCCTCTTCAAGGGTTATTAACCTAGACTTTCAACTGAGGCCCACTTTGATAAGTTCTTAAGTGAGAAATGAGTTTTTACTTTTGTATATTTGTCTGCTCTTCAGGCTCTGGTGATATTTCTCTGAGGCTGGGACCTTGGGGTTTTTTTTGGAAATGTTTTATATATTCCTTTTACTGAGTACATGCAAGATTACTTTGGGTTTATTTATTTTTCTATATTTTAGTTAAGTTTAGGGTATGGAAATGAAAAGAAGTTATGAGAAAGTCCAAAGTCAGAACAGGCTGGGTGCTTTCTTTTCATAGGTTACATCTCTAAAGAATTTTCATTTTTTTTAAGATTAAAAAAATTCTTTGATAAATTCTTTCATTCTAAAGTCATTCTATAAAAGTATGGAGGTTCCACTGTCTATCAGGCACTGTATAAACAGGAAATAGTAACTCTATGCTAAAATATCTCAAATTGAGAGATGGCAAGGGTACATATCACAAAACATGAGGAAGATTTTGAGGTTCAATACAGTTTAATGGTGGTGTGGTGGCTCTGCCAAAATGTCTAGTGTAACTGTTGTCCACATAAATAAATGTATGGTGTTCATCACAAAGCAGGTGCTATATATGTTACCCTACATGCTAGTCAGACATCACCTGTAGCATTGGGTAGAAAATTAGAACCTGTGCTTTGAAACAGGTCAACAAATATCAATTCCATTTAGCACAGGCATTATTCAATTTAAGTTGCAGTGTTCCTTCCATCTAGGAATTGATAAACAAGTTTCACATACCTGTTATGTGAATGATGAGATAAGAATTTAGCAATTAGAGAGCAGAGTTTGAATCTATACAAGGGGGAAGAAGCATTTAAACTGTGTTAAATGAGATGCCTCATGAATTCTGTGAATCAAAGTTCATATGATTATCCATGTAGAGTGTTTATTAGTGATATTACAGAGGACAGTGGCTATACATAGCACTTGATGTATGAGTTAAATAATCTTTAAGTTCCTTCTTCTTCCAGGATTTTTTTTAGAAGATATGTGAAGAAAATAATATACTATAGGACTGAGGAAATGAAAGTCAGTAGAAATGGAAAGGCATTACAGAGCAAAGTGAACTTCTGCTTGCCCTAAGGATAGGAAAGATTGAAATAGAGAAGAAAGGAAGGCATTCTATGAGGGCAAGGCCCCTGTGTACCTGGGTATTAGGGACAGAGGAGGCTAGAGAGAGAAGCAATACACACTAAAGACAATTTTGAAACTTACTTCAATATTTACTACAAAGAAAAAGATCATTTTATTTGGAAAAAACAAAACAAACATAATGATTAATTTCTTGTGCAGTTTGATGTTTTAAATTTCATTTACCTTTCTAATATATCCATCCATGTGTTTTTTTTAATTTTGCTTTTTTTTTTTAAGTACAGAGAACAAACTCAGGGTTTTTTGGGAGGGAGTGAGGGGGAGGGCAGAGGAGAGGGGAAAATGGGTGATGAGCATTGAGAAGAGCACTTGTAGGGATGAGCACTGGGTATTGTACATAAGCGATGAATCACGGGAATCTACCCCCGAAGCCAAGAGCACACTGTATACACTGTATATTAGCTAACTTGACAATAAATTATATTAAAAATACTTTAATAAAAAAATTAAATATATGGACTTCAGTCTTTTAACAACAACAACAACAACAACAACAACAACAAAGAATGATGGTTTGTGTGTGTAATATAGTGTCAGATTGATCTATTTGGTCAAAATCAGTTAAAAATGAATAAGATAAGGCTACCTCCCCCACTAAATTAGCCTATTAAAAGTTCTAAAAATGTCAATGTTTGGAAGACTCTTAAAATATTTCAATACAAAAGTATTTTATTTCTAACAGTATAGCATAAAAAACACATCTATAACATATTTGCATGTATGTATTCATAATATCTGTTGTCTTTCTCCAATTTCCTTTGATTTTCATCCCACTTTGACATTCTTATCATGGGACTGTATGATATTGCTTGTGGCAGTTAGACAAACCCCTATCAAAACATGTGCACATCTAAAAGTATATGGTCCACTAAAGCAGAAGCTAATAAATAGCACTTTGACAGGGAAATTATATGTTTATTTGACAGTTTTGATTAACTGCCTAATCTGAAGAGGGGGCAGGAAGTCATTTTATACATTTAAGAACATTTAATGAAGTCCTTTAAGGTTTAGTAACACATGGGGAAAAAGAAAGATGAGCATATTGGTTTTATTTAAAATCTTGTACACAGTATTCTGGAATGCTAAGATATATGAGGTTGGAAGATATGTGTTATTCTTGTCTCTAGGGAAATTGCTTCACTTATAAGATGTATTGGTGTTTTCTACTTTTTTTTTTTTTTTTTAGTTTATTCCAACTTTCACAATCAAATATAATTGGATTTTAGACCCTGAAGCAAAATAGAAGTTTTGTGTTGTGTTGTTGTCATTTATACTAAGCTTTTATCATATTTAAAAGAGTAAAACCTCTAGCAAAAATGCCCCAAAAAAAAACCTCAGAGAAAAACATAAATATTTGTCCCCAAAGAAGAGTTTCGAACAAGATACTTGATTATTAAAGATTTAGAATATGTATTAATTAACATAGTTTTGGAGTTTGCAAATGGTCTGTTTTGAAAAAAGTAGTCTAGACATACATTAGCATAATTTCATTGTGTTTAGAGAACACAATGAGAATAGAGAATAGTTTTCAGTTATTCAAGAAAATAATTTGAGAACAAATGATTTAGATTTCAATCCTGTTATTACCAACAGTAAAGAAAAAAAACGCTAAAGATCTAAATATTAGGAATTGTAAACAAAGATAAGATTTTCCACATGCATATTTGGAGGAGTGAGGAACAGTCTTTGATTCAACATATTTATTGATCTTCAGCTACATGCAAGGCAATGATCTAGTCAGTGGAGATGGGGTAGCAAATATTTACAGCAGGTACGGTTTAGCATTCATCTTAGTTCCAGATGCCTATAATTGCTCACTTACATCTCCACTAGGATGTTTAATAGACGTTTCAAACATGATGTATACTAAACATAATTCTTGAATTTTTCCCTAAAGGGATGCTAAAATTCAGAGTTGCTCCAGCCTAAAAATTGAACATTTATTATTTATCTGCCTCTCTCCTTTATTCCCATATAATCCATCAGCAAGTACTGTAGACTCTACTTCTAAAATGTATCTCAAATTTATATGCTTTTCTTAGTTTCCACTACCACCACCTTAGTCTTCAAAACTGGCATCTATAGCCTTAAATAAGAGTGTTGCCAACCTAATCACCTTCTGGCTACCACTTCTGTTCTACTACAATTCATTTTCCATGAGATACACTGAATGAACTTTTAAAATATCCAAATTTATCACTTTCCTGCCTAAACCCTTTCTGCTTTCCTCTTGGTCCTGAAGGTCTTTTTTACACTCAGTTCCTTTGGTTCCTAGACCTATGCTGCCCTGTCCTGTGGTTCTATTTTGTTCTTACTTTATCCTTGGTACAGAATGACATTTACACATCTTGCCTTTGCTGCCTCATTTATATCTTTTAAGTCTCCGTTTAAATACATTTCTTGAAGTAGTAAAGAGTCTGTCCCTTATCATGCTAACGAACACAGCTTCTGATAGCTGAGCCTCATTCTAACACAGAATTCTTTGTAACTTTTTTCATAGTACTACCATTTGAACATATTTTAAAAATTTTACTTGTTGGCTTTTAGACTTTTTCACTGACTAAATTGTAAGGCCATGTACAGCCTAGGCCTTGTCAGATCTTACACTACTTTAGCTTTACAATGAATTATATCACAGTATAGGGGTTTAATACATACTTGTTGAATGAATAAACATATATGAAAATGTTTTTTTCATTGTTATCTTTTGGTTTCTTTCAACAAATGTTTTAAGTATTATACTCTAATAAATATTTCAGTTGTGATCGAACAGTATAAAGGGGATAAGCATGTTTGTGTCAATGGAGAGTACTCTCTAGTAGATAGAGACAGGATAAACAAGATAAATAAGCAAAAAGCAAAAAATATACTACATTAGTGATATGTGTTAAGAAAAGTCAAAGAGAGATAAAAGAGTATTACTTTGGGATAGCAATTTATTAAAAAGTGGCCTGGGAAGATTTCAATAAGGAAGAGATACTTGAGCACAGACTTGAAGTAGAGGAGCAAGATGAGAGAGTATTTTAGTGTTTTCTAAGGAAAAACAAGTGACAAGGCCCCCGAGGCAAGGGTGTGCTTTTTTGAGCAAGGGCATGGAAGCCAGCCTGTTTGGCTACAACCTGGAGGGAAAGGGGTTTAGTAGAAGGAGATGAGGTCATAGGGGAAAAGGACATTAAAAAAAGTTAAGATAATTAGGCTATTAAATTTTTCCTTTACCATTGATGAACCGTGAAGCCAGTGAAAACTTCGTAGTAGAGGAGTGACACAGTCTAACTTGTATTTTCACAACTCTAGCAACTCAATAGGAAAGAGAATAAAGGTTGTAAAAGTAAATGTAGGAAGATCAAGAGGTGGCTATTGTAATACCTCAAGTGATCTATGCTGGTAACTAGGAGCACAGAGATAACAGTGGATGAAATGAGAACTATTCTGATTTTGGATACATTCTGAAAATAGAGCTAACAGGATTACTCAATAGATTAGATATAAGGTTTGAAAGAAAAATGAATAACAAAGATGAACCCAAGATTTTAATCATGAGCAGCTGAAAGAATTTCACTAGTGGTGATGGGAATAATTGTAACAAAAACAAAAGCCTATTATTTACTCCCCTCATCTCCTTGTGACAATTTTAAATTTGAGATGTGAAGTATGTATTTGAGTGGTAACGTAGGCCCTGGAATATGAGCTGTGTTTCATAGGAGTCCAGATTAGATACACGTTTAATTCATCATCATATTTAGGGTTTTAATGAGACTGAATGAATTGATTTAGAAAGTGACTATAATTAGTAAAAAGAAAAGGTACAAAGGCTGAGCCTTGGAGCAGTCAAAATTTAATGGAGGGGGAATGGCAAACCAAGTGTTTAAGAGTGGACAAAGAGGAGGAAACTGAGTCTTAACTCTGAACAGAACGCAGTAGCCTCAAAGACAAGAGGAGAAAAAAATCCCAAGAGAGGAGACTGATCAGCTGCGTCAGTGAAGCTCATAATTCAAGTTTAATAAGGACTGATGATTGAGCATTATATTTAGGATAAGCATAGATTCCCATTTGTTATTTAAAGGTCTATGTATTTATTTCTTTGAGACTGGGGAGAATGTAAATAGAAACAAGGCATGGATAATGCAATCAAATGTCCTTGATTGAAGGATATTCTACTCTTCACTGGAAGGTAATGCTTCCCAAAAAAGCACTTTAGTTGGGGAAGTACCTCCATGGAGTATAGAAAAATGAGACACTTATACACCCAGTTGGATCAGGTGAATCAGGTCTAGTGATCAATGTGAAGATACATCCCCATTCTTCCTCTGGTCTTGCTGTTTAAGAGTTATCGTAGCCATTATGTATTCTAGAGGATAACCAGGAAGAACCCTGTAAGATTTAAAGAAAATTTATGATTAAATATATATATATATGTTACACACACACACACACACACACGATAAAGCACTGAATTTCCCCCAAAATGTATGTGGTTTAAACATAAAACAAAAATTCTAAATGATTGAATTGGATTCACATAAAACACCTCTAAACAGGTTACTTAGAGATTTTAGATGTTTTGAAAATTCTAACATTATATGATACCAAAAAGTATTTTAAAAAATTTGCAATAATGTTACTTTATGGTTCATGGTTCAGGTTTTAGAATCAAAGAGAAATAGGGTGAAATCTCACAATTATCACTTGCTACCTCCTATGATTTGAGGACTTGTCTCCTATAGTTATTTCTAAATCTAAAGAATACCTATATCATAGGGTAGTTTTGAAGTAGATATGAAATATCAAATGTAAAATACCACAAAGCCAATTACTCTTTAAATGCTAAGCAAATATTAGCTAAAATATTTTATAACGAATATATATCCTCTTTAAATTTATTCCTTATTGCTCTCAGAAACTGGATTCAGTTTGGATGTCTCGAAGTGTTAATATTTTGTTATATTAAAATTTCATATATCTTTTATAGCAGGGACTAAAATTTTGTCAAATTACTTATGTAGTAATTAGAATTTAGATATTAAATAATTTACTCATCGGAACATAAAGTCAGTATAAACTATCTTACTATTTTTAATACTTCGGGAATTATACATTTTGTCTTTAAAATGTATATTTAGTGAAATCTAAATAAAACAAATACTAAAAGAATTTAGTTTTATACTCAAATTCAAAGACTACCAAACCACGGTAAATTCTATGAGATTTTCAGCATGCTATGATTTTAGCTGGGTGAAAAATATAATATGAATTTCACAAGGCCTCATAACAAGTTCTTCTGTTTACGCTATTAAGAATATCTTGGGGCACCTGGGTGGCTCAGTCGGTTAAGTGGCTGACTTCAGCTCGGGTCATGATCTCACAGTTTGTGGGTTTGAGCCCCGCATCAGGCTCTGTGCTGACAGATCAGAGCCTGGATTCTGCTTCTGATTCTGTGTCTCCCTCTCTCTCTTACCATCCCCTGCTCATGCTGTGTCTGTCTCTCTCTCAAAAATAAATAAACGTTAAAAAAAATTAAAAAAAAAAGAACATCTTACATTGCAATTTTTAAGGGCAGTGGTAAACCAGGTTGTAAATTAATGCTAAGCTTGTGCAGGACAGTTACTTGCTTTAATTTCCATCAATGGAGTGTGTTGACTATGCTTACAAAATAGTGTGTAAGACTTGCTCGACTGAGAAAATAGGAATTATGATACAGGTCTTCACCTCTGTTCTTTATAGAAGCCATACAGCTTTGAATATACTCTGAAATGATTCAAGCCTTTCTTCTGTATTTTTATTAACTGAGGTTAGAATTTAAACATCTAGCAGAATACCAGTATCAAAAATAATAATTTATTATATAGACATTATAAATAACAGAATGTATTTACAATGTAATTTATTATATAATTTTATATTTACATATAGCCATCTATTAAATACCAAGAAGTTATGAATTTCTATTGAAATTTTTGGTGATAATCTGCACTAATTATATACTTAACTGATTATATGATATATATTAAGATACTTATTTTTAAACAGTCTAAATTTATACTGATAATGAACTAGATAAATTAGATATTTTCTTAATATGTCTTCTCAATAGTCTTTATTGTTGGGGAGCCCATCCCATGTTTACTTTGAAGACATCTATATGTGTGTGTGTAAGAGAGAGAGGAGAGCAGGAAGCATTTTGTTTTACTACTCAAAGTAGTTTTAAAAGGTTCATGTGAAAAACCCAATTCTTACTCATCTATTTTTAGTTTAATTAAGAACACTATTCACACTCATTCTAAATTTCTTCTCAGAGTTTAAGTCATTCTTTAAGAAAAGAATGTTCTCAATATTCTCAGTAAGTTTTTTGTGAAGGGAAAGAGTAGTATGGTAGGCAGAATTTTTAAGGTTATTCTGAGAGAGAGAGAGGGGTGGCGAGGGGCAGAGAAAGATGGGGGAGAGAGAATTCCAAACAGGCTCCCTGCTGTCAGTGCAGAGCCCACTGTGGGCTGGATCTCATGAACCTTGAAATCATGACTTGAGCCAAAATCAAGAGCTGGGCACTTAACTGACTGAATCACCCAGGACCCCCATGTCAGGCAGAATTTTAAATGACTCCTAAGATTTTTGCTATATAATATACAGGCACTGTATAATCCCCTTTTCTTTAGTGTTGATGGAATTTACATGAATATGATGGATTTCACTCCCATGGTCATGTTATATTATATGCCAAAGAGCAAGGAGTTTTTCAGATATAATTAAAATCATTAATCCATTGATTGGGAGTTAATCAAAAGAGAGATCACGCTTTGGGTCCCTGGTCTCATTAGGTGGACTCTTTAAAAGGGAGTCTAGAGGTAAGAGACAATAGGCATCTTTATTGTAATCTAGGAAATGATGATTCATAACAGACCACATGGTAATAAGCAAGGCAATACGTTGGAACGCATTTACAAAATTTAAATATTGTTTACTTAGATTTAAAAAAAATTTTTTTAAACATTTATTTATTTTTAGAGATACAGCATGAGTGGGGGAAGGGTAGAGAGAAAGGGAGACACAGAATCAGAACCAGGCTCCAGGCTCTGAGCTGTCAGCACAGAGTGCAACATGGGGCTCGAACTCATAGACCATGAGATCATGACCTGAGCTGAAGTCAGATGCTCAACCGATTGAGCCACCCGGGCGCCCCTGTTTACTTTGATTTTTTTTTGTATTTATTGCCTTCTTGTTTTGTTAGTGTATTTGGTATACATCTCTTTAATCATCTATGCTTTCTGCTTTTAGTCATCTTTAATCTATTTTACAAAGCGTTTGCATATCTTTCAGTCATTCTTATTTTCAATCTACAATTTCTTTTATTTTTATAGTGGAAATTTTCATGAATTTTAGCAACATTCTTATTCTTGTATAGGTATATCCAATCCTTTATTTTCCTGTTTTTAACATATTTTTTTCATTCCTTAAACTTTTTGATCATTTTATTTTTCAGTATAATTTATTCTATATCTTTCTTAAATTTTTTTAAATGTTTATTTTTGAGGGAGAGATAGAGAGAGAGAGAGAGTCAGTCAGTCAGAGCTCAAGTGGGGGAAGGGCAGAGAGAGAGGGAGACACAGAATCTGAAGCAGACTCCAGGCTCTGAGCTGTTAGTACAGAGCCCAAACAGGGCTGGAACTCACAAGCCCTGAGTGAGATTGTGACCTGAGGTGAAGTCAGAGGCTTAACTGACTGAGCTACCCAGGTGTTCCTATTTTATATCTTTAATAAAATTTTAAAATATTAAACTACATATATTTCATCTTAATTTTTTAAAAATTCATTTTCATTTTAAAATTATATTTCCTACCTTTCTTTTTTTTCTTGTTATTTAACACATTTTTTAAATATGTTTATTTATTCTTTTTGAGAGAGGAAGAGGGAGTACAAGTGAGAGAGGACAGAGATTGAGAATCCCAAGCAGGCTCCACACTGTCAGCACCTTGGTGTGGGGCTTGAACTCACAAACCGTGACTGAGATCATGACCTAGCCAAAGTTGGACCTTTAACCAACTGAGCCACCCAGGTACCCCAATATTTTTCTTATATTTAATATCTAAGTTTCTATTTCTTATTTTAATTCTCTAGCTGCTGCAAATGTTTCTGCAACCACTACTTCCTGCCCCACAGTGGGTTAATTATACTTAATTAATACAAATACTAGTTTATTTTCTTGAAAACTCCAGGTGACTTAGGTGATCAGATCAACAAGTTAACTGTATTCATTTAATACACATATTGTAAATTCCCAGTTGATTGCTGAAATGGCATCCCTTCCTGACATTCCAAACCATTATTACTTAGATGAGGATCTTCTCTTCTTGGAATATATGGTATTGATGACATAGCTTGGAATTTCAGGAAATCATATCTAAAAGTCAAGAACCTTTCTTCCTAGAGAGAGGCCTATCAGGCAACACCCTTGATAGGAAGTTTGAGAAACCAAGTGGTGTGAAGTCCACTACTAGATGTTTATGGAAGAAGCCACTGTAGAGCTCATGATTAGGTTCTTGAACTTCATGCAAATAAACTTGTTTCTCATGTAATGTGTGCATTTTTGACTTATTTTATTTCCCTTCTTTGTAAGTCAGGGGGGAATAATTTGGTTGGGGGATAATCTCAGCATATTTCTCACTGTGGTAGTGAAAGAAAAGATTTCACTTAGGAAATATCCAACTAGATATCTTGAGAGTATAATGCTATCTATCAGTAGCAAACATACTTTATTTTTCCCACTTTATGAGTAAAAAAGTTCCCACGTAACCTCACTTACTCCTGGAACTACTGCCTATCTTTCCCCCACCCCCCACTTTATAACTGAATGCTTTGAAATATTTGTATATGCTTCTTGGTTGCTATTTATACTTTTTCACATCTATTCTGTATTGAAGCCAGTCATATCAGGTGTTCGATCCCACCACTCTTCTGGAACAATTTTGTCAATGTATACAGTGACCTCTAAGTTGTAAAACTTTGGCAATTTCTCAATTCTTCTTACTTCATCTCCCAGTAGTAACTGATGCAAGTGCTTACTCCCTCCTTTTGGGAACCCCAACCCCTCTTTTAAAATTGACTTCCAAAACATTGCAGTCTCTTTCTTTCCTCTCTCTATCAGTCTCCTTTGCTGACACCTCCTCCTCTCACTCCCTAAAGTTACAATGTCATAAAGTGAGTGCTTGGGTCTAGATTTATTTTTCTATCTAAATTTACTCTCTTGATGAACTCATCTAGTATCATGCTAATGATGAATCTATATGCTGAAAATAGCCAGACTTCTCCCCTGAGCTCTATATACGATTGCTTGTTCAAAATCACCTGTTAGGTTTCTATTGGGCATCTCAAACTTAACATACACAACTGTTAGTCTGATTTTTATTTCCAACTTATTTATCTACAGTAGTGCCCTGAATATTAAATGACTACCTTTCCTGTTGCTTAGTTTAAAGTTTTTGGAGCCACCCTTGACTTTCCTTATTTTCTCACAGCCTATATCTCTTGTCCAAAAGATCTTTATATTTTTTATTTTAAATATTGACTTAAAAACAGTATAGTTAACAATGTTATTATACTTAACAGTGTTATATTAGTTCTAGGTGTACAAGATACTGATTCACCAATTGTATACATTACTTGGAGCTCATCATAAGTATACTCTAAATCTCCACCACCTATTTCACCCTTCCTCCCACCCCCAGTAACCATTACTTTGTTCTCTATAGTTTACAGTCTATTTTCTGGTTTCCATTTTCCTGTTCATTTGTTTTGTTTCTTAAACTCCCTATGTGAGTGAGATCATATGGTATTTGTGTTTCTCTGATTTATTTCACTTAGCATTATACTCTCTAGATCTACCCATATTGTTGCAAACGGCCAGATTTCATTTTCATGGCTGAATAATATCCCATTGTGTATATGTATACACATACATGCATACATACATACCTCGTCTTTTTTAGCCATTCATCTACATTCATCTATCAATGAGCACTTGGGTTTGTTCCATAAGTAGGCCATTGTAAATAATGCAATAAATGGAGGGGTGTATATCTTTTAGAATTAATGTTAATTCTTTGGGTAAATAGTGGAATTACTGGATCATATGGCAATTCTATTTTTATTTTTTTTGAGGAACTTCCATACTGTTTTCCACAGTGGCTGTACCACTGTTTGTATTCCTTAAAAATTTGATATTTTGTTACTTTCTGCATTGCTTCAACTTTGGCCCAGGCCACTGTAATGACTGGATTATTTTAATAGCTTTCTACCTGGTCTGCATACTTCCTGGCTCCCCTTGAGTATATTCTCTATATAGTAATTGGAATGACTTATTAAAACTTAGTCACTTACTTGCTACCAAGGATTCCTATCTGATAATTAAAAATTAATATATTTATAATGGTGCAACAGCTGAATCTAATCTGTCCTTCCAGTTATTTTTTATCTCATTTCTGGCTGTTCTTCCCCTCATTTGTTACAGCAACCTACCCGGCGAGTTTCCCCACTCAGGATCTTTATTCTTGCATTTTATTCTTCCCCACATAATCTCCTGGTCATTCTGCTACATACTTCGAGATATTCCCGTAAATACTATCTTTTCAATAAGGACTTCTTGAACTCTCTGCTTTTGGCTGAATTATGTCCCTTTGAATATATTGAAGTGCTAATCCTAATGTGACTGTAGAAGAAAGGACCTTTAAATAGGTGATTGAAGCTGAATGAGATCATAAAGGTGGAGCCTCAACTGATAGAACTGGTACCCTTAATCAATAGAGGTAGTGATACTGGCACCATGTGAAGACACAAGAATGTAGACACCTACAACCCAGAAAGAGAGCCCTCACCCAAACCCAACCATTCTAGCATCCTGATCCTAGACTTTGAGCTTCAGAGTTGTGAGAAAATAAATTTCTGTTGTTCAAGCTACCTAGTCTATGGTATTATGTTAGGGCAGCCTGAGCTAACTAATATACCCTCCTACTTTTTTTAAAATTCCAATTTCTTCAATTATTTCCTAATTTTACTCCCTTATTTTAACATTTATCATGTTCTTATATGATACATATTTTACTTGTTTATCTCGCAGTACAATATAGTATGAATGAGAACATAAATTTGTGTGCAGATCTTCACTGTTACATCTCCAACTTGTAGACCGATACCTGAAAATATAGGTGCTCAATAAGTATTCATCAAATAAGAGACAAGTAAATATATAAATTGTATTTTGTTGAGCATATGATCTAATAAAAGTCATTTTATTAAACATTTACATGTATAAAACAGAATTTAATTTCACAAAATTCTGATGAGATGAGTACTACCATTATTTCTTACTGGGGATAGAATGTTGATACAGATGTTAAATAATTTAGTCAAAATTACTCACATAGGAAGTTCAAGAGCTTGTAAGGCCAGCTGCCTTATAAACACAGTTGTTCACCATGGTCCATGTTTCTGTTCACTGTGTAACTGATTCAGTACTGATAAAAATTTTGCTTACAACTTAAGTTCCCTGCCATTGTATTTCTGCTTTTCAGGACTCAACAAAATGGATGAACACTACCCTTGAATGAACCTATGTGCCTGGAACTATAGTAGCCCAAGCTCATAAATAATTTATATTTATGACTTATTTAACTGAGTTATTGGATCCTTAGATACTGCTCATCCATTGAGTGAGTCTATTTCCCTAAGGAAAACCTACCCATGTTTTCTCAAGACCCAGAGTGAAATTCCCTGTCAGAGCTGGATTCTCTGATAGACAGCTATGTTACGTAGTCTATCAAGTCTGTCTACTTCATTGCCATTCTTAAGATGAATAATAAATAAATATTTATTTTGACTTGTAATAAATTTATAATGCTGCTTTAACTATTGGAGTATAGTTGAAGCACTCAGTCTTCATGATTAGACTGGATAATTATGCTTGGTGAAGAGTATGTTACTTTAAAACAATTTTTCTATGGTGAATTTTTTTAAACCTACCTCAAGTGTGTCAAGGCAGAGTTTCTTTTCTGTTGGGCTGTTCATCCTTGAAAAACCTCTTTATCCATCTTTTGCCTCTGGAAATTTGTTGTTAGGAAAGGTCTTTCGGTTTTAGAAAACATTTAGGCAGTAAAATAACCAAAGGCTGAAAATGTTAATTTAAAAACATGAAAAACAAAAATCAGAAAAGGAACTCAGCATGCTATGATTTAATCATACTCTAAAATGTTTTTTGCTTCAGTATCTTGAACAAAATAAAATAGACCTCCTCTTCAATGTGAAGACCTGAGTTTGCCTAATAGAGTGATAGTAAGGAAAGAGTCTAGGACCAATGTTTTAGAGGATGAATTTAGTGTATGCTAGTGCAGTAACTCTGATTTCCAATGATATTTATCTTTCTCAGCTTTACAACTCAAGGTTAACTATACTTCAAATGCTTTTTGAGTACTTCCAGGAAATTCTTTCACATAATGCAATGTACTTGAAAGATAAATATACATATAATATTTGTCCTCACAGCTTCTCAAGGATTTTGAATGGTAGATTTCAAATATCACAATATTTTATACTTTTTATAAACTTTTCTGGTATAATTATGATTTAACACTGAAATTGTCAGAATGAATAATGCTAAGTGCTTCAACAAAAAAAAATTATTCATTGCCTAACAAAATAAACATTTATTTTTCACCTATATCATGGTCCAATGCAGATTGTTGGGAGAGTTCTGCTGCTTACAGTCAAGGTCATTTACTTTTCAACTTTGTGGTACTTCCTTCAATAAGTGACTCTTAAGGTCCCCTTGGGGTTGACATTAAATTAATAGATAGGGGTTAAGAAAATTCATGGAAGATTACATGAGTCATTTTCAAGTTGGCCCAAGATGTTCATGTATCACTTCTGCTAACATTCCATTGGCCAGAACCCAGTGCTAGGGCTCCACTTAATAATGGTAGACTGAGAAATATATTTTACCTCTATGAAAGAAAAAGGAGATAGGCAGAGGATGAGGAACGCTTTTTTTTTTTTTTTGACACAGATTACCCTTCTTTCACTACTCACGTGTTTGTTTTCTTCCTCACAAAATACGTTCTCTTCCTCATCAAAAGAGGCATACCAAAGGCTCATCCAGTTCTTGGATTCTGCTCAAAGGCTAAAAGCTCTAGCTATTGTGTTTTCATCTACATTAAGGATAGTTCTAACATTTATGAACTAATAATAATAACTTACCTCCGTAAGACCCCAACCCTTTATACATACATACATACGTACACACACACACACACACACACACACAGAGTGAACAGATGTGTAACATTCCAAAAATGGAAGAATGGAAGACCCAGAAGAGTTACTTAAGCAAAATTATTGAGAAGTAAAGGCTCCTACCGGGTGGAACAGAACTTCCTTGAGTAGGCTCTGATTCCGGTCTCTGGGAGTTACTCATTTTTCTTTCTCCCTGACTGTAGTCTCTTCTTCCATCATCCCCTTTGTCCTTATTTGAAGAGACTGTTAGACATTTGCCTTGCTTCATGGCTACTAAGTAATTATAGCATGCTTCCACCCTGAGTAATTTTGAAGATTTGGGGATGGTTTTTATCAGATGTTATATCTATATGTGGCCATGTGATTCATCCATGTATCAGTACTTGTGTCAATAATTTCTTTTTGTTTCTGAGTGGTATGAAAAGACCAAAATTGGTTTACAGAAATTGCTGAGTAGTATGAATAAACCACAATTGGTTTATAGAACTATGGATTGCTTCCAATTTGACTACAATGAGTAAAACTCCTAGGAATATTTGTACAGGCCTTTGTATAAATATGCATTTTCATAGGAAGAAATGTTTAAGATTTGAAGTGCTTGGTCATATGTTAAGTGTATATTTCATTTTATTTAAAAAACGAACAATAGTTTTCTGAAGTGGTGATACCATTTTGAATTTCCTTCAGGACTGAATAGGCTCCTAGTTACTTCTCATCCTCAGCAATAATTGATCAGTCTTTTTCATTTGAAGCTTTCTAATAAAATGAATTCCATTGTGGTTTAAATTTAGGAAACTAATGGGGCACCTGAGTGGATCAGTCAGTTAAGTGGCCAACTTCGGCTCAGGTCATGATCTCACAGTTTGTGAGTTCGAGCCCCATGTTGGGCTCTGTGCTGACAGCTCAGGGCCTGGAGTCTGCTTTGGATTCTCTGTCTCCCTGTCTCTCTGACCTTCCCCCATTTGCACTTTGTGTCTTTCTCTCTCTCAAAAATAAACATTAAAAACAAAAAGTAAAAAAAAGAAACTTAGGAAACTAATTATGTTGAGCATCTCTAATATTGTTTTATCTATTTGACTATCATCTTTTGTGATAGTCTCATGTCCATTAGGGCGTGAGTTTATCTTTTACTGAGTTGTGAATTTTTTATATTATGGCTGTCATTCCTTCATCAGACATATGAATCACAAATATTTTCACCCAGTTGAGGCTTGCATTTTCATTTCTTAATAGTGTTTTTTAAAAAATTTTTTTAATGTTTATTTTTGAGAGAGAGACAGAGTGTGAGCGGGGGAGGGGCAGAGAGACAGGGAGACACAGAATCCAAGGCAAGCTTCAGGCTCTGAGCTGTCAGCACAGAGCCAGAGCCCCATGTGGGGCTCGAACTCACCAGTTGTGAGATCATGACCTGAACTCACAGGTCACGTTAAGGATGGACGCTTAATCAAATGAGCCACCCAGGCGCCTCTTTTAACAGTGTTTTTTAAAAGAGATGATGTTATTTTATCAGCAGGTAATTCTTTATCCAGTTGTATGATTTCTTTGGAAATATAATTCTCTTAAAATATTATTAAGCTTCTTATTTGAATTTTGGTTAGTTCCATGTGCTATGTTTACAAATCCAAATTTTCTCTTACAAATTTGATTTATTTTTACACACCATGCTTCTTTCCCTTTCTCTGCCCTCCCCTTTTCTTCCTCTCCCCACCCCACTTTTTCTCCTCCTTCTCAATGATATTTATCTTAAGATATTTAAAAGCATTATATTTAAAAAGTGTAATTTAAACTATGTGAGGAATTTTTGCTCAATTAAGACTCTGGTTCGGTTTTTGTCACTTAAAATCTTTTTCAGACTGTTAAATTGTTCATTGGAATTTAGAAGCAGCTGGTTTTACCGACTGCCAAGCTCCCAGATTTCTAGAACCTTTATATTCTTCTCTATTTCTTCTTGCTAATAACCACTTTATTTTTATAAATATCTTGTCAACAAGAACAATAATAGCAAGGGACATACACCAATAACATTGCTTCCCATCTCTTCATCTAGACTTAAATTCCCAGGAGATCTCGGGTTTGCTTTCCAAGTTATCTCAGCAACCATTTAAGCAGTGTGCCACTTCAGACATACAGCTGCTTATGCACCCGCCCCCCATTTTTGCTTCCTTTTTGTCAAAAGACCCAATCTACAATATAACAGTCTTAGATTTTGGTTTTATTCAAAACACATATCCTAATGTGAACTTCTGTGTCCTGCCACCCTCTGCAACAAGCCAAAAGTGCTTTTTGTCTTGTTTTTAAAAGAGAACAGCCTTTTTTCTCCGTTCTTAGATATATTTACACACTAGCTTTTATGTAAAATGCTTCATACCATTGAATTACTTGATCAGTTGCAAAGGTTATCAGGCAAAATTCTAAAAGCAATGAAGCTTTAGAGGCAGCAGTTCTGTAGAGAACTCTATTATAAGAACTGTAATTGTTTTGAGCTTTCATTGAACTTTGACTTATTGTCAGGAATCAATTATGAAGTGAATTGTATAAGCTCATTATAAATCATGCTTCCTCATTAAGATGGTATTTCATTCAGAGTTGGTATCATTAGGATAAATCTCTTAACATATGATATAGTATCTAATGGTAGGAAATAGAATGGATTCTCTTCCTATTCCATTGAATTTATTTATTTCTTAATAATCTGATATCATCCAGGTTACTTGAAATATAAAAGTAGCACAGTTTAGCTGTCTTTAGCTATGAGTTGCCAGTATTTAGATAATTAATTGCAAACAAAGCCAATTTTGCCTGAGACAGTCTACTGAATGTGTACCTTTGTTGTTTCGCAAGGCTCTTTTAAAAACTGTTCAGAGGAATTTTTCCTCATGTGAATGTTCATGTACTCCTAAAATGGAAGCTAGAAACTCTTTCCGAGTGTCAGTGCATTTGAGCACATACAAGTAGACTAAGTTCCACCTACCAAGTGAACTTACCCAGGAACTGCCTTATCGAAGCTGGAGATAGGGGATAAAGAAGGGACTGCACTGAGTCCTCCTGGGAATCCAGTTTTCAGGGACATCTGGTTTTTGGGGGCTAAAGTGTCATAGTTAGAGACTATGCCTAGTGAGAGTGTCACTGATGTTTCATCAAGAACCACTACTGAAATGTACTTGATTCTGATGGAGTAGCTTGAACTTCCAGTACTTCTGGAAGCTTCCTAGTAACAGTGTTACTTTTTGTCAGTTATCTTTTCATATACTGTTGTTATATTTTCTCATTACCAGAGTGGGTTTCTGTTTGCACTCAAACACTGGCTTATTTATAAACCTAAATATTGTCTGCATTTTTACTATATACCACTAACAGTTAACATTTTCTAACAATTCAATTTATGCAGTTATTTATTTACAAGCAATTCTTCCTATGATATTCTTGGCTTTTTTAATCTGTCACAATACATGAAAACTATGAAAATAAGCATAACTATAACACTAGAAATGTCCTGGAATCAGTATTGCTACAACAATTTAAAGGTAAAGTATGCATAGGAGATAGATATTTTAAACATTCATTTACTTGTGACTAATTGCTGCTGTTGACTTCAGGTGCACAGTATTGATTAATGGTAATCCTTGTCTGTTGCCTGCTATCAGTATTGGTCTATTTATAACCCTTTATATTTATTTTAATGTATATAAATGTGTGTGCTTATTAAATGATACACATCTACAAACACAAACCAACTCAAGTAAAACAACACTGAAAATCACTTAATGTATTTCCCTCCTCTTACATAACCAGCTTGCATTCTTATATCTGAGATGAATGCTATCCCAAAATTAGGAATACCATTGTCTTGATAATTGTTATGTTTTTACATATGTCTAAAATATATATTTCACTTTTAATTATTTCCACACTTTGTAAAAAGTTGTCTTCTATCATTTCTTTGTGAGTAGATTTCACATATTTTATTGAAAGAAGCTATCATTCGTTGTTTTTCCACTGCTTTATGGAACACTCCTTTGTGAGATTTACCGCAATACATTTACCCATTCTTTTATTAAGAAAATTCAAATTTTTACATAATTTTATGAGAGCAGTTTTATATAAACTGAAAAGTTGTGAAGATAGTAGAGTTTCATATACCCTCCCTACCATACAGTTTCCATTTTTATTAACATCTTACATTAGTGTAGTATATTTGTTACTATTAATGGAACCAATTGATGTAATATTATTAATGAAAGAACATACTTTATTCAGAGTTCCTTAGTTTTTATCTAATATCCTTTATTTGTGAATGGACTCTGTTCGAGATGCCTTGTTACATCTAATTGTCATGTCTTCTTAAGCTTCTCATGGCTGCAACAATGTCTCAGACTTTTCTCTTGTATTTGATGACTTCGACAGTTTTGAAGCATCCTAGTCAGGTATTTTTAGAATGTCTCTCAACTGAGATTTGTCTTAATGATTTTTTTTCTCCACAATTAGATGGTGTTTATGAGTTTTGGAAAGGAGGACCACAGAGATAAAGTACCATTTTCTTTTTTATTTTTTTGACATTACAGAATTGTAATATTTTTCTGAGTATTTATGTAAATCCAAGTTAGTTAATATACAGTGTAATATTAATTTCAGGTATAGAATTTAGGGGCGCCTGGGTGGCTCAGTCGGTTAAGCATCTGACTTCGGCTCAGGTCATGATCTCATGGTCTGTGGCTTTGAGCCCCGCCTCAGGCCCTGTGCTGACAGCTCAGAGCCTGGAACCTGCTTCAGATTCTGTCTCCCTCTCTGTCTGCCCCTCCCCATCTCATGCTCTCTCCATCTTTCAAAACTAAATAAATGTTAAAAAATTAAAAGAAAAGAATTTAGTGATTCAACACATACCTACAACACCTGGTGCTCATCACACGTCCCTTTGTTAATCCTTATCATCTGTTTAGCCCTTCCCTCTCCCATGCAGCTCCCCTTTGGTAACCATCAGTTTTATTGGTAAGGGTGTGTTTCTTGGTTTTCCTTTCTCCGTCCCCCCCCAACAAGTTCATTTACTTTGTTTCTTAAATTCCACATATGGGTGAAATCATACAATATTTGTCTTTCTGTGACCTACGTATTTCACTTAGTATGATACTCTCTGGCTCCATTATATCATTGCAAATGGCAAGATTTCATTATTTTTTATGGCTGAGTAATAAGTAATCCATTGTATATAATATCACCTCTTTATCCATTTTTCAGTCAATGGACATTTGGGTGCTTTCTGTAATTTGGCTATGAAATGTCAGGGTGGATATATTCCTTCCAATTAGTGTTTGTATATTCTTTGGGTAAATACCCAGTAGTAAGATAACTAGATCATAAGGTAGTTCTTTTTTAACCTCTTTAAGGAAACTCCACACTGTTTTTCAGAGTGGCTGCACCAGTTTACATTCCAACCAACACTTCTACAGGGTTCCCCTTTCTGTGCATCCTTTTTAACACATGTTTCCTGTCTTGTTAATTTTAGCCATTCTGACTGGTGTAAGTAATATCTCATTGCAGTTTTGATTTCTTTTTTCCTGATGATGAGTGATATTGAGCATTTTCTTATGTTTCTGTTGGCCATTTGTATGTTTTCTTTGGAAAAATGTCCTTCATGTCCTTTGCCCATTTTTTAAAAGGATTATTTGTTTTTGGGTGTTGAATTTTATAAATTCTTTATATATTTTGGATAGTAACCCTTTAGCAGGCATGCCATTTGCAAATATCTTCTCCCATTCTGAAGGTTGCCTTTTAGTTTTGTTGAATCCTTCACTCAGAGAAGCTTTTTATTTCAATTAAGTCCCAATAGTTGATTTTTGCTTTTGTTTCCCTTGCCTCAGGAGACATATATAGTAAGAAGTTGGTATGGCCAGTGTCAAAGAGATTACTGCATGTGTTCTACTCTAGGATTTTAATGGTTTCCTAATGAACATTTAGCTCTTTAATTCATTTTTAATTTATTTTTATGTATGGTATAAGAAAGTGGTCCACTGTCATTCTTTGGTATGTTCCTGTCCAGTCTTCCCAACACCATTTGTTGAAGAGACTGTCTTTTTTTCCATTGGATATTCTCCCCTGCTTTGTTGAAGATTAGTTGATCATATAGTTGTGGGTTCATTCTGGATTTTCTATTCTGTACTATTGATCTATGTGTCTGATTTTGTGCCACTACCATACTGTCTTCATCACTACAGCTTTGTAATAAAACTTCAAGTCCATAATTATTATGCCTCCAGCTTTGCTTTTTATTTTTCAGGATTGCTTTGGCTCTTTGGGATCTTTTGTGGTTCCATACAAATTTTAGGATTGCCTGTTCTAGCTCTAGAAAAAAATGCTGGTGGTATTTTGATAGGGATTGCATTAAACGTGTAGATTGCTTTGGGTTGTATAGATGTTTTAACAATGTTTGTTCTTCCAATACATGAGCATGGCATGCTTTTTCATTTCTCTGTGTCTTCTTCCATGGCTTTCATCAATGTTTTATAGTTTTCAGAGTACAGGTCTTTGACCTCTTTGGTTAGGTTCAGTCCTAAGTATTTTAGTTTTGGTGCAGTTGTAAATGGAATTATTCTCTTAATTCCTCTTCCTGCTGCTTCATTATTGGTGTATAGAAATGACACAGATTTCTGTACACTGAGGTTTGTATCCAGCAACTCCACTGAATTTGTTTATCAGTTCCAACAGTTTTTTTGGTGGAATTCTTTCAGGTTTTCTATATAGAGTATCATGTCATCTGCAAATAGTGAGAGTTTAACTTCTTCCTTGACAATTGGGATACCTTTTATTTCTTTTTGTTGTCTTATTGGTGTGGCTATGACTTCCAATACTATAATAAGTAACAATGGTGAGAGTAGAAATCCCTGTCTTGTTCCTGACCATAGGGGAACAGTGCTCAGTTTTTCCCCATAGAGGATGGTATTAGCTGTGAGTTTTTCATATATGACCTTTATTATGTTAAGGTATGTTCCCTTTAAACCCACTTTGTTGAGGCTTTATATCATGAATGGATGTTGTACTTTTTTATATGCTTTTTCTGTATCTATTGAAAGGATCATGTGGTTTCAATCCTTTCTCTTATTAATGTGGTGTATCACATTGATTGACTTCAGAATACTAAACTACCCTTGCAACCCGGAAATAAATCCCACTTGATTGTGGTGACTAATTTGTTGAATGTACTATTAGATTTGATTTGCTAGCATTTTGTTGAGAATTTTTGGATCCATGTTCATCAAGGATATTGGCCTGTAATTTTTTTTTTCTTTTCTTTTCTTCTTCTTTTTTTTTTTTTTGTAGTGTCTCTATCTGGTTTTGGTATCAGGGTGCCTTATGATTGTTGTATTAGATTCTCCATCAGGCATATTACTTACCTCTGTTTCATTTAGATCTCTGGCTGTGACCGTGTCTTGTTGTTTCATTCAGGATGAATTCCTCTATCTTGGCATTTTGTCTATGTCTCTGTCTTCTTCTCTGTATCTGGAAAGCCTGTTATGTCCTGCCTCTCAAAGTAATGTTTTATGAGGAACAGGTCATATAGTGTCCAGGGCCTGACGCTTCAGGGAGTGTCTCTTGTGTGTGCTGTGTACGCTGTGCTGCTGTGTTTTGGCTACTGTATCCTTCAGGCCAGTCTCTTCTGCAGAGGTTTCCTGTTGTAGATAGCATTTGGACCTTGGCCAAAGTGTAGTGACTTAACTAGGTATGCTCTAGTGCTTATTAAATGAGACCTGATACTACTACTACTAGAACTGAAGCACCTTGCAGAACTCTGGTTGGGAGACATGGTGTGGGCAGCAGTTTCTGCTGGTCTTCTGGGGAAGGGACCCACCACACTGGAACTGAGGCAAATTTGACAGAGAAGGGCAATATCTCCAGAACAGCGGGATGTGGGACCTGGTGTAAGCAGGTTAGACATCTAGTTTCAGTGCTGTGGTGTTATCACAAGTGGTTCTGTGTTTATGCAAATGGTTGGGGAAGGGAAATGATGTCAGCAAACTTCACTGTCCCCAGAAAAGGTTCTCCATGCCTGTTGTTCTCAGGGAAGCACTCTGAGAAGAGCAAATAATCTCCTCCCTGTGTGTCCCAGGCATTCTTCATATTGCTGTTTCCACACTGTCTGTCCAGGGATTGTTTTCCTGACTTCTGTCTAGGAGTTAGGGTTGCGCCCTCAGGGCTCCATTCCAGCCAACCATACCAACCTTTAAACTACAGTATTTAAACCCAGCTAATTGCAAAAATTCACGAGAATAAACCCCTGTTGTTTTCCCATCCAGTAGCTTTGAGAAAATGTTATCCTTGTACATTCCTCTGTGTGTTCCTCTCTCTCTCATCTTGCAACACAACTAGTGTTCCCTCCTTGCCCCAGTACCTGTGGTCTGTTCTCCCCCAAACCATGTTACTACTTCCTACCTTCCTCTACATAGCCGCTTTTCTCCCTCTAGTTGTAGAGTTTGTTTTGTCAATCTTCAGGTTGATTTATTGAGTATTCAGAATGATTTAATAGTTATCTAGTTGTGTTGGAGGGACAAGAAGACCCTAGAGTCTTCCTAATATTCTGTCATCTTAGCTCCCACTCTTAAAGTATCATTTTCATCACCTTATATCAAGGATACATAATATCAATGTGATGTATCACCACTGATGTTAACCTTCATAAGCTGAATGAGGTTTTCCAGGTTTCTTGAGTGTAACTTTACTCTTTATCTCTCCTTTCTATACTGTACTTTTGGAAAAGAGGTCACTGCATACAGCCCACTCTTAAAGATTAAGAATGTGTGCTCTACCTCCTTGAAGGCAAAATATCTACATAATTTTTTTGGAATTATCTCCCCAGGAGAATGTTTTTCCTCCCATATTATTTATGTATTCATTTGTTTATAACAGTATGGACTCATGGTTATTTATTTTATACTCTGGGTTATAATCCATTACTACCTGATTTTTTTTGTTGTTCTTGCTTAAGGTGTTTCAGCTTTGCCATTGAAAGTTCTTTCAGTTGCCATCTCTCTTCCTTTGATTGTATTTTCTTATGATTGTGTTTTTTATGTAACTTATGTATATTCCTATGATTGTAATTTTTTTCCTTAAGCATTTCCATGCCTTCAGATACTATAATGACCTAACTCATTTACCACTATTACCTTAAATAACCAATTTATTATAGTATATTATATTACATTTATTATATTATATTATATTAATTATATTATTATTATTACTTAAGAGAGAGTGTGTGAGCAGGGGATAGGAGCAGAGGGATAGAGAATCTTAAGGAATCTCCATGCTGATCATGATCATGACCCTGAGATCATGACCTGAGCTGAAATCACGAGTTAGATGCCCAACCCACTGAGCCACCCAAGAACTCCAATAACCAATTATATTTTAGATCATTTGGAAATATTTTTCCCTCCATTTATTGCTTCTCTTATTTTCTTTAAGCAGATTCAAGTTCCTGATCCATGTACTTTTCCTTCTTGAAGGACTTCTCGCCTTTTCTTCAAGGGAAAATCAACTGGTGATGATTGCTCAGGTTCTTTATGAAGGTAAGTTTTATTTTTCTTTTAAAGATAATTTCACTAGATGTAGGGTTCTAGGTTGGCATTTGTTTTTGTTTCAACATTTTAATATTAAACTGCACTCACTGCTTTTTTTACATGGTTTCTGACAGTAAGGTCACCGTAATTCTAATCTGGGTTCCATTATAATCTGGTTTTATTCTTCACCCATCTATGCCTGGCTTCTTTGAAGATCTTCTGTCTTTGTTTCTCTGTAGTTTTATGTGGGCCACCCTGCAATGATGGAGTGAATCCACACCCAGAATTTGGTTCAACTGTCAGAACTGGTGATTCCACATGCACACACACACCAAGAAAGAATAAAAAGATTTGTTACTCACATAATGAGTTTCTGTGGAATACAGTCACCCTTCTTCTTAGTCCAAAAATGGCTTGTGAAATCAGAGAAAGTAGACTGGTTTGGAATTCATATAGTAGTTACAGAGATAGATTGCGAGTTCTAGCTATGGGAAGTGATTTATATGATTAAATCTCCCCTTGGGACCAAAGGAAGGGAAAACTCTGTCTTTCTCAACTTGCCTGGACCTGAGGCAGAATGTGAGCGGGAGGACACAGCCTAAGAGCTGTCAGCAAACATTTAATAAATGTCAGAAGCTTTATTAGAAATGTGAATATAATATGTATAGTTGTAGCATTCTTGTTGTTTTTAAATTTACCCTACTTTATGTTCTTTGAGTTTCTTATAAACATGGCTTGGCACCTGTCATGAATTTTGGAAACTTCTAAGTGATCATTATAAATATTTCTTAGTTTCTTCTCCTTCTGCTATTCTAATTACATGTATCTTACACTTTTTGAAATTGCCTTAGTTCTCTTATGTTCTTTTCTTATTCCTTCCCTTTCTTGCATTTCAGTCTGGCATTTTCTATTATCTTCTAAAAATGTAAGTTTAGATTTTTGCTAGTTTTTTTTTTCTAATTTTATGTATTAACTAGTCTTTCCTGTCCTAAATGATCTTACACTACTCTTCTGTCATGAGTGAGATTCAGTGTGGATATTGGACTGTTTCTGGACTATTTTATACCACTGATCACACTATGTCAATATGTATTGGTTCTATAATTTCATAGTAAGTCCCAGTAACTGGTATGAAATTTCTTACCTGTTATTCTACCTCTTTAGAAATATCTTGTCTTCTACCATTTTAGAATTCATACATAAATGTTGAGATAACCTATTAGATATTGGCATGGATATATTTAGCAAGCAATGGCTATGTGAATTTTGACTTTGGGGAAAGGTCCCGGAGGTGTTCAAGAATTGTTGGAGAAAGGACACTCTAAGTTAGTTGAAGCCTTGAGAGTTCACAGCCAGAAAATGAGATTCTAGATCTCAATGCTTTTTCACCTAATGGAAATATGAGTGAAGTATTAACATGTGAGAAGGTGAGATTAGGCAGAGAACAAGATCATTAGTGTGAGATGGTCAAGAACACAGAACTTGCCTATTATTTCTTACTGTACTTTTTAAAGTAATTATCACAATTTTTTGTACTTATGTAGCCTCTCTACTAATCACTAAAAATCCCAGTAGAACATGAATATATTTTCCATATATAGTCTAACCAGGATCTGATATCAAGTAAAGATTCATGAAGTATCTTTCTTTTTAAGTTTATTTATTTATTTTGAGAGTTAGTGAACACAAGTGGGGGAGGAGCAGAGAAAGAAAGGGAGAGAGAGAATCCCAAGAATCCCACACTGACAGTGTGGAGCCTGATGTAGGGCTCAACCTCACCAACCATGAGATCATGACCTGAGCCAAAGTCTGATGCTTGAACCAACTAAGCCACCCAGGAGCCCCTCAAGTATCTTTTAATGAAGTAATTATCATAGTATATCAATTGATTCATGTGAGATAATAGGAAGTAATTTTTTTCTGGTTTGAGTTCCTGGCTCTGTAATAAATTGTGTCTGTGATCTTATATTACTTATTTGACTGTCAACGACTCAGTGATGTTATTTAAATATTAGAAGGTTGGAATGAATAATTCTTAAGATCATGCATTCTTAAAACATTTTATAATTCTTACAGTTTGCCTTTCTTGTATACTCCGTGGTAGGAACCAACTTTATAAATGCACATCTGCATTATTAAGCACATTCATCAGTGAAAAGGGGCATACGCCACTAAAAGTTTACCTGTCATACAAATGTATCCAGCAAGTACAAGGGGAAGTTAAAATAAACTGGTGATAAACTACAGCCAAGTATGGAAAATTTATCATTTTCTAGCAGTCTCCTTGCCTAAGCTGATAAATGGCATTGTTTTTGCATTGCAGCCCTTTTCAACATGATAAACTTTTTGAAAGGAACCCAATTCCATGATAAAGAGATTTGGGCAGAAATGAGGAGCAGTTGCCTAGTTAGAGTGCTGTACTGCAGTGTTTGATGAATGAAAAGCAACTTGGTTGTGGCAAGGTGCCAGAACGTAGAAGCATAAATGCACTTGGCTGAAGTAAGTGTAGCTGATCTGACATTCTGAGAACGCTGGGTGTCCTAATATGGCAAGCAGATCTTATGAAACCTTAACAAAGCTGTAGAATTGTTTGTTTTATACTTGCAAGGACATTTACCTTATAGCAACGTCATTTGGAATAGCTTCCTTAGAAAAGCAATCAATAGACGCTGAAGCAAAGTAAGAGTAAAATTAACACCTTCCTTTTCCTTTCTTTCCTCCTTGAAATCTGCAGATTTTCCTGCAGTTTTCTGAATTAAGCTGATAAGTTGGAAAGTGGTGTGGAGGGGATCGCACTGAAGCAAATAGTAGTACCTGGGAAGAAAGTTGGAGAAGCAATCATTCAGAAAGAGTCTAGTTTAGTTTTACATACATGGATGTGCACAAACACACACATATATATCTGGAAAAAACTTAAAAGTATCTTAGATTTAATTACCTTCATGCAGGCCTGTAATCAGTTCCCTAGTTTCCATACCCCATTTTTTAAATACTTTGTCTGTAGTCTCATAATCACATCTGACTTTTCTCTGCTAAGAGAGCTCTGGGCATTTTTATTTGATTTCTGATGTGAGAAATGTGCCACAATCCCATCCCTAAGGATGGCCATGAGTCCCATAATTCATGATGACCTTGCTTGAAGTTAAGAGTAAACACAAGGTATTGGTTCTGTAGTTATTTCTTTCCATTTATTTGCCATCATTTTATTTCTGTCTGGTAGGCCCACCTAAGCTATCCATGACATAGATCTCTGGGAAATGTAGGTTTGGATTTTTTTCTAAATAGAAAGCTAATGCATAACCATTGCTTTACCACATATTGTGCCCTGAGATTATTGTCAATACATTTAAGGAAGGAAGGAGCCCATTTAAAAGGTAATGACTTTTGAAAGCAACATACTGTGGCTCATTTTTTCAAATAGGAAATTCGGCCAATTTTGTCAACATATAATTTGTCTGGAATATTGAAGTTGTGTGCTGCAGCATAAAGTATATGCTAATGAAAGGTATTATTTCTAAGCATGAAATGATATTTTTAAAATAATTTAGTGACAAATCATTATTTTACACATAACTATGATTTTCTCAAACTGGATGGATAGAAATGTTTTTTTTTTAAAAAACAACCTCAACACTTTCCTATTTCATTTTAAAATAATAGTTACTAATAACCTTGAATAAATGAGATGATAAATCACTACTGGTAATACAAAGTAAAAACAGTGAAAATAATAAAAAAAAAAACAAAAAAAGGGTAGCATAGAGAGAAGTGGGTATCTAATAATCAGTTCTATAATGAATGTTTAATCCCATGTTCCTTAAATATTGATATCCACACCAACATTTTTTTTATTTCTCAAAATTATCTTTTTTTAAAAGCAGCTCTCCTTGTTAAACTTGCACTCATTTTATTTTATTGTTATTTTTTTTTATTTGAGAGAGAGTGAGTGAGTAGAGGAGAGGGGCAGAGGGAGAGAGAAAGAATCTTAAGCAGGCTCCATGCTCAGCACAGAGCCTGATGTGGGGCTCAATCCCACGATGCTGGGATCATGACTTGAGCCGAAATCAACAGTCAGAGGCAGGTGCCTCACTCAAAATTACCTTTTAAAGCATATGTTCCTTAAAGGTAAATTTCACAGCTACCAAAACAATTCAAATTAGGATACTTTGGATATGAGTTTTATATTACTGCTTTATCTAATTTATTGAATAGATGAGTGAAATAATATCTAGATTATTGTCCCACTTTATGTTTACTTAGTTATTTGGGAAATTATGTGACAGTTTTTAGTGTGCAGTTAAATCATTTTATAAACACAAATTAAGAAAAAGATTGAAGCAAAGTAGTATTCTACCCTTGGTACTCTTCTACCATGCCAAAGGTGCTCCTGCCTGTGCCCATACTGTCTCCTCATCAGTGTTCCTTCTGGTGTTTTGATAGGTAAAGGCTTTATTTCATTCAAAGCTTACCTTAGTATACCCATTAGGAAAGTCTTCCCTATCCTTTCAGTAAATATGATTGCTCCGTACCTTTAATATGCAATTGTGTAATTTTGTGTCACTTAAGTCTATTGTATTACTCAAACATCAAGAAAATAGCATGTAGTATTGATAAATGAATTGGCACATACCTTGACATACATTGACGTATACATTTCTGTTTACGGTATCTATCAATGATATATCCTTGGCACTGTTTTCAGTACTGTTGATCCTCAAACCACATGAGTTTGTGTTTTTTTCTGATAAATACAGTAAAGTACTGGAAATGTATTTTCTTTTATGATTGTCTTAGTATATTTAGGTTACCTTACTTTAAGAATACAGTTTATAATTTATATAACATACAAAATATGTGTTAAGTGACATAATTGGTAAGACTTTTGGCTAACTGTAGGCTGTTAATAAAGTTGGGGGGGAAGGTCAAGTTATGCACAGATTTTTTGCCTATGAGGGAGTCAGTGCTTTTAACCCTGCATTGTTCAAAGGTCAAATGTATACATATTCCATATGAAGCTTTAGAAGATACAGGATTTAATCAATACAACTGCTTTTAAAACTCAGTTAAATTTATTTGTCCCTTGGATGAAAACCTACTCACAATTGTAATTATAAGGAAGTAACCCATGTCCATTTTGTTTTTATTCTTAATCCATTGTATTCTGGACCACTCATACATACCCCTAACAGCTTAAATTTTTGAATTAATGAAACCTTACTTTGTGGTCATTATTGATGGTCACCTGATAAAATCTTCTCTATTATTTTCATAATTAATTTGTTATAGTTAAGGGCCACTGCAGTGGAACTGGCTTGAATAGTTAAAATATCAAAGCAAGAGCAGAATTCTGTAGAATACCCTAAATTATGTTAAACCATTGATGTTTAATGTCAAACCGTTTATTGGACAGTTTCCACTTCTCCCTAGGAAATACACTTCTGTGTTGGTGAGGAAATTGATTGGAAAGTGCTTTGTAAGAAATAAGCCCCTATACCTATTTAACATCATTAGCATTGACATTAATTGGGGTTTTCTAAAGACCATAGAGTTACTTTGTCAGCAATTTCATAGTCCTGAAACAGGATGGTACTTCCCACTGTCTATTATTTTCCAAATATTTAAATATTAATGTGTTGTTGAACTCCATCCTCCTTTTTGCTTTATGTATCCAGAATGAATAGATTTTAGTTTCCATGACCACCTTAAACAAATGATATTGATAGACTGAAGAACTGTTGGGAAGAGTTTTGAGAGCTTATCCAAAGCCCCCTTAAAGGAGTGCCATGATTAATTATGAATATGTACTGTGTATGAAGAGCTGTCCTGGAGAAAAGAGCTGCTAGGTCTTGCGGGTTTTGACAACAAACCAAAATAAAAGTAACACTGAAACCTTTAATCACTGTGCTAGTTTCAGGGAAAGGGGGAAGCACCAGCTCCCTCAGTGATCTTCCCCCCACCAAAAGAATATGTCTAGGAGTTTCAGATGTATTAGCATACAGTGGGGATTATCTCACTGCTGAGGGAACATCTAACAAAAGGCTTCTGTTGTTTTATTAACACTAGGCCCTGATGTAGGGAAAGAGGTAAGGCTAGCAAAGGAGAAGTATTGAATACTTAGGGTATCTTTAAGGCCTTCCTCTTACTTCCAGTAAGGTCTCAGCAGAGGGGACTGGGGAAGGTCAAGGCCCTGTGGTAAGGAAGTTTTTGAATGGAGCTTACACTAGGAATCCAGGCATGCATCAGGGCATGGTTGGCCATTTTAAGGAGGCCCCTTGGTAATGGAGGCTCCTTCTGAATGGAGATGTTTGCATTAGTATTTTAGAAATACATCAATGCATGGCTGGCCAAGGTGGCCTGAGCCCTTGACTACAACCTCCCTCAAAGACACCAAGTCTAGTGTGGCAAGAGCAGAATTACGCGACGAGGCTTGCCAGATAATGCCTTTTTAATAATCTATAGTGGTAGTCTAAATTTTATACATAGGATTTTTACCAGGATTTGGACCTCTTATGGACAGGTACATTTGGGGAATGGTTATATATTTCACCTCTGCTTAGCACAATTTGGTGAGGGACATGCCATTCCTTTCCATACGTTCAATTGTAGTACCCGTTCTGAACTGTAACTTTAGCTCTAAACTTTCCTGCTAACCCAAGAACTGAATTTGCAGCTGCTTATTTTACTGACCATATATAATTGGCCCTTCCAGCATTAACACCCTTACATTTTCCCGTTTGTTTCCCATGCTATAGTGTGAAGTCTATAAATTCAGGGATCATTTCCTCCACATTTAGCAGCATTCTTGGCTCTTCAGGAATTTAATAGATCTTTAATGAAAGAAAACAGAAGGCAAACTATCAGATTGTCCAGTGGAGAAATTCTCAAATTCACTTGTGGAACAGAATGTTGAATTTGTGAAATTCAGTTTCCAATTAAATTGACTGAAAATGTGTAGTCTTTATAAAAGTTCTTTATTTTATTAATCTCCAATTTAATTTTTTAAAGTAGTAAAGTTTGAAAAATATCAGTGATACCTATTTGATAATGCCTTTTCCAGGTTGAGACACAATTTGCTTTATCACTTTATTTCTGTAGCTACTGCCTGGCTATCCTTAGTTTTCAGTTTGCTCACTACTATCTCTATGAGCGATTTCCTTTTGCCCAATATAAATCAGGAATTCCTATTATATTTTATCTTATATTTTTTGTGTATGATGATTTTCCCATTGTACGAATGTAAATGTATTTGTAGTTGTGTCTTTCTAAGGAGACTGCAAAAGGTAGAAATGGTGTCGTAGTGCTCATAACCTAGACCATGTGCATATGAAGAAATAGTTGTTGAAGGTGTGAGTCAATGCTTATTTTAAAATTGTTATAGCCACTAGTATTTGACTTTTCTCTAGCTTGAGTGAATTCCCTTTAATATCCTCATATGTATTTGTATTTACATATGAATCTGAGTATTTCAACGTGTCTGTTACTCTAATATCCTTTGAAAGTCTCCTGCCCAAGTCAAAATTGAGTTGAATGTTTGATTCTCAAACTGTCATATAGAAAAAACAATCATAAGTACTGAATTATGACTACACAGAACTCCTTATGATCAGGCTGCTGCTCACATTGTAACTCTCAGCCCTCCATTCCATTTCCAATGGTTTTGCTGGAGTACTGCTGAGGTAGTTAATGGTCAGTGCTCTTAGGAATGCTCTGTGTCTCCTGTGTCCATGTCTGAAGACTCTCTACTCCCCTCTTTCAGTTAGTGATAAGTTTCTTCATAATACTCTTATATATTTGTATTTGTATATGTTATATATACAAATTTATATATGTTATATATATACACATAATATATATACATGTATATATATATACATATGTATGTATATGTGTGTATATATATATGTGTATATATATATAACATATACAAATATATACACACAGAGAAACATATATACATGTTTTGGATTTATTTATGTTTGTGAACCATCTTGACTAGAGAGGAAAATATAGAACATCTTAATACTGGGCATATAATAGATTCTCCAAGAACATCTTGTTGAATGAATACATGAATGGAATAATTCTAAATTTATATACTATGGTTTTTATCCAAAGTTAAAAAAAATATTAATTATGAAAGCCCAATTCAGTAAAACATAAAACTATTTTCAGCCTAATATTTTTATAGGACAATATAAACTTGATATGGAAATATATTATCTGCAGTTTATTAGATTTTGTTTTAGTTTGAAAAATAATTTGCAAACTGAAGACATTCTATTTTGGCCAACCTTATGGAAACCTAATAAAAACCATGCCTGAAAGAATTTAACATATTTAAATATAGTGTCTTACTAAATGCTTTTTCTAGATCTATAGATCTATACAGAGGTGCTGTCAAAAGCAATGATACTTTATTTCACCACATTGGAGCTAAAAAGGCATTAAGCTATTATACAAGTATTGGCTCTTTTCCAGACTTAGAAGCACAGGGCTGGGCATGAAAGGGTGCACAATTCAGATAATTTCAGAATGATTATAACTTGATCTTAATAAATGATTTTATTACATAACCCAACATTACACTCAACCTTGTTAAAGTTTTATCTTGTTGCAGAAGCCACATTTTGAAATTTAATGGACTTTTTATTCATCATCCTAGTATACTTAGAGCTATATAACTTCAGCCAAAACCAGTATGGGTGGAATATCTCCCTTGATTCAACATTCATGAAGATTACTAGGAATAGTTTTGTGTTCTTTGACTCAAAGTCCTGACCACTGGTCTGTGATCTGGAATGAATTAAGAGTTGCTCCCTGCCACCATTTGATTACATACCCAGCACCAATACAACTGACAAAGTAAAAATGCCCTGGCCTGAATAATTAAAATCCTTTGATATATGTATTCAAAAGACACATAAAAGTGGAAGGTAAATTATGTTCTTGAAGACAGCACATATATCTCCTTAAAGTGATCACGTTGTTTTATGTTATCTACTCCAAAATGTTATTTGGCAAACCTCTTTAATTAATGGTACTTTTGGTTAATGTCCTCACTCTTTATAAGAATCCTGTAGAGGACCACACCCTGTATTGATACAGTGCTATTGGGTGGAAGTCAGCAACTTATTAGTAGGGATAGTTTGTGATCCAATTAGTCAAGAAAGAGCAGTGAAGAATAAAATTGCACCAATCATTTCTGTTGTTTTGAATGTGTTTACTGACACATTCTTAAGGGAGTCCTTTGAAGAAATAGTATTTTCAAACAAATGTACAATTATTCATATTTTCATTAAAATTTAATTGAATTAAGTATTAAACATTATAATTACATAACTGATAAAACCACCAAAATAGCATACATGCTTTAAGTTTTAAAATAATTCTCATTCTTTGTATAATTTGCAGTCATTTTTCAAACATTATTTTATTGTCCCCTAATATCATTTCGTACATGAATGACATCACACATACCCCCTTTTAAGATAAGATCAAGTCACTGATATTTTAAGTAAGAGTATAGAAAATAATGGTATCAAGGTGGCCACACTGAGCAAGAACAGACTTGGTATGTCACGGGCCCCCACATTTCCGGAGTTCCAAATGAAGGCACGCTGCTGCTATGACATTGATCCGGCAAGTGACCTGCTGGATAGGATGAGCTCAGTTGTCACTGCACTTTCATCACTGAGGTTTACAAAAAATCTACATGTGTCCATTAAAGAAATGTTTATAGTCATTGACTCTCCTATTTCCTAAAACAACCTCTACCTTAGCAAAGAGACACATTTTCACTTTAGATTAGAAATTCAAATCAAATCAGTGGCTAAGAACCCTTCAAAAATACCTTTTAGCTTCAGATTTCTAGTGTTCCCAAAAGCCCATTTTCTTAGAAATATTTTTCATAAACATGTTTTCATGTTACTTTTCAAACTTTATAAGTTGTCTTTTTAATGTTAATAGTTGAGCTAAATAAGGACTTATCATGTTTCAAGAACTGTGAGCTTTGCTTTACCACCATTTTATCATCGCAGCAATTCAAAAGGCAGGATTTATTCACATCGAACAAGAAAACTTAGAAAAATGAAGAACATTTCAGGTTTCAGGCCTCCAAAGTCTGTTTTCTATGCTTGCACTGTGGCAACATAGTGTACTTTATTATTCCTATAAAGTGGGATATTCATGTTTGGCCTTTTAAAAATATCTCAGAATTAAGCTTCAGAATTTTTCACAGAGAATATTATCTCCTTTGTTAGATTCATTCTTAGATATAGGACTTAGCTTTTTATGCTAGCGTAAGTTATATTTTCTTCTGTATTTTCTAGTGCTTTGTTTTGGTAAAATGGATTTTATGTTTGCAGATTAATAATTCAGGTTTTTCTTTCTACATTCCAATAAAAAATTCTTTAACTTCTGGGGCACCTTGGTGATTCAGTTGGTTGAGTGTCCAACTTCAGCTCAGGTCATGATCTCATGGTTAGTGAGTTTGAGCCCTTCATCAGGCTCTGTCATAAGCACAGAGCCTGCTTCAGATCTTCTGTCCGCCTCTCTCTTTGCCCATCCCCAGCTTGCACTCTCTCTATTTCTCTCAAAAATAAACATTAAAAAAATTCTTTAACTTCTTACTCTGCCTTATGAGGCTGGCACCAAAAAAGGTAAATGCAGTTGTGTCCCTATCTTGTTTGATATTAAGTAGTGCTTTTTAACCCAGATTGGATGGTGTGTGCAAGTGTTTTCTAATGACATGATTGGACAAGACAAAATCTTTTATTCCCATTTTACTTAATTTTACCATAAATCCATAATGAGTTCTATAAATTTTATGTCTATCGAGAGGTTCAAAATTTGTAGCTTAACACTTTATTGTTATAAATTGGCTTTAGGTGTTTTCTTAAATTTTGTATTCTCAATACTTCATTTTATCTTTAATATTTTGTTATGTTGCATTTTATTTGCTAATACTTTGTATAGGATTTTTAAATGTTTAATAAATGAAATAGATATAAATATTTTTCTATTTTATTGCCATTGACAAAGCTATGCTGACATCCTAGACTGTATTATGAAGTAGGCTTTTTTTCCTATTATCTAGAAGAGTTTACTAATATTGAGATGATTTGTTGCTTGAAGCTAACAAAGCCATTTTTGTAGAAATATTTTAAATTATTTGCATATATTTTGCTTGTTGCTTTTTTAGTAAATTATAGGATTACTTAGTCATGTCTGGTTTCCCCCAGTTAGAAAGACTGTACACTGTAACTGCTGGTGTCATCTGGCCTGTCCAACCAACTGCACTTAGCCTCTGGCCAAAAGCTGCAAGAAAACAAAAACCAGGAACTAGTTATCTGCTCCTCTGTGCTTTCATCTGCTTACTTTTTTTGATATTATGTCATGGTATTCATACCTGTTGGTGTAATTTGGTATTTATGCCTGTTTTCTGCAGAGGATTGATCAAGTAAGGACTTTATTTTTAAATCTGTCATTGGTTGAAACACTAGCTTCCATTTTGTGTTTCACTGATTTGAATCTTGTGGTAATAGCCTTCTTTGTCCATTTCCTGTTGTTTTCTAACTTCTTACTAATTCATTTTTAACCTTTCATATTTCCAGGTATAATTATGTAGGTATAAAACTTTATGGAAACATCATAGCTTCACTGTGAACATTTATCTACATAGTTTTCATTTGTTTATAAAAATGTTATTCAGAACTAAGTATTTAAAAATTCAGCTATGATTTTTCTTTGACCAATAGATAGTTTAGAAACATACTTTAAAATTTAATATAAATATTTATATACTTACAGTTGTCATTAACTTCTAACTCAGTACGCTTTTTAGACATTTAATCTTTAAAATTCTATTCTTTAAATCTTTTTCTTCTAACTATATCTTTCATAAAATTTGGAGAGACTTGCTTTATGGCTATTATGTGACACTTTTTGTAAATATTATACTTCTAAGCTAATTTTAAGGTATACAATGTGGTATACACTTACATATTGCAGAATGATTGCCACTATTAAATTCCATTTATGATCAAAAAGAACTTATATTCTCTAAGTGTTGGACATAAAAAAATCCCCTATATGATCATTTATTAGGTTAAAATTTTTATAGTTTTTGATATTCAAATATTCTCTACCTTTGTTTCATTTTTATCAGACACTATTTTTTTTTAGAGAGGTGGAGGGGCAGAAGGAAAGAAGGAGAGAATCTCAAGCAGTTTTTACTCCCAGTGTGAAGCCCATCAGGTTTGATCTTGTAATAGTGAGATCATGACCTAAGCCAAAATCAAGAGATGGTGGCTTAACCAGCTGAGCCACCCAAGTTCCCCTAGATGCTATTCTTGATGTTTGGAAGATCTGTGTTAAAATATACTGATACTGGTTTGTCATTTTCTTATTGTTGGTCATTAAATTTTTCTGTACATGCTCTTAATGCAAATATGTTCATAATTGCTAATTCCTTTTGGTGAAATAAATCTGTTATCATTTTGTTACAACATTCTTTACTAAAGATGTTTTCTGCAATAAAATCCTTTACCACAAATTTTGACATACTAGATTTCTTTTGCTTAGAATAGGTAAAATACAGTGTTTATTTTAATTTTATTTTTAGACCTATGTTTGTGTATCTTAAAACTAAATGTTACTGGATTATTTGAAGCCAATTTGACAATCTTTAAATAGAAAATGCAATTTATTCGTGTTTGTTAGGTGAATGAAACATTTAGAATTGTTTTAATAAGTTACTTTGTATTTTAATGTATACTACTTCTACATTTTCTTTTCTGCTTACAATAAGTTTTTTCTTTTAGAATAGCTGTATATTTACAGAAAAAGTACAAAAATAGTAGTTGCACCATATATTCCATATCTAGTTTCCCCTAATATTAATCTTATATGAATATGCTACATTGTCACAATTAGTAAACCACTGTTGTTAGTGCATTATTATTTAAATATTCAGATCTTAGTTTTTACCTAATTTCCTTTTTTCTGTTTCAGGATTTCAGCGTATCGTATTACATTTAGCCTACTGAGGCTCCTCCTGACTATGACCATTTCTTAGGCTTTCTTTGTATTTCATGAAGTTGGCTGTTTTGAGGAACACTTGTCAGGCATTTCTGAGATGTCCTTCCATGGGCGTTTGTGTGATGTTTTCTCATAGACTGGGGTTATGGGTTTTTGGGAGGAAGGAGGGGTAATGTGCCATTTTCCATTATTTCATATATAAGGTACATACTTTTGAGATGACTTATAACTTGATATTGACCTTGATTTCCTGGCTGAAGTAGTGTTTGTCAGATTTCTCCTACAAAGTTATACTCTTTTTTTAACCCCTGAGTTCTGAGTTCTGTATACTAGTTGAAGACTAGAGTCAAAAATGAGTGGTGATAGTCATCCTCAGCTCTGGGTCCTTGTAACAAATTTCCAGACAATAGAAAGAAGTTTTGCTAACAAACTTATGAAGTAGATTGACATGGAAATTTTTGAGTAAAATAAATATCAAATTACTGTCAAATACATAGGATTTTCATGCATTTTTGGTCTATTTTCATTTGTGAAGTTTGTGTCTAAATCAGTCCCATAATCCTCCAATCACTATGATTTCTTGCTCCACAAATAATTGGATCTAGCCTTATAATAATGATTGAGTTGTTTCTTATGGTTTTGGTTTGAAAATTTCTTCCTAATCTTTTATACTCTTGGGTTTGATTAAAAAATTTTTATTTCTAGTTCTCCCCTAATTAAAATCAAAATGTTTCTCACCTTAGCTTGGAAAGCTGATTCTGACTCTTGATTGCTCCTGGTGTGATGATTAATTACTTTTAATCAATGGAATTTACTAATTACTCATACAAATGAACTAAGTTTGAGCTATTAATAAGCCATAAGGAAAATATTTACAGTATTCAGCTGTTTTTATTCTTGATTTAAGACAGAATTATGTTACAATTTGAGCATGGTGGTAGAAGTTTGAGTGTCAAATTATCTAAGGAAAATTTTCTCCAGTTGTCTAAATATCAGAGGATCTGCTTATATTATTAGAAACATTTGTATGTGAAGTTATCTTTGATTCTCAAATTAGAGTAGGCTCCACAGATTTCAATGGGACAACAGTGTAATTTGTTATAAATAGGACAGTAGAACAATTTGTGATTTTGCATTTTTTTCTGAACTAAGTGTATGTTTACTTTTAAAAATGCATGATTTGTAGGGGCATCTGGGTGACTCAGTTAGTTAAGCATCCAACTCTGGCTCAGGTGATGATCTCGCAGTTCGTGGGTTCAAGCCTCACATCGGGCTCTGTGCTGACAGCTCAGAGCCTGGAGCCTGCTTCAGATTCTGTGTCTCCCTCTCTCTCTCCTCCTCCCCCACTCATGTTCTGTCTCTCTCAAAAATAAACAGTAAATTTTTTAAATGCATCATTAGTTTTACTAGTATAATTGAATACTTTGGGGTTCAAGTTTGAAATAAAGACATATGTAAAATATTTAGCATAATTTTATATCTTGAAATTTTAAAAACCCAAATTGGATTTTTCTAGAATTGTACAGGGGTGCAATTATTTTAAAGGTTTTTATTTATATTCATATATATATATCATATATATATATATGATAAACTAAATTAAATTCATTGGATATTTAGGTCTCTACCAAATTAAATGGAATGCTAAACCATTGCTTATTAAACATAGGTTTATGCTCATGCTTTTGGCTTCTTATGGCAAAAAAAAAATTTAGATCTGTTTAAAAAAACATGATTTATGCTTAATGGATTCATAAGTTGGCCATCTGAAATAAATCTGATATAACAGATAGTTCATAATTGGTTACTACTTAGTTTTCACTGGAGAGTAAGGTTTTGCTAAATGTAATTAAGACTGATAAAAATAAGGAAAGTAACTGTATGTAGAAAAGTAGGAGATATGTAAGAAAGATATAAGAAATGGGAATACATTTTTGTTGAAGGTAAAAGAAAGTAGTTTTGTCCTAGATGAGACTCGTTGTTTGGAGAAAAAGGGCATAGGTCAAAATCTGAAAGCAAAGGAAAGTGTAGATGTTTTGTGAAGATAAATCTTTAGAAGGAAGTTTTATATGTGGTCAGGATGGACTAAGGTTAAAATAAATGGATTTTTAAAAGTGTACTGGTATAATATTAAAATTCTGCTTTACTCTGTTAAAAAGTCAAAGTTTTCTTGGATTGTTGGCATGCTTTTAATTAAAAGAAGGTAAATAAAGTTTTTTCCCTTTCGTCTGCCCAAAAATATGGAAAAAAATATGATTTTTAATAAAAGGGCAAGACAACAGGACAGCACACCCTTTTGAGTTGTTTTACCTAAGCCTTGGTTGAAATTGTCCCTCCTTTGATCCAAAGGCTGGGGAATGGTGATGATGTCCTCACTGCCAGCCTTCAAATGCTCCACATTTGTGTTGTTTAGCAAAGGAATGGATGCCTGTGCCATATAAGGGACTGATGACTATGATATATAAAGGGCTTTTACTGGAATACATAGGAGCCATTGTGCTACACTTAGCCCCAGTGTATGCCAATTTGTAACAACCTAGATACTCTAAAATGGATATCCACATGGCTGGAACATATTTACATGGGCACTGCTGAAAAAGGCAAGGGAGTAGACCTTAACTTTGGCCCTTTTATCCCCCTTGACAGTTAATTTTATCCTTACAAAAAAATTTTTCGCCAGCCTTTTAAAATATATTTGTAAAGAGGATTACTGTTGGGCCAAAATAAAATTAGTTCAGCCTTCTACAACCAGGGGAGTCTTGTTTGGCTATAGTCAATACCCTGAAGTCTCACAGGCAGAAAACAGAGGGATAGGAGAAATCAGGAAAGACAAGGTAAACTCCTGGAGGTAGGATCAAGCCTGGATAAGAGCAACTGCTCCTAACACCTCACAAGACTGACAAAGCTTTTGGCTGCCAGTTGAATATCCAGCCAAAATACAGGGACAGGAGATGAGGCTTCTCCTGGCCAACTATGGAAAATTAAGATAAGGGACACCTCTTCCTCCTTTTTCCCGTAGATGGGCAATTCCCCAACCAAGGCCACTACTCCTTTGGGATGCATTCTGAAAAATTGGGATTATTTTGATCCATAAACTCTGAAAACAAACAAAAAACAACAACTTAATTATTATGGGGCTGGAGGCCCTCTAGGGAACTTACAGTTTTCTACTAGTGCCCAGGTAATTCCATCCTAAGATCCTAATTGGGATTATGATCATCCCACTAAGAAATGCTATCGCCACCACTTCCAAACTTTTGCTTTAGAAAAGCACCTATGTGTCCACCTATGAATGGACACATGAGATATAATAAAATCTTACATATTATCAATGCTCTGTAAACACTTTCATTTAGAAGGCATATGGGATGCCTGGGTGGCTCAGTCAGTTAAATGACCAACTACAACTCAG
>CM053562.1:46470961-46493318 GCA_028646485.1 Cryptoprocta ferox
GGGCTCTGCGCTGACAGCTCAGAGCCTGGAGCCTCTTAGGATTCTGTGTCTCCCTCTTTCTCTGCCCCTCCCCAACTCAAACTCTGTCTCTCTGTCTCTCTCTGTCTCTGTCTCTCTCTCAGAAGTAGATAAATAAATAACATTTTAAAAAATGAGCAAAGGATCTGAATAGACATTTCTCTAAAAAAAAAAAAAGAAAAGTTAAGGAGGTCTAAGGTTAAGTCCTCAAATTATGCTAAATTAGCCACTATTTTACAAACACAGAATGAGAGTCCACTGCCCTTCCTGGAGATATTGAGGGAGGATCTCCTTAAATATATAGCTATCTCCCCAGACACCCATAAGGCTGAGATGATTTTAAAGGAAAAAATTATCACTTAATCAGCCCTAGATATTCAGAGGAAATGCAAAAATTGAGTGTTGGCCTGGAAGGGACCCTGGCCTGCCAATTGGGTATATCCAACCGAGATCAAAATTAAAAAATAAATAAGTAAATATATAAAATAAATCAAGGAAAGGAGGCTTAAGAAAAATCCGAGGCCTTAGACTTGGTCTTAAGCACAATGTCAGACCAGACTTCCAGAGGTCCTGGCACCACATGCTACTTATGTGGCCGGTGAGGGCACTGGAAACGAGACTGCCTTCAGCGGGGACGACATAAGTCCAAGCCCCACAAGCCATACGCCTTGTGTGGAGACAATCACTGGAAGCCTGAATGCTCTTGGGGACCTCACTCTGCAAGGGCTCAGATAACCAGTGTCCCTGAAAGGGACTGATTCGGCCTGGGGCTCTTCAGGGCGGCTCCCTGGAAACCAACTGTCTGTTGGAAGCCCGGAGCCTTGGGTATCTCTTGAAAACTCAGATAACTAGAAAGCCGGTTACTTTCCTTCTTAATACCAGGAGCCACCTTTTCCGTCCTCCTTTCCACTCCAGGCCAACTATCTAAATGCAGCATAATGATTCGAGGCATCTCCAGAAAACTTACAACTAAGTTTTCTCTCAGCCCCTGGGATGCATATGGGAAAACTAATTCTTTTCATTCTTTCCTGATAATACCAGAGAGCCTTACGCCCTTACTCGGAAGGGACATTATAACTGAATTAGAGACTATAGTGCTACTAACTCCAGGACAGGTAAGCAATTGTGTGAGTTTTGGGGAATTACTGGATATTGTAGGCTATAGATACCAGGGTTCAGGAAAATAGCTTTCCTGCTATATCAGTTATTAAAGGAGACTGAATCCCACCTACTCTCCCAAGGAAATAAACTGGGCTCTGACTCATGGACACTGTCTCTAGCCCTTGGGATGGTTACAAATAGAGCAGGGGCAATTACTATTACCTAGCTCACAGAGCTTAAAGATCATTAAAGCACTGCATCAGGCCTTTCATTTAGGGAGGGATAAAACTTACCAAATGGCCCAAAAGATGTTTATTGGAAAAATTTATCAAGAACAGTTCAGCAAGTAGTATCAGCCAATGAAGTATGTCTTAGAAACAATCCTTTCAACCACAAACTTGCTCTCCCAGGCAATCAAGGAACTGGAGGCTATCCAGGGAAGACCGACAATTAGGTTTCACTCATATGCCAAGGTCAAAGGAATTACAACATCTGTTGATACAGGGTGATACTTTTACTAATTGGGAAGAGCCACCAAAAAAAAAAAAAAAATGGCTCTAAGGAAAAAAAAATGGAAAAGGCACAAGAAGTAATAAAAGCTCTGTTTTATAAAATAATACCCAGGTTCGACTTACCTAAAAATTTGCAAATTAATAATGGTAAATGGCTGCATTGACTCTTTCTCTGTTAGGACTCCCAGCTCTTAAAAAAATTTTACACCTTGAAATAAAGCAAACTATCTGTCTCTACTCAGCAAAACTCTAAATAACACCTCACAAGCATTAAATGCTTTAAATAAAAAATTAAAGTTAGGGCCGCACTCTTGAAGAATAGAGCCACCATTGATTACTTACTGCTCCTCCATCACCTGGCTTATGAGAGATTCCCTGACATGTGTTCTTTCAATATAACCAATAATTCTCACAGAGTCTTAGAACTGATACATGACATTCGGGCATAATTGGACAAAGTCAGCATCTCTCTTGGATTGTTTGACTGGTTTGGGAACTGGGGACATTATTTTAAGCTGCTATCTTATTGGTCAGTATAATCTTTAGTCTGTGTTTTTCTCAATGTTTGTGCTGCCTCGTGCCTGCCAGTCTTCCTGTAGAACCATACTGTGGCCACTCCACCGACCTTTGGTAGACTCTAACTGCTGTACTCCCACACTATCCCTTATCAGCTTGAAGAAGCCAGAACGGTCATCATCCCTGTTCCCTTACAGTGGTTAGGGGCCCTATTCCAGGGGGAGGAATGAATAGGGCAAGGGTTAACATTAGGCAGGGAGAGATAGGAGGCAGACTGTAGCTACAAGTGGGAGACTGAAGAAGCAGATAGGGTTCTCCCCTTATAAAATCCTTTATGGGTGCCCTCCCCCCATTATCAAGGGCATAAGAGGGAATCTAAATGAGATAGGCAATGTAATCTGAAGGCAACAGATGCGGGCACTTGACTCTACCCTAACCACCTTACACTTGGGTTAGGGAGTGATTACTGTGAGTCTGACTACAGATGTTCTCCCCTTTAAACCAGGAGATGCTGTATGGGTGAAGGAATAGAATATCCAACCCCTAAAACCCTTCTGGAGGGGCCCATTCACTGTCATTTGTCCATCCCTACTGCAGTAAACATAGCTTAAGTGGGTCCTTGGATTCACCACAGCAGAATGAAGTTGGCATCTTGAAACTGGGAGCGCATTCCTAATCAATCAACGCCATGCAAGCTGACCATGTGGATGAAGCAATATACAACTCCAGAGGCTCTGAGAGACTGCAGCCCTGCTTTAGTCACTCCAGAAGCTGACCAATCTAGGCACAGCAGAAGCTTGAGGAATTGATGGTTCAGTGGAACAAATAGACTGTCCTTATTTTTCATATCTGTTTCCTTACTATCACGCACTGTCATCCCTTGTTTCTTGCTGTTATTGTGATTCTTGCTCTACTTTTCGCCATAGGATTGGCAGAAGCCACCCTGGCTGGCTGAGAGTGTGGTGAGAGGTTTCTATTAGCACTCACCTTCCTTTTGTGGATAGGATGCTTCATTGGCGTTGGTCGCTTTCTAATCTGGATCCCTACTGTAGACCTAGATTCCTCATCAGGTGACCCATGTATTCGCATAGGCCAGGGAGTCACTGGGACCTTACTATACCATACCTACTTCTCATGCCAGGGAAAGATCCTGGGACCTGCGTATGCAATAAGACCACCTATTCTATCTGCCAACAGGAGAGTCAATACACTTGTTTTGACCCACAGTACTCCCTAATGGTGGAATGGCTAGAGGTCCAGAGTCACCCCAAGACAGGCATTGCTATGGGCTGACTCATTAACAACACTCAAATTACCAATCCAAACTGGCCAGTGTCTATATTCTTTGTATGTACAGCCATAGTTGATACATTGCCATATGGTTTGCCATGTGGAGGTCTGGCATGGGAACAAGAGTACTGACTCAATGATAAATACATGTGTGATGGGTCTGGTCCATGTGGTCCTGGCCCCAGACCTCTGAATTCTTCTATCCTTATTGGAGCTGTATCACATGGGCCATCTGTCAGACTAAAGACAAAACATAACTCCTCCAAAAGGGTGTGGTTGAGTCAGATTGCCAATTGGGAACCTGTAATCCTGTTGATGTTACCATCCTTGACCCAGGAGACTCAAAATGGAAAATGGACCGCCATGTTGATATACCTATCTATGGGTAGGGCACAGACCCAGGAACTATGTTGTAGTTTAGGAGAGTTACTGTTACACCTAAGGCTACAACCCAGCAGGTCTGTCATTCCTTTTATGAAGAAATGGAGAAGAGTCTTCCTTCTGTCTCTGTCATGAAGAAAAACCATTTCTAGCCCTAACAGAGTCTATAGCTCAGAGTCTAAAGATTTCTTCTTTTGGTTATGTATGTGTGGGAGCCCATTTGGAAGATCAATGCCCATGGGAGGCTAGAGAATCAGATCCCCACAAACCTTATAGTGGAACAGAATACCCCAGTCCTACTACCAAAGTTTGGTTCCTCAAAACCTCAATTATTGGGAAAAAGCTGCCTTGCCCAGTGGGAAAGGAAGTTCACTGTCTCTGTTGGAAGCTTAACATGCCTAGGCCAAAGGTTTTATAATTCAACTGCCCAGAAAACCCAATGGCAGGGGTCCCCAGAGCACCTTGAGCCAGATCCCCACCCCTTGTCTAACTTATCTCTTCTCCAAGAGGTCTGGGACAATGTGTATGCAGCCGTTGAATGGTGGGCCTCATGTGGACTATACTGGATATGTGGGAGGATAGCCTATATGGTACTTCCCTCAGGCTGGTCTGGGTTATATGTGTGCTGGGAACTATTCATCCATCTTTCTTTCTGCTCCCACTTGCCAGAGGGAAACATTTGGAAGTCCAAGTGTAAGGGGACAGGGAAATTCAAAGGAACCAATGTGCCCTAAAAATTGCCAATTCAAAAGATGATGAATCATCTCCTGAGTGTATAATCTAATATTATGGCCCATCTGGGCAGAGGATGGGTGCTGGGGCTATCACACTTCCATTTACATGCTAAACCACATAATCAGACTGTAAGCAGTTGTAGAAATTATAACCAAAGAAACTGCCAGAGCTCTTAACTTACTAGCCAAGCAGCAAACCAAAATGTGTAATGCTATCTGTCAAAATCACTTAGCCTTAGATTACCTGCTTACTTTTGAGAGGAGTTTGTGGAAAGTTTAACCTAAGCAACTGCTGCCTACAGGTGGATGAAGAAGGAAAAGTCATAGAGGAGATCACAGATTGAATGAAAAAGGTTGCTCATGTCACAGTTCAGACCTGGAAATGTTGGGACTCTGAGGAGTTATTAAGAGGATGGTTTATAACTCTTGAGGGATTCAAAACCCTCATAGGCATTATTCTCTTGATTTGGGGAGCTTGCTTAATCCTACCTTGCCTAGTTCCCCTGGTTATTCAATCTGTCTCCAGCCTTATTGAGACAATGGTCGAGAGGAAAACGGCCACACTTGTTTTGGAAATATAAACCTCTAAACCAAGATGAATCTCTTTGACCCAAAATAGGGGATCCAAGCATCAAAGGGGGGAATGTGGTATAGCCCGTCCCTAAGGAATATGATGGAGGTTTCCTCAGAACAAAAGAAGGCAACATGGCCCAATCAACTCCTGTACACATATGCGTAGCTCTGACACAGCTCTGTAACTTGGACTGTGTGCAATCAGGCTATATGTCACCATATATAGGAGACAAAGAAGTAGAAATTCCGCAAAAGGCTATACGCTACTGTACTCGAGGCTCAGTTTTTCAGGTATGAATCCACTAAGTCTGCGCCGGCATGACAAATAGTTGCTCTCTGGACAGAAAAGCCTATGTGTCCCATCTCTCTGTGTGAGAATCCTGCTACACAGTCATCATGCACATTGCTATAAAGTGATTTGTTGCCTGGTTTTTAGGTTTGGTTTATTTACAAATTTAACAGTGACATTCCCCTATTGTAAAAACCAGCAATAATCATGACAACAGAACAACATGAAAATACATTTTTCTACCTTATTTCCACCATCCAAATATTTTCAAGTAATCACTTTTCCAGAAAATGTGTACTGAATATACTGTACTTCCTGATACCCATATTTTAATTTTTTATTTTATAGTTTATTGTCAAGTTGGTTTCCATATAACACCCAGTGCTCATTCCCACAAGTGCCCTCCTCCATGCCCATCACCCCCTTCCTCCCTCCCCTTCCCCCATCAGCCCTCAGTTTGTTTTCAGTATTCAAGAGTCTCTCTCTTGTGCTTTGTCTCCCTCCCTCTCCCCAACTATTTTCCCCTTTCCTCTCCCCCATGGTCCTCTGTTAGGTTTCTCCTGTTCCACTTATGAGTGAAAACATATGGTATGATACCCGTAATTTAAAATCATTTTCTAAACTTAAGATGCACTTAACTTCAGCTCTACTAACTGAAATTCTATTCAGTATTTCCAAACCTACTCAAATGGTATATCTATGGGAAGAAAATTTTATAATGAAAGACTTCTTGAATATTTACTTTTATTAATATGAAATACTCTTACAACAAGGAAAAATGTTTTTATGAATTGGGGCACTACTGTTTTAAAAGCATGATTGAACAGATGAGAAGAAAAGGGAATAACCAGTTTCCCTAAGCAAAAAAGGAGTTGGAAGGAAGAACTCTAGAATCTTTCCTCATGGCAGCACCTGGGACTGTTGGCATAGTAACTTCCAACAACTTGGGTTTTATCCCAAAGCAGATAGAGACCTCAGACCAGAACAAGATGGGAGGTGAACAAGAATAAATCTCAGTAAATCCAGGACAATTTTAAAATGTAATTCCAAGGTAAAATAGACTGATAAATGCAGATGTGGCCAAAGAGAGAGAATGAAACTTAAATAGTTCTGGATGGAACTGTAGTTTTGGGTACCAAAAGAAAAAAAAAGATATAAAATACAAAATGTCACTGTAATTGTAATGTCCTGTTAATTTAGTGTGAAATAGAAATCACTTTGTCGAATTACTATACAATTGGTCTCAGGTGGTAATTGCTTTGAGTTGCTATGGGCAAATAAATGTAAAACAAATCCTTTAATTAATGCTTTAGTGGGTGAAGCCACAGGTTCATAAAGACACTTTTGAGGTGATGTCAAAATAAAAAACACTGCAAAATATACAAATAATTTCTGAATGAAACTTAGCAAACATTAAAAACACTGGAAATAGATGACTATATATTTAGATAGTAGATAAAAATGTTTTAATTAACAAAATGTTCAAATACAGATTATATCTCTAAAATGAAAACAACAGTTGGAAATCATGAACAGCTTTGAAAATAAAATTTTTAAAGAGAAATATAATCATGGAGGTTAAGTTTTTATATGTTAAAATGAGATTCAGGCAAAAAAGTAAATTATGAATTGAAATATTTGAGGACATTACCCCAAAATGGCAAATAATAATAAAGTGATCAGGGGATTTAAAAATGAGAGGACAATTCTTTTGAAAATGTGAAAAACTCAATTTTTATTTAATAGGAGACCCAGAAATAAGTGGATAAAAGCCATGAATCTTTATTTAAAACCTATATTTAAAAATATGAGATCGGGTAAAGATAAATTGTTTTACATGAAGTAAAATCTGGTTTAATTGAAAAGAGACATGAATAGATTCAAAATTATAGTTGCAGATTTAAATTCTCAGTAAGGACAGACTATAGGAATAACATTATCAAAAACATCACCTAGTAGTCAATTGTAGGGCACACTTTTCAATAACAATAGAATACTAATTATTTTCAAGTGCCAATGAAGTATTAAGATATACCATATAGTATATCATATATAAACTCTCAATAAATTGAGAAATAGTGAAATATAAAAGCATTTTTCTCTTACAACAGAAGTAAAATGTAAGCAAATAATAAAAAAAACATAATTTTTAAGAAAATATAAAAGTAAGTAAAAAGTCAGAAAATATTACAAACTAAATGAAAATGAGTATACAGTGTTTTAATGTGATGGTGTGGCTGTTTTGACCAAAATTTATAGCATCAAGTTATTAAGAGAAAATATAAAATTATACATAAAATTAATTAAATCAGATTACAGAATGGATAAATTTGTGGCCTTGCCCTAGGGCATAAAAAGATTAATCATAAAAATTATATAGCTTAGGATTTATAAAAATATTTGTTTTTAAGATTTACTAGTAAAAAAAGATAAGGGAAAACATCCATATCTGACATAAATATTTGACAAAGGACTTGTGTCTAGAATGTAAAACTATTACAACTCAATAGTAAGCCAGACATCACAATAATAGACAAAATATTTTAATACATACTTCACTAAATGAGCTATTTAAATTCTAGTATACACATGAAAAGATGCTCATAATATTATTCAGGGAAATACAAATTTAATCTATGATTATATACTATTATAGATCCACTAGAATTACTAAAAATGGATTTATAATTCTAAATGTTGGGTAGGATGTGGTGCAAATTTGACTTCTCTTGCAACTCTTTGTTAGCCAGTTGCAAATAATAGCAATCATTTTCCCCATATGTTAATAAGCATTTCTTAAAATAGAAAGTTTTCATGATAGATTTTGAATTTATTTTTGCTTTCTATTTTACGTGAAATGCCAATTCAAATGTAACTTTGACCTTATTGTTTAGAACTGTATGGTTTCCCAATGTCCTATATTAGAGAGAAATTATCCCACATTTTCATTGAATTTGAAGAAAGACAGACGGAGGAGTGCCTAGGTGTCTTAGTTAGTTAAGGTTGGACTTGGGCTTAGGTTATGATCTCACAGTTCGTGAGTTTGAGCCCTGCTCAAATTTATTTATTTTTTGTAAATCAAGAAGGAAACAGAATTCTGTAGCCTTTTTGGACCTGGAAGACTATTCTAAACAAAGGAAATTAACTATTATTTCATGTCAGTAAAGACTACTGATTATCCTGGGTGAGAAGGAGAGGCCCTTGACCATCTTCCTTTACATCCTACTTTGGAAAATATTCCTGCATTACTCTGTATAGATCATGAGTTTCAGGATATTATAGATCTTTATAATCTGAATGGAATATCATTCAAAATCTTAAGTCAGATGTGCTTGTGTATGGTGTCTTCTGTGGTTATTGTGGTATTGTGGTCCTTCTCTTTAGCAAAATTTATTATTACTCCTGAATACATATTTCCTTTGTTTCTAGGTTAGTTTTTACTTTAAAAATCCATATATAGGTCTAAATATGTCATTTTTAATATAAATGCTTTGTTTCTGTGCAAAGGATAAATGACTACAGGGTAATAATTTCACATGCTTTATATTCACCTCTTAGAAAACAGTTATGTGAAATTATCAGTGATTTTACTTCAACTGATTATTTCAAAGAAAAAGACTAACTAATATCTAGGGTCTGAAAAGTTTCACAGTCAGGAGTTTGGTCATATGAGTGATGCAGAACATGGTTCTCTATATATTTTCTGCATAATTCATGCTATGTTAGAATTTTTAAGTGAAACCAAATTTGTACAAGCTAAGTTAGAGTATCAGAAAAACTCCTCAAAAGCAGTTTCATCATTTTTTTGAAGTTTATTTATTTATTTTGAGAAAGATAAATTTCTCTTTTTGCACACATGCACCAGGGAGGGTCAGAGAGAGAGAGAGAGAGAAAGAGAGAGAGAGAATCCCAAGCAGGCTCTGAGCTGTCAGTGTGGAGCCTAACTGGGGCTGGATCCCATGAACTATGAGGTCATGACCTGAGCTGAAATCAGGAGTTGGAAGCTCAACTGACTGAGCCACCCAGGCACCCTAGTTTTGTCATTTAATAAAGAATTAAAGCCTCACTCTTTGTTAAATCCCTGTCTTATGGCTACTTACCTGGTATTTCAGGGGCTCTGTACTCTCACTAAATAAAATCCAATTATCTGTGTGAAATTGAAAAAAATATTTCTTCTCTCTCTACCAAAAATGTCATTGGTCAGAAGATTACTTGTGGCAAGTAACATGCCCAAGGTGAGAGAGATAGTTATTGATACTCAGAAAGGTAACCTAAGATTGTCGGTATCCTGGATATCTAATTTCATATCTGGCTGATGCTACTTTATTTTAACTCTGGTATTACACTTTTCAGTTCCGAAGTTACTTCCTCCTACTTTGGAGACTATCATGGCTATCATCACTTTTCTAAAATAAAATGATAAGTAAAAAGTTGTCTTTATATAATTGGTTACATTACAGACTTTCAGTTCTAACACTAAATGATTTATTTTTACCACTGTAACATGTTAAAACATTTTATCTTTCTCAAACATGTATTCTCTGTAGTAACAGTAGTATAAGCCATTATGGTTTAAATGCATTGAATAAAAATGTTGCATGAAGTTTATGATATCCCTTTATTTTTATTATGTGTCTTCTAAAGCTCACACTATCAAAAGTGTAATGGGGTGCCTGGGTGGTCCAGTTGGTTAAGCGTTGGACTTTGGCTTAAGTCATGATCTCAAGGTTTGTGAGTTAGAGCCCCAGCCAACTTCAGATCCTCTGTCCCCCGCCCTTTCCTTGCTCATGCTTTCTCGTGTGTGTGCAAGTGCAAAAATAAACATTTAAAAGAATAAAATTAAAAATAAAATTTTAAAAAAAAGTGCTGGATGGATGAAAGGAAAGAACATCCTATTTTGGCCCATTCCATGTAAAAACAACTACTTTGCAATTTAATAAATCTGAAAATTCATTCATTAAAAACAACTTATTGTGGGTCCTGTGTCTTACAACTTTGCTAGGTGCAGGAACAATGATGAATTAGGTAGGTAAAGCTTGGGTCTCATGAATCTTATGATTGGAATAGACGCTTCACAGTAGTCAAGGCAGTCAAGCTGGACCATGTAGACAGATGCTTTGTGATCATTTTGTCATAGAAGAATGGCAAATCAGTATATGAGGATCTTACTAGGAGTTAAGATCACCAAATCACCAAGCATATGACTTGATGGTATGAGTTCATATTACCACGTTTATGAGATTTGTACAAATGTTTCTAAAATCCAAATACATAAATTACTCATTATAAAATAATAATTTAAAGGATTTCTAAAAGATTTACATGATTTATGTTAATATCTACTTCTTATTTTGCTCTTCTATCATTACTTTAAACTTGAGAAATGACAATGAATCTGTATCCTAATGACTCTTTATTTTATACAAAAGACAACAGAGATAGTATCATATAGAAGAAATGTACAGGAATAGATTTAGATTCTTTATGTTATAAAACACTTTAGGGAATACATTTAAGATTAAGGTTTATTATTAAATACTTTGGTTAATGCATTTTTGATAACTATATGTATTTTAATAATTATAATTTATAAAGAAGAATATTCATTACTTCAGTTATCCAACACATACTGATTTAGTGCCAATATGCATCTGGAACATTTTTAGGACAGTGGTGCTCCAAACATTATCTAGGGACCTTCACAGATTTCCAAAGTATTTGGATGGTTTGCAATATCAAAGTTATGTTCATAGTAAGAACTTATTTACTTTTTAAAATTCTGTTCCATCATAAATATACATAGAAGTTTTTTCCAGAGGCTGCATGATCTATGGTGATATCCTAGAAGTGGAACCTCTGGATCATGTGGTAATTCTATTTTTAATTTTTGGAGGAGCTGCCAATACTGTTTTCCACAGTGGCTTCACCATTTTATGTTTCCAACAGCAGTGCACAAGGGTTCCAATTTCTATACATCTCACCAACATTTGTTATTTTATTATTTTTTGGCAGTAGCTAGCCTACAGAGTGAGGTGGTATTTGATAGTTTTGATTATAATATTGATTTGTGTTTCCCTAATGATTAGTGACATTGAACTATGTTTGTTGGTCATTTGTATATCTTTGGAGAATGTCTATTCAAGTCCTTTGCCCATTTTTGAATTGGGTGGTTTGTGTTTTGTTGAATTTTAGAAGTTCTCTATATATTCTGGATATTGAGCCTTTAGCGAATAACTGATTTGAAAATATTTTCTCCCATTCTGTATGTTTTCCTTTTATAGTTTATAAAAGTTTATAGTGCTCTTTATGCAATTTTTTTTAAGTTTTGACGTTCAATTTAATTCTTCTTTTGTTTTTTGTTGCTTGTACCTTTGGTGTCACATTCAAGAAATCATTGCCAAAATTAGTACCATGAAACTTTTCTCCTATGTTCTCTTTTAAGAGTTTTTGAATTTTAGGTCTTAAATTTAGGTATTTGATCCATTTTGAGTTAATTTTTATATATAGCATAAGGTAAAAGTTCAACTTCGTTCTTTTATATGTGGATATCTAGTTTTGCCAATATCATTTTTTGAAGAGTTTCTATAGTGTTTTTATCTGTTTTCATTTCATTTGTTATTTGTTCCTTCTTTTTCTCTATGTCTTCTCTGGTTTGAGAATGGTTTGAGAATAAAATGACCTTTTTATGTCCTCCCTTAGCATATTATTTATACTTCTCTTTAAAAATTTGTTAGAGGTTGCCCTAGACTTTGAAGCATATTTATTTTAATAATTTATCTTTAAATAACATATCTTTCTTCAAGTGTAGTGTGGACCTCTTATGACTCTTTTCCCAGTATCTCCCCCCCTGCCTCATTTGACATTGCAGTCAATTATTTTACTTATGCACATGCTCTCTAATCATCTAATACATTGTCACTACAAACAGTTATCTTTTTGATTAATAATAACAATTCTGGGGAACTTAAAAAAATAGTTCTTGGAGGGCAGGTCTGCTAACCGTATGTTTCCATAATGTCTTACTTTTCATTAAGATTAAAGACAGGAAATTGAAATGAGGGTTTCCCTCTGGTATTCTTCTACCAATTCCATTCTTTTATAAAATATCATTTGTATGATTTAGCTTATTGTATAACTGCGTAAGAGAGCAATGATGAATTTTGGATTACAAAAACATTAAATGAATTCACTATAGAAAAAAAAAATCCCAGTATATAAAGCTGAAAGTCCCCGAAAAATACCTGTGGAGAAATACCATCCTATTAATTTATTATATTTTCTCAAGATTTTGTTGCCTTGTGAATAGGGTAACGAAAGTTCTCTACAGAGTCAAATAAGAAAAGGATAATAAAACTCTTCCTTCCTACCTTAGGTAGGAGCCATTACTATATCTATTCTCAAATGCCTATATTTTGTTCTACTCATTTTAGAATAAGCGAAAGATAAAAAAAAAAAAACCCTTTAACATGAATAAATATATAATTAAAACTATAAGATACAAAAATGAAATTGGTTTAGAAGAAAAGATTGAATAAATTAATATGGTAATATAAAATAAAGTTAATATAAGCCATAGGCTTAAAAAGGGGGAAGAAATACCAAATACTAAAGAATAAAGAAAAAAGTGAATTTTATTCAAAATGACATATGGAAAATATATAAATAGGAATAAAATATCCAGTGCCTTACTTAACTGTCTAATTTTAACCAAGATAGAAAATTCTAAAAATACAAAATGAAGATGAAATGATGGAAAATGAAAATGTTAAGAGGTTTGATAAGACAAAAACACAAAATTAATGGTACTTTTAAGAAACAAGGCAGGTGAAAGTATTTAAAATATAACAGAATAATGTTTATTATTGGCTCAGATTTTTATTGGAAAGATGAGCTGGTAACCACAGACAGCAGTTCAAAATCTAAAAGTTTCTAAACTGAGAAATGAAAAAACAAAAGTTGATAATCCACAGGTGCTCAGGTTCTTGTCCTTAGTGGGTTTGAAGTTACTATAAGGTCCTTAGGAGTGAATTCTTCAGTAGAGAGCCAAGAAAAAATGAAAAGAGCCAAGAAAAAATGAAAAGCACTGGCCCTGGGAATCCTGGTGTGTCTGCTTAACCAGAGTCATCCCATACATTATTAAGGCTTCCAATGGAAGTGTGGGATTGTTTAAGTATGTGACAAATTTAATTATCACATATTCCAGACTGTTAATTAATGCAGATTCCATACAATTAGTGGTTTTTGATTTTCATTTGTGTTAAAATTTAATGTAGCTTTTATCTTAATGAAGCAAGTAGAAAATAAAAACTTTTTAAATATTGTGCTTAAAATGATTTGTAAGAACCCAGCAAATTTCATAAAATGGTGACAATATGCTAGTTTTAATTACATTTCTTTCCTTCAGAGAAATACTTTCATTTCACAAATTGACAAATATATTTTTAAATTAAGGAAATTATTTATAAATCACTGTTTCCTCCCAGTGCATTCCACTTGGGTTCTTTTGGAACACTAGGGTCCTATTTAGTGAACTCTTAATATTCATGCATTAAATAGCCATGATGACCAAATAGTTAATGCTACTTTCGAAGTGCTGACTTAGTTCCAGTGATCAGTGATTGCTCTGAAGGAATTTAGCTGAATGTGGTTGCAATTATAAACTAAATGGTTCTTAAAGGAATAACTCTTCCATGACAAATGTGTGACAAATAACTATTCCCGTACCTCTTCCCCAACACATTATGAACCTCCAAACTTCAGCTTGATTTCTCTACTAGTTCATCCATGGGAGAAGAAAGAGCCATACTACACCATTTAATAGGCTTTCCTTACTGGCCTTATGGCTAATGAGGAGATGTGAGATGAGACATTCCAGTAACAAGTGAAGGTTTTCCATCCTTTGATTGCTATTTTATGATCCCTTAGTTGAATGACTCGTGAGGTTAATCCCTCTGTCGAAATGTAGCTGTTGTTCAAGAAATTACACTTTACATACTCTCAGTGACTCAGTGACTGAGTCAAGTAAGGGACCAGGACAAGGCCCTTAGAGTCAAAGCATCTCTATCTCCAAAAGCTTTCATCCATCAGTGCACCTGCCATTAGGTTATTCTTTCACTGAGCAACTTTCTGTACCTTTCTCAATTGACAGTCACCTTACATTGTAGTGAAGCACACATTTCTGTAATAAAAGGTAGAATATACTTTTTGTTTTCTCAGTAAAACTTATCTTCCTGCTTTCAGGATTTGTGATAAGTGTCTGCAAGAAATCATGACAAAGAGTACATAAATTTTAGTTTCTGGTCTCTTCTTTTCCATTATATTATACTTAAATCAACCTGGTCAGTAACAGGTTAAGCATAAGACACTATTTCATTAGCATCAGCTGTACAGTATTACATAAAAATTCATCTATCTCAAGAAGAAACATGTTTTAGTTTTTTAATATTTATCAAATATTCATCTGGGTTATTTAAAGAGTTTTTATTTCTCAAACCAAAAATAACACATGTGCCTAGATTATACCAAATCTGTTTTTTAATACATGTAAGTATAATTTAAAATGATATTTTTATTGGGTAATTTTTGTTAATTCTAGAAAATCAAATGATTTTTAAAATAAGATACTTCTATGATATAAAATATGATGCTGTTATTGTATAGGTGTAGTCAATTGTAAGATTTTTTTCTTTTCATTCAAAATCTGTATATCCCCATTCCCAACAAAAATAATTATCTGTGATTACCATCTCTGATCTCACCCCAGATTTCCTCTCCTTTAGGTACTTACAGTGTTCTTTACTGTATATTACTTATTAAGTTTCCTCTCACAGAATATTATTTTCATAGAGTACTCTTACTATTTATTACATGTGAATTGTCAGTCTCTTGCTTGGATAGTTCAGTCTTTTTTCTGTAATAGTGGAAACAATAAATAATCAAAATCATGATGAAATTTATTGTATACTTCAAAACAGTTTTCCACTCAAGCGTATATAACATATGCAGAAAAAATGCAAAATACAAATTTAGACCTCGATGGATAATAGTAATCACCACTCAGGTAAATGTACCACAAGAGATTCTCATGGCCTCTCTCAATTTCTATCCTCCCTTTTACTAAGCTAAACATCTCATACCATGGTTTTACCTTTCAAAACTTTTTATGAACAGGCTTATATAAAGTGTGTTTTTTGTTTTGCTTCTCTGATTCCATATTTTGAGATTCATCTGTCAACACAACCTTATGTGTTACAGTAGGTCATTAATTTTTATTACTGTAAAATATTCTATTGCAGGACTATAATTTATGCATCCTACTATTAATAAAATCTAGATTTTTTTTTAAAGTTTTGAGCCATTTTGAATAATGCTGCCATAATGTTGATTGCCTGTATTTTGATGCATAAGGGCTCGCGGTTCTGTGACACACCAGAAGGTGCTTTGTTTACAGACTGTGCTTTTGTTCAACCCGAGTCAATAGTGTCAGTGTTCCAAAATTGGTGAACATTTATATTCCTACCAGCAGTGTATGGGTTTCTGTTGCTGTATATTCTCATCAACACTTAGTATTGTCATTATTTTTAAAAATATATATTTGAAATATATCACACATTAGGAAAACTGAAAATCTCTGGTGTCACCATGGGTAACGTCATGAGGCTATCACAATGGCCTGAGGAGTTTGGCTCCTGGTTAAAATTCTATGTGTGATTTTTCAGGTCTGACCATAGGCAGTTATAAAGGCTTTACCTGGCGGATCCCATGGGGGAAAGCCACACTTCCCACATCAGATTTGCTGCAGAGCCAGCGTATTGTGGTCTCTGAAGGGAGTTGAGTCCAAAGCCTCTGCGCCCTCTGACCAGTCATGCCTTTGCATACTTGCATTCCTAGCCCAGATGCCTTTATTTCTAAGCCTTTCAATGTGAGCCTTGGGCACAGGACTTTTTCAGAGGTTTCCATATTATGAAGGATGAGAAGGAAACGGAAAGCTGAAGGCATTTTTCCCTACTCATGACCCAGTACTTTTCCACACCTACCCGTTCTCCATCACACTCTCCCTGACCTCATAGTGCATACAACTCCCAGAGACCTGTTTGGGGATGCATCAACATTTGGACAAAATCCACAGCTTCCCTAATTCACCTGACATTTGACCAGTGTTCCGTTTCTTGGGGAAAAATGAAACAAAGGGAATCGGTGCTTTCTCCAGTTGAAACTTGCTTATACTATCTTAGTAAGTGATTAAAAGCTTAACTCTTTCATTTTTACCTTGTTTTCTTAATCAGCTACTGTAATACTTGACAGCTTAGCAATTTCTCCCAGCTCAGCTGACCTCCTGATACAATATTTTACTGGAGGATAATGGGCTGTCTACAATTTAAAAGTTGCATATAACTTAATTAGATAAACCAACTACATGTGGAGCTCAATTGAAGGGTCTGAAAATATAAATATGGATAACAATCTGTGCTCTTATAGAGAAGCATAATAAAACAACCATCATGCAGGAAAGTTATGCCCGGGCTGGCAGAATTACCCACAATCTGCTGGTCCACCTGGTCTAGCAGTAGACAGTTCTCCTTATGATGAATCCTCAGGTTAGTAGTAGCCTAACCTGTGTGATGGTGCCCATTTCATTTCCCTCACTTCATCTTATCACATAGACATTTCATAATCTCACATCATCCAAGAAGAGTGAGTATAGTACAATAAGGTATTTTGAGAGGGATCATACTCATATTACTTTTATTATGGTATATTGTCATAAATGTTCTATTTTATTATCATTGATTTCTTATTGTCCTAAACTTATAAATTAAACTTTATCATGGCCATGTATGTGTAGAAAAAGAAAACATATATGTAAGGTTCCATACTACCCATGGTTTCAGGTATCCACTCAAGGTCTTAGATCATATTACCTGAGGAGAAGCGGGGACTACTATAGTGAAGAATTTTATAATGAAGTTTTAAAACTTGATATTTTGAATATCTGAGCTAGGCTTGGTAAGGTATAACTAAGATTTTATAGATTATGGAGAAGAGATTTTTTTAAGTTAAATTTTAGTTAACATACATTGCAATATGGATTTAAGGAGTAGAATTCAGTGATTCATCACTTATATGCAACAACCAGTGCTAATACCAACAAGTGCCCTCCTTAGTACCCAACTAACCCACCTCCAAACCTCCTCCCTCTGTCAATCCACAGTTTGTTATCTATCATTAGGAGTCACTCATGGTTTGTTTCCCTCTCATCTCTCCCCCACCTCTTCCCATGTGTTCATCTGTTTTGTTTCTTAAATAAAAGATGGTATGTGTCTTTCTCTGATTGACTTATTTCACTTAGCATAACATATTCTGGCTCCATCCATGTTATTGCAAATGGAAAGATTTTATTTTTGTTGTTGTTGGCTAAGTAATATTCTACTCTTCTTTATCCATTCATGACTTGATGGACATTTTGGCTCTCTTCATAGTTTGGCTATTGTTGATAATGCTGCTGTAAACATTGGGTGCATATACCCCTTCAAATCTGTATTTTTGTATCCTTTGGGTAAATACCTAATAGTACAATTGCTTAATCATGGGGTAGTTTTTTGAAGAGCCTCCATACTGTTTTCCAGAGTGTCTGCACCAGTTTGCATTCCCATCAACAGTGCAAGAGGGTTCCCCTTTCTCCGCATCCTTGCCAACACCTGTTGTTTCTTGTGTTGTTAATTTTAGCCATTCTGACAAGTGTGAGGTGGTAAGTCATTGTGGTTTTGATTTGCATTTTCCTGGTGATGAGTGATGGTGAGCATCTTTTCATGTGTCTGTTATCCATCTGGATGTCTTTGGAAGTGTCTATTCATGTCCTTTGCCCATTTCTTAACCGGGTTATTTGTTTTTTTTTTTTTTTTTTCGGGTATTGAGTTTGATAAGTTCTTTATAGATTTTAGATATTAACCCCTTATCAGATATGTCATTTGCAAATATATTCTCCCACTCTATAGGCTGCCTTTTAGTTTTGTTGTTTTCTTCACTCTGCAGAAGTTTTTATCTTGATGAAGTTTTAATAGTTCATGTTTGGTTTTATTCCCCTTGCCTTTGACGACATGTCTAGTAAGAAGTTGCTCTGGCCAAGGTCGAAGAGGTTGCTGCATATGTTTTCCTCTAGGATTTTGATGGTTTCTTGTCTCAAATTTTGGTCAGTCATCCATTTTGAATTTATTTTTGTGTATGGTTTAAGAAAGTGATCCAATTTCATTCCTCTGTGTGTCACTGTCCACTTTTCCCAACACTAATGGTTGAAAAGACTATCTTTTTTCCATTGGATATTCTTTCCTGCTTTGTCAAAGATGAGTTGACCATATAGTTTTAGGCCCATTTTTGTTTTTTGTATTCTGTTCCACTGATCAATGTGTCTGTTTTTGTGCCAGTACCATACTATGTTGATAACTACAGCTTTATAATATAGCATTAAATCCAGAATCGTGATGCTTCCAATTTTGTTTTTCTTTTTCAGAATTGCTTTTGCTACTTGAGGTCTTTTGTGGTTCCATACAAATTTTAGGCTTGTTCTAGCTCTGCAAAAAATGCTTGTGGTATTTTGATAGGGATTGCATTAGATGTGTCTATTGCTGTGGGTAGTATAGACACTTTAACAATGTTTGTTCTTTCAATCCATAAGCATGGAATGCTTTTCCATTTCTTTGTGTCACCTTCAGTATCTTTCATAAGTGTTCTAATACTAAAAGAGTAGAGATCTTTTACTTCTTTAGTTAGGTTTATTCCTAGGTAACTTACGGTTTTTGGTACAATTGCAATTGGAATTGATTCCTTGATTTCTTTTTCTGCCTCATTATTGGTGTAAGGATATATTAATCATATAAAAGTGCACATGTAAGAATGAGTGCAGAAGTGAATAACTGTAGCATGTTGGAGATCAAGCGATTTTATAAAGGAATTAACTTGTTTTCCTATAGGTAACATCAAGGATATAAATTCATGACACCATTAATATTAACTTTTAGATAAGTAAACTGACAATATTTGTGATTAAACTCAGATTTTGAAAATTTATTATTCATAATAAATGATGAAAATATATCCTTTTACTATTTTTTGTTTATAAGTATTAAAAGTCTTCTTTTTTTACATTATTAATAAACTATTTCAACTATTGAATTTGTAAAGTAAGAAATTAAATACAGATAATAAGATTATTCTCTCAGAAAACATTCTTTTCAATAAATATGAATTACAAAGGTACTTTGGGAAAACATCCCATATTTAAGCTTAAACAATTTTATTTGATTGGATTATTGTTGTGATGAATAACATTTCAGTATAGATCTATATTTATTTGGACCAGGATTTCTCACTGCAGGTGGAACTTTTTTCTGCCTTTTGTTATTAGTGTACACAAATTTTACCACAAACTAGATTAAACCAGTGAATGTGAGGCTATCTAGTTTCCTTCTTTGTCTTTCTTTACTGGAGATTTTAGTGCAAGGCCACAGACCTGGATGCTCAGGATATAGATGGATAATATAGGAACAGACAGAAGGACTGAACTATTCAGTTAAGTCACTGTGTCTCTACTACTACCAGCTTGCCACCTTATGAGTTTTATATGATACTAGGTGAATCTACAGATTGACTATGCCATTCTTGAATATTGAGTGGGGTAGTTTTAATTCTTACTTGTGTTAGCCCCTTTCCACAAATACCTGCTTAGACGTATCTTCTGAACCAAATCATAACCAAAGGCTAATTTCTGAATATGAAGCAATATCAAATGTCATCTCTTATTTCATGTTGATATTACTTGATTCCTCTGCAGGAATTCCTCAATTCCTCTAGTAATGGAGATTATGATTTTATTTTTAAAACATTCATTTCCCATTAACCATTTAATACATATTTATTGAACATCAGTTATATTTAAGGCAATACTTTAGGTACTGAGGAAGAGAAGGAAAACAAGAAAAAAATTCTTCATGAAGTTTACATACTTCTAGGGGGTTTAACATTTGCTTTCCCTGGGTTTCAAAGAAATCTTACTAGGATCCATCACTTAGCTTTGATATTTCATTTCATATGTATGTTCTGGGTCATAATTTTTAAAAAGATACTATCCTTAATTCACACATACAGACATACGGTGCCAAGATAAGTTTTATTGCTGATACTATTGTTAGTTATACAGGGTTAATTTAACTGGAGAAAGAATTCCAAAGCTGCAAACAGACATTAATCTCTATCATAAATCAATAATTACTGTTTTAAAAGTTCTAAATAGGAACTTTCTGTACTTTTTTGCTGCACAATAGAAATATCTTAAAAATCACTTATTTGAGTAACTTTTCAATGTAAAATCCTAATATGTCTCATAAAGTGCCAAGTTGGGGTGCTGACAGGTATGAAATTCAAGTTACTTGGAATTTGATTCTCAGAAGGTAATTGCATGCTACGTGTGTCAAACTTTAAATTGGGTTGGGCACATCTGTATAGATTCACACAAAAAAATTAATGTCTTGAAGGTAAACTCATCATCCTCTATCAATACCCAGAAATATACCTTCTTTGAATCTGATATTCCCTGACATTCTCTTGCTTGAATGTGTTGAAGTCAGATAAATCTTTAGGTTATTTATTTTGAACTATTGGATTCTGGGGTACTGCTTCAGATTTCATTTTTTTAACCTTAATTTCTTTTCCATCAGAATGTTATTTTCCTAGGAAAATATATGCATGCATTGCCCTATAGAATTTTTTCTCAGAAGTTGAATGTTAAGTGCATATTTTTGAAATAATAAAGCTGCTACTAAGAAAAGCATAGCACAGGATGTTTTTCCATTAGAAAAGAATGAAATTGATTTTAAGAAAAGTCAAGGTTTAGAAAGTCTGATATTGTTGGAAGAGTTGGTTTTAATTTGAAAATGTAGAAAAACAAACAAAAGCACTTAATACCTGTAAATGTGGTAGGGTGTAGCATACTCCAGAGTCTCACTAGTTTCAATATAGCAAGACCGATAAAAGATTTCTATCTGGTGGAAGGGAAAATTAAAGTGCGTGATGCCAGTTTTGGTGTTTGTTGATAACTTTTAAGCCCCAGTGCTCCCACTTTCCCTTCTGCCCCATATCTGGGAGAGCTAAGAAGTAAACTTGGAAAGTCCTACCTTTGGTAGCTAGTAAGAAGATCAAACCATGCAATTTGACTTGACACTAATATTGCTAATGTGTTTGTCTTATTTTATTTTATAGTGTTTAATTTCTTTTTGATTGAAGAATTTTCTGGTAACTTTTAGGCAAGTGAATTTCTCAGATGAACTCAAGGATAGTTTGGTTCTATAAACATGGTATAAATCCAAGACATTTGGAAAGAGATAATAACATTCTTAAATGTAGACCATTCTGAAAACTTGAAAAAATGCTTTCTAAAATAATATTCTCTATGGTGGATCACATATTAAAAAGATATGGCTACCTTGAGACCTAAAGTGTATCATATTTTAACTAAATGTTAGTATTTTTAAGTGTCTTTCATAAGCAGGTTGAACCTAGGGAGCCCAGGTAACAGATAAATAGCAACAACCTAAACACAAGCCATTAATAGAGTACTAATATTTAGGAAGTAACTGAGTTAATATTGACTTATCACTAATTTATTTTTTACAGGTAGCAGGCAATCTGGGAGTTAACCATTTTTTCCCCAAATGCCACCCTGCCTGTCTCATTGAGTGTAGACTTCCTATTCTTAAATTTACATCATCCCTTGATGTTTATAGTAAGTAGTGTAAGAAATTTTAAGGTGTTTCTACAGCCTTTTTAGGGGATTTTTTGGTTTTTGTTTTTTGTCTTTTAAGTAAGCTTTATGCCCGGCATGGAGCCCAATGTGGGGCTTGAACTCACAGCCCTGAGATCAAGACCTGAGCTGAGATCAAGAGTGGGATGCT
>CM053562.1:46493818-46611584 GCA_028646485.1 Cryptoprocta ferox
ATGTTGTCAGTAAGGCTTGACTTTTTTTTATTAACCTGGGCTTGAATATTTATTAAATGAAAAATAAGTTTATTAATATTTGGAGGTGACTGGAAAAGTCACAGTATTGTCCCAAAATGTAAAAAAAAAACAAAAACAAAAACAAAAAAACTGGGGGGCAGGGCAGGAAAGTAAGATCAGATCTAATAAAGACAAAAAAATTTTTCATTTTTTGTGCTTGTTTTTGTTGTTGTTGTCGTTGTTTTGTTTTGTTTTTTTTCTGCTTGTTCAGTTTAAGGTTAGCTCCTTTGAATGCCCTAAGGAAGTACCTGTTAGCTATCAGAGAGATGTCTGGATTCATGTTGCTACATGGGCGAAAATAAACAAAAAGAAATGAAGTTGTAAAGGGTAAATACTATGGGACACAAAAGGGATTGATGAATGAAAGTTAGGATGGTTCTCTGAAATGATTCCTTTGTCAAGATTTACATATCCAGGCACATTTTCTGTCATATTTCTGGATTGCAATAGGAGCATGTTCCAAATATTTTTAAAAGGAGTTATGGGACTATGTAGCTAGCATTGTGGTCCTATTTTAACACACTCAGACAGAAACTTTTGATGAGGTAATAAATGCACTCTGGATTCTAAAAACCTACAAATGACTGAAAAATAGTGACTATAAATTCATTTAAAATTCCTGAAGAAATTTCTTTATAGTCAGTCATTCACTCAGGAAGGAAGCAAAAGAATAGTGATGGCCTCCCTGAAGATATACTCAGGATTAATTATACATATTTTTCTAAGTAGCATATATATAATTTAAACTACAATACAAAGTTTAGTTTATTACAAATTCTCCCTAAGGTTTTGGTAAAACTGTTGGTCAGGAGTAGCTAGAGTGTCATCTATTGTGACCATGTTAAATAATCATTTTTCCCCCATTGTAGTTATAGGTCATTGTGTTATTTTTGAATTGTCAGAATTTGCTTCTGAACCCTAATAGTCAAAGTCCATGGCATTGCAATTCAAGTTGGTTATTTTTGCATCAAAGCTAGTTACAAAAGTTAACCATCTGTTACGTGATATTTTGTAAAGATAATTCTATCTTTACATGGCTCTGAATATTTAATAAGCAAGTTTTATTTGTGTTTATTAATTCTCCCATTTACTTTTATGTCATAACTTATCTTTGAACGTTCTTGTTAGCACAAAAACCTACTCTCATATTTCACCTCTTAAATAATCCTAAATTTATCTTATAATACTATCCAGCTATTGTGCCTTTTTTTTTTTTTTGTACTGTCCTTCAACTGATTCAAATGAGTTTTGCATACCCATGGTTGCCATTTTCTCATCACTCTACTTCCACCTCATTCCAGCGTGGCTTCCTCTGTGCCCATACTCTGCAGTCTCTTCCTGTCAAGTCACCAACATTTCATGTTCCCATATCCGATGTTCTGTTATTTTGTCATTACTGAAGTCTTTCCAGCATTTAACAAATATAACACATTTTCTCTTAAAACCTTTTTTGTTTGTTTTGTTTGTGATTCAACTCTCCGTAGTTTGTTCTATCCCTTTGCTGGTGCATCCTTCTCTTCCCAGCACATGATGGAATAGCCCTGAGCTGATTCCTTGGTTGCCATCCTCTCCTTTCTGTCTCTTCGTGTTCTCTACATCCTGGGAGATTTTGTCCATTCTCATAATGTTCAGTCCCAACTAGGTATTAAGCCTCACATACACATCTTCAAGGCTCAACATTCCTCAGAACTCTGTTTATCCAGTGGCCTATTGGACTTCTCCAATTTCATGTTTAAAGGGCAATCAAATGTAATATGGCTCAAACAAAATATTAATTCCCCTCAAGTCTTTTCCTAAACTCGTTTCTCTCCCAGGTTTTCTGATCTCAGCAAACAGTGTTATTTGCTTAAGTCAAAATCCAGATATAACAGTGCTTAAAAGATTTTTTCCAGTTAATTCAGAATTTTATCTGTATCTCTGTATCTCTCTATTGATATTGATCTTATATTTGTTTGTAGATCTTATAAATATATATTAGATCTTTTACACACACACACACACACACACACACACACACGTATAGCTCCAACATCTGTTTTTCTCTAAAGGTCCAATAGTTATAGTTGCTGAGTAAATGTTTTTGCTTAGTACGTGGATGGACTTTGCTGTTAGCTAGTTACATACTCATTTACATATGAATTCCAAAATCACTTTTAGATTTTTTTAAAGATAATTTAACCTTTTTATGGACCAATTTTAGGAGTTTTTAAAAAAAGAGTCCAAAAGATGCTTTGCATTACTTTTTTCGAGGCTTTTAAAACTTACAAAAAATTCTCTAAGAACTTAGAACTTGTTTTTATCTCCTCCATACATAACCGGTATATCACCCTTGTTGATGTATTTATTATATTTTGATATATTTTTCATGGTTTCCTATCATGTTAACTACAATGTAAAGTTTTCAGTATTTTTTTGAGTTACCCCATTAAAAACCAGGCATTAATTTGTTTTTCATAGTGGCGAGCTTCTAAATCTGCCTTTTAAAGGCAAAGATAATAGAATTTTTCTGAAATTATTTAGTTGCTGTTTTATTATTTTGTCTTTTAATTCCCACATATTTCCAGTCTTCTTTAAAAATAATGGACATATGTCACTGTATAAATTTCAGGCATATAGCATGATGTCTTAATTAACATATATTTTTAAATGATTACCAAAATAGGTTTGGCTAACAATCATCTTCTCATATAAATACTATTTTAAAAAAAGGAAAGGAAAAGAAAGTTCTTCTTATGAAGAAAACTCTTAGGATTTAGTCTTAACAACTTCCCTACACATTACAGAACAGTGTTAGGTATAGTCCTTTAATTGTACACTGTTTCCCTAGTAGTTATAACTGGAATCATATATTTTTCCTTCTTTTAAGTTTTTTATTTAAATTCCTGTTAGGTAACATACAGTGTAATATTAGTATCAGGTGTGCAATATAGTGATCTAACACTTACATACAACACTCAGTACTCATCACAAATACACTCATTAATCCCCATCAACAATTTAACTCATCCCCCAACCCACCTCCCTTCTGGTAACCATCAGCTTGTCTCTATAGTTGTCTGTTTCTTGATTTGCCTCTTTTTCTCTCTTTTTCCCCTTTGCTCATTTTTTTCTTAAATTCCACCTATGAGTGAAGTCATATGATATTTGTCATTCTTTAATTTATTTCACTTAACATGATACTCTCTGACTCTATCCATGTCCTCAAAAATGGTAAGGTTTCATTCTTTTTTGATGGCTGAGTAATATTCCTTTTAAAAAGTTTTTACTCATTTATTTTGAGAGAGAGAGAGCGAGCACAAGCAGGGGAGGGACAGAGAGAAAGGGGAAGAGAGAGAATTCTTAGCAGGCTCCACACTGTCAGCATGGAGCCTGATGCAGGGCTTGAATCTGCAAACCATAAGATCATGACCTGAGTCAAAATCATGTTGAATGCTCAACCTCCTGAGACACGTAGGCACCCCTGGATAGCTTAGTAATATTCCATTGTGTGTATGTCTATATACATATACATATATACATACATATACATACACAAATAAAAATAAAAATAAAAATAAATATGTATCACCTCTTTATCCATTCATCAATCAGTGGACATTTGGACTGTTTCCATAATCTGGCTATTGTAGATAATGCTGTTATAAACACAGGGTGCATGTACTCCTTAGAATTAGTGTTTTTGCATTCTTTGGGTAAATACCCAGTAGTGTGATTACTGAATTATGAGGTAGTTCTATTTTTTTATTTTAGTTTGTTTTTTTATTTATTTTGAGAGAGAGGGTGCAAGTGAATGAGGGGCAGAGAGGGAGAGAAAGAGAATCCCATGAGGGACAGAAAGAGAGGGAGAGAAAGAGAAGCGGAGCTCACTGGAAGTGGGGTTTGTGGCCACTTGAAGTGAGGCTCAAGCTCATCTGAAGTGAGGCTGGCGCTCATTTGATGTGGGGCTTGAAGTCACAAATTTTGAGATTATCACCTGAGTCGAAGTCAAATGCTTAACTAACTGAGCCACCCAGGAGACCCAAAGTTTATTTTGAGAGAGAGAGAGAAAGAGAATGAAAGAGAAGGAGTGAGCACAAGTAGAAGAGGGGCAGGGAAAGAGGGAACAAGAGAGAATCCCCAGCAGGTTCCTCATTGTCAGCACAGAAACCCCATGCAGTGCATGATCCCATACCCTGAGATCATAACCTGAGCTCTAAAGTGAGAGTTGGTCACTTAACCAACTGAGCTACCCAGGTGCCCCTCTATTTTTAACTTTTTGAGGAACTCCAAGTGTTTTTACATAGTGGCCACACCATTTTGTATTCCCCAAGAGGGGGTCCTATTTCTCTACATCCTTGCCAACACCTGTTGTTTCTTGTATTGTTGATTTTTAGCCATTCTGACAGGTGTGAAGTAATATCTCATTTTGGTATTGATTTGCATTTCCCTGATGGGAATTGATATTGAGCATATGTCTGTTGGCTATCTGCCTTCCTTAGAAAAAATGTTTATTCATGTCTTCTGCCCATTTTTTTTTTCTTCTGCCATTTTTTAATTGGATTATTCATTTTTGGGGTAATGGGTCTGTTCAAATGTTCTGTTTCTTCCTATTTCAGTTTCGATAGTTTAAATATTTGCAGGAATTTATCTGTGTCCTCAAGATTGCCCAAACTGTTGGCATATAATTACTCATAATATTCTCTTATTATTGTTTGTATTTCTGTGGTGTTGGTTGTGATCGCTCCTCTTTCATTTGTGATTTTATCTCTTTTCCTTTTGACATGTCTGGCTAGGGGTTTATCAATTTTGTTGATTCTTTCAAAGAATGCTCTGTTCCTCCCTATTGAGGATGATATTAGCTGTGGGTTTTTTCATATATGGCCTTTATTATGTTGAGATATGTTCTCTCTAAACTTACTTTGTTGAGGGTTTATATCATGAATGGATGTTGTATTTTCTCATATACTTTTTCTCATATACTCATATACTTTTTCTGCATCTGTTGAACTGATTGTATGGTTCTTATCCTTTCTCTTGTGAATGTAATGTATCATGTTGATTGATTTGCTAATGAACCATCCTTGCAACCCAGGAATAAATACCACTTCATCATGGTGAATGATTTTTCAGTGTATTGGTGGATTCAGTTTGCTAGTATTTTATTGAGGATTTTTGCATCTCTGTTCATCAGGGATATTGACCGTTTTTCTGGTGCCTCTATTTGGTTTTGGTATCAGGATAATGCTGGCCTCATAAAATGAATTTGGAAGTTTTCCTTCCATTTCTATTTTTTAGAATAGTTTGAGAAGAATGGGTATTAATTCTCTTTAAATGTTTGGTAGAATTCCTCTGTGAAGCCATCCAGCTCTGGACTTTTGTTTGTTGGGAGATTTTTGATTACTGATTCAATTTATTTGCCTGTTATAGGTCTGTCCAAGATTTCTATTTCTTCCTATTTTAGTTTTGGTAGTTTATATGTTTCTAGGAATTTATCCATTTCTTCCAGGTTGTCCAATTTGTTGGTATATAGATTTTCATAGTATTTTCTTATAAAGTATTTCTGTGGTGTTGGTTGTTATTTCTCCTTAATTTTGATTTTTTCTTTTTGATAAGTCTGGCTAAGAGGCTTATCAATTTTATTAAGTTTTTAAGAACCAGCTCCTGGTTTCGTTAATCTGTTCTATTCTGTTTTTGTTTGTTTGTTTATTTTTTTTCTTGTTTCTGTGTCCTTTATTTCTGTTCTAATCTTTATTATTTCCTTCCTTCTGCTGGCTTTAGGCTTCATTTGCGCTTTTTCTAGATCTAAGGTTAGGTTATGTGTTTGATTTTTTTTTTTTTTTTTTTTTTGCTTCTTGAGGTAGGCTGTATTGCTATATACTTCCATACTTCCATCTTAGGACTGCTTTTGCTATGTTCTAAGGGTTTGGACCACTGTGTTTTCAGTTTCATTTGTTTCCATGTTTTTTATTTTATTTTATTTTATTTATTTTATTTTCTGGTTGACCAATTCACTGTTTAGTAGCATGTTGTTTAACCTTCATGTATTTATGGCCTTTCCAGATTTTGTCTGTGTCTGACTTCTAGTTTCATAGCATTGTGGTCAGAAAAGGTGCAGGATATGATTTCAATCTTTTTGTATTTGTCGAGGCCTGTTTTGTGACCTAATATGTGATCTGTTCTGGAGAAGGTATCATGTGTACTTGAAAAGAATGTATATTCTGCTGCTTTAGGATGAAATGTTTTGAATATATCCATTAAGTCCATCGAGTCCAGTGTCATTCTAAGCCATTGTTTCCTTGTTTATTTTGTGTTTAGACAATCTGTCCAGTGATGTAAGTGGGGTGGTAAGTCTCCTACTATTATTGTATTGTCAGTTTGTGTTTGTTATTGTTTTATGTATTTGGGTGATCCCATGTTGAGTGTGTGAATAGTTACAGTTGTTATATGGAAGGTGTGTGTGTGTGTGTGTGTGTGTGTGCGTGCGTGCACATGTAGATATGAATATGATTTGTGTCTTGTGAGCAACTGTCTCCTTATCACTCTCCCCCCACCTTCTGCCTCTGGTAACCACAAGTCTGATCCCTTTTTCTGAGTTTTTTGTTTTGTTCTGTTTTGTTTAGATCCCACATATAAGTGAAATAATACAGTATTTATCATTGTCTGACTTATTTTACTTAAAAAATACCTTCAGGATCCATCTATGTTGTTGGAACTGGATAGATTTCCTTGTTTTGTTTTATTTTTTAATGCTTGAATAATATTCTACTGTATATATACACCCCAACTTTTCATCTATTTTACCCATCAGTGGACACTTGATAGTTTCCATATTTTGAGTATTATAAATGATGTAGTATGAACATTGGAATGAATATATGTTTTCAAGTTAGTGTTATTTTTCTTTGGCTCTATGACCAGAAGTGCTATTGCTGGATCAGATGGTAGTTCTATTTGATTTTGAGAATTCTCCATATTACTTTCCATAGATAATTTCCATATGTTTTTGTGTGTTTTTATGGTATTCTATTATCAGACCTTATCTTTTATCACTTTAATTCAACACAGAATCACATGCTAATGGATTTTCCCAATGGCTGCAGACTCAAGTTCATAACTCACTGCTACCTCACACAATTCTAATTAAGACAAAGGATAGACGTAATACCAACTTCCTTCTTTCTTGGTTAGGACAAGTAATATATATATCTTGATTTTTCTTCTAATCAGATATAATTCTACAGAACTAACACTCTATAACTTTTTTAGTCTATGAAAACAGAACTTATTAGTACCAAGATATTCTGTTTCAAACAAAGTGATGAATTGGAGTGTGTTTCCACTGTTGTATTAAACAGGATTTAATTGGTATTCAGGCAGAAGAAACCAATTGAAATTCTAAGGGTGCTTTGCTTTTAATAATGAATAGTAAAGCCACAGGCAATGCTTAACACATAAATGATAGGAAAATTTAACAGCTTGGTGTGCCAAACACAATCCTTTGGACTGATGTTCTGAGGTAGCTGCTGTGAATGGAATCATTCCTCATTAATAGCTCCAGGTAGAGCCCATTTATTTATAAAGTGTTATGAGGATGTTGGTACAAATGATAACTTAGATAAAATCAGTTGCTTTCAAATGGTCAAAACAAAACAAAAACCAGTAAAATAAGCATGCTTATTGTGTTGATATAGGTACTAATAAAAACATCATTTCAAATTGAATAATTATAAAAATTTCTCAGAATGAATATGAAAAACAAATTATATTCCTTATATTCTAGACCATTCCTTTTCAGTACACTGAATAAGTTTGATTTTTCCATCATCCTAACACTTCAGCTAATTATACACACAGTGTGGAATGACACATCATTGTATAAATTGTTTTTTTATATAAGAGCTAATTCATTGCATGAAGATCTACCATCAGCCAACACAACTAGGTAAGAACAAACCAAAAAAACCCAACCCCCCATAAAGTTATATGATGAAGGCCCTGCAAAAAGGAAAGAAAGGAGTACAGTAACGCTTAATTTTGTAGCATTTCTCTTACAAAACCATATGTAAGAAGTTGAACTCTGGAGGATATTTTATGTGTAATATGTAGAGTCCAACCCAGTTTCTTGAAATTATCTCATCTGTTCCAGCAAAGTTACATAACCATTTTAAAAATTATTGTACCTTTCTAGAAAGTAGTAACAATCCAAGCAGGAAAATTATGTTAGAAGGTGTTTTCTTTGAATAGTAATATTCCAAGGATACCAATCTGTTTTCCTCTTTTGACAGTACTTTCTACTTCTCACTTTAAAATTTCTTGCATTCTCCTTCATATAACCAACTCTAAAATTCTTTGGTGTGTAAATTTTACTGGAAATAATTTTTTTCTTAGTTCTAGTCTATATTTAGTGAATCATCATTCAATTGTTCAATTCCTTTAGATTCACATTTAAAATACCTTTTGTGTATAAACATACCCGTAATATTATTACTACTTAATAACTGTCCATTCCTACCGGAAGCTTGAAAAGCAAAATGGAAACTAATGCTACTGGCTGGACTTAATGCTCATCAAGTATATATTTGACTTATTTGAGATGACTCTGTTTTTGAAGTTTTGAGATATCTAGGCATAGATTTAAAAGGGTTTTCAAAAATTGTGTTTTTATTCCTTAATAACAGAGAAAGACTGATCCAGTATAACTCTTCCTTTAGTGAGCAGACTAGAAGAAAAGTGTATTTTATATTATTTATTCACCCATTCATTTATTCATTCAGGAATTATTTATTTGATCTCCTCCTATGAGACTAACTTGGTGCTAGAAGTTCTGTAGAAAGAAAGCCAGGCAAAATTTAATTTAAATTTCTCTTTAAAAAAATTTAACCCTACAGAGAACTTGAAAGAATAACATCATAACATCCATATTACATTTGACATTTGACCCCAGTAATGGTGATGGTGTTATTGCCTTTTCTTTTTCCTCTTCTATCTCCTCTTCTTTCTGCCCTCTCTCTCACACATTTTTCTAATAGGAAAAATAAAGTTTTATTTACTGCTTTTGGTTGTTTAATTGGTTTATCTAGAAAGGTTTCCCAACCATTTTTCTGTTTCATGACTTTGACATTTTGGAAGAGTCTAAGTTAGTTTTCTTGTAGAATACTTCATGTTCTAGATTTCTCTGATAGTTTTCTCAGTGTTGAAATCAGCTTGGTAAAAGTACTACATAAATAATGGTGTTTCTATGTGTGTGTTTTACTTTTTCTATTTGCATTTCAGTTTCCTCACATTTTTATGTACCTGTGTGGGGATTTGTGTTAATCTTAGAAGATGTTTTGTGTTTGACATTTGTTATAGCTCTGGCTACTGTCAGTGGCTGAGAAGCTACAAATTCCCCTGGTCATACCTTACGGAATGGGCTAATATTTCAGGGGTTTGTCTAATTACTGTTGGCTTTGAGTCTGCCCACTTGACTTCTGGTCTTCCCTTTGTACTGTTCCTGAAGAGAATGCACTGGAATTCCAGTGTTATCTTCCTTAAAGCTTCTTAGTGTGGATGGAAGCGTCGATGGAAATTTCTCTGATGATCTGATGAAGACTTAGTCTGTGGCTGGCACTGTGAAAGTGGATCTCAGCGTCATGGCCTACTCAGTGTTCTGCATCTGCTACCAATATAATGCTGACTCTGCTTCCCCTCAGAGGTAGAGATTCTACTCCTCTCCCACAGAACATTTATTGATAATTAATTAATTAATTAATTAATTTTTTGAATTTCTTTTCTCTACTAGATACATGGAGTTTCTACTAGAGCTCTCAAGGTAGTTGCATTGTTCTCCCCTCTTTAGATTAAAGCTTTTGTTCTAAAAGGATGTCATAGAGATAATTCTGGGAGAATTTTGTCAGTGGCTGCTGAGGTGGAAATGTTGGGGTTCAGAAACGATGGCCAAGAAAGAACTCTTAAGATGTCTTTGGTGCAGAAAGGTGTTTTTTTTTTTTTTTTTTTTTTTTTTTGTTAAGCATGGGGACAGGACCTGTGGGCAGAAAGAGCTTCATTGAGATTGTGAGGAGAAATTGATTATATACTTTCCAGTTAGGAAGGGGCTAGGGATAGTGTACTTCTCTAAGGAATTTTGAAATCAAAGTTTCCAGGACCTTTAATTACTGTCTAATAAAACCTTAGTCATGAGACCCTTCAGATGTCTATCAGTGGGCTATACATATGCTTGGAGGATGATTGTTAATGCCAAAAAATTTTGGGGGGTAGAGATAAAGGAAGTTTCCAAAGGAATTTTTATGTTTTAAAGTAGATTTACAGGCTCCTGGAGGTCAGGATAATGTTAAGCTAAGATTGCTTTTTGCCTCTAGCAAAGTATTAACATAGAGGCAGCTGAGTTCCTAGAGAAAGGTCACTGCTCTGTTTCAAGGACTTGTCAATGGGCTGTAAGTAGCAAGGACATTTAATTTTTTCTTTTGCCTTTGTTTCCCACATCAGCCACTATTCCTCTCATCCAACCAGTTATCACAAGAAATTATTTTCAGAAATCTCTCATTTTTCTTATTAATCATCTAGAAGAGTTCCTGTAGGAACTTCCCTTCCCAGTCTATAGTCCCAGATGCTTCACTGTTTTACAGTAGCCCATAATGGAACATTGGGAATTCTTACAGGCTTTTATGGCATTCCATGATGTCTTTGCCACGTACATAAGTATCCTGGGCCTGTTTCTACCTATAGGTGAATGCCTCACTACATAAATATCCTGATCCTGTTTCTGACTATAGGTGACTGCCTTACTATGTATTTTGGATCAGTTGTTTGCCCTCTAGTTTCAGTTCTCTAATGAATATAATAAAAGTTGTTTTCAGTTTTTTTTTCTTGTTATGTGTGGGAATAGCACCCTTATCTACTTGTATCTCCAAGACATAATTTTTTAAAGCACCATTTTTTTAAACAATGATAGCAAAAAATGTGTTCATCACAGCATCTGGAACATAGCAGGGGTTCAGTAATTATAAATTTCTTTTCCATTTATTTAATTTAGAAGTATTCAGCCCACTTGAAGCTATTATTTATGAGTGATAACACTTTAAACTAGGTTTTTCCACAATAATATTCTGACAAATATCCTTCCGCAAGATGTTAATTGATAATTTGTAGCAAGAAGAAGGGGATGGAGGTATAGTATTCCATCAGTAAATAATTTGAGAAGAAAATTGGGTAATCAAACAGATTTCTTTAATGAAATCATTCTCAGAGCCATTATGCACTGTATATCGCCTAGATAGAGTTGTAATATGCACATTAGTTTTATCATAGAACATCCACTAATAATTCCTAAATATACCTAAAAATGTTTAAAAGTTTGTCTTTATTATTACTTATATACGTCAGTGAGATTGAAGGAATTAAATCTAAGACAAAATTTTGCTAAATGGCAAAAAATTGTATGAAAATACCAGGCATTAAACATGAAATGAAACAATTAGGAACTACTAACGATGTTGAGTAGTATCAGCTGTGATAGGAATGTTCATATAGAGGGGAATAAATGTGTATGTTGTATAATAACTATATAAGATTTGTATGCTAAGTAATCTAATGATTAGAATTGGAAAAGACTTTGTAATATACATGTTAATTTGTCTTAGCATTTTTTTCTTGTTTAATCATTTAATATTTGCATTTGCTATGTGAAATTCTATGCTTTACCTTTTGCCCAAAATATTTTCACTGAAAACTAATTTCATTCTGTTTTCACATTAGGATGAGATTTGCAAATACTATACCCATATTTCTCTACATAGTTACATTTGAGGATGATATATCATATTGCCTAACGTACAGCCTCTTTTAGCAAACCAGAGAGTTATTATTAAGATAAATAACCATTGAACTTGCACATTAGAGGTGCACAGTGAGTAGTCTTTGTTACTCTATGATTGCGGTTCATGACATAACTTATGTCTCTGGAGGATGTGTTGAGCAAACTAATTTTAACAATTCAATCAGTCTGAACTCTTTCCTGAAGCAGATTTGTCTTTTTTCTCTCCTGGGGTTTTCTGAGTCAAATGCAAATAAAGGGGGAACATCAGTGTTATCTTTTCCCTAATCACAATTGTCACCTCACATCTCCTCAGGGTGATAGACTCATGCAATATTATAGTTCTCTGAACTTAAGAGAATGAAAGCTGAAATTTCTAATGAAGAAAAAGAAAATTAAGGCATTTCTAATATGTATAGCTTTAAAAATAATGTGAATAAAATATGTATAGTTTTGAAATTTTGAAAATAATGTTAATAAACAGGTTTTTGTGAATTGATATACTAGTCAATCAAATGTAGTTTTAAATTGAGTTGGAATTTAGTGTCAATAACTGTATTGTCATGGATATGAATATCATTACTATTAAGAATACACATAAACTTCAATATACTTTTCGTTAATGCTATTCAGTCTTATTACAAATATGGAGATGTACTTAAAACATGTCTTAACACACACACACAAAATTATTCAGAGAAGAAACATTGATCAGTGAACTCAGTTTTGTAGCCCATCAGTAAATGTTTTATAAGAACAACCATCAGTGATAGGGCTCTTAGATGGAAATGGAGGTAAAAAAAAGAATTTTATGGGGTACAGTCCTAATTTTTGCTTAGTTATGTAAACTTTGGAAAGATAAATAACATAATTGCTTCTCAGTTTCCCTCTCTAGTTAAGAGAATTGTGATTACCAGATTCAGAATATTTTTACAAGTATTTAACTTTTTTTTATACTGAGACCAATTAATCTGTTTATTTTTTCATTTATTAACTATATTGATATCCAAGTCATCCACTCCCCTTCCTCCTTAAAGCTAAATTCTTTCTTTTGAATCCATTCTCTTAATAACTTTTTTCTTTTCATCTTGCATTTGAAGGTTACATCTTCATTGTTAAGACAAATAAAACCATGTTTGTCACATCCATCCCAGCATCTACTAGTCATCAGTAAGGGTGAGGCTAGAGTCACTTCACATTGCTTGGAGAGCACTTAATATTACTGGGAAATCCTCTCCAGATCGCCATCGATTGAAGTTCACTCTCTAAAGAATGTTCCCAGAGCCCTGGTTCTACCCTATATCCATTTCCCCAATGTCTACTTTCTTTGCAAACTAATAAAGTCTGACTCTGTTTTTACCACCATTACAGAAAAATGGTAAATACTGTGATTTCAGTGGTCAATATTCTTTCTCATCTTACTCAAACTCAGTGAAATACATGATTGTATCATTAACCAAATTGTAGAACAACAATGATTATTTGTCACAAGTTTTTATGTTAACTGGGTGGGTTTATTTGTTTGTTTGTTTTGTCTACAGTCAACTCAGACACACATTCATATGCATTTGTGGTCCAAGCTCTAGGATCTCTGACATTAGAAGGGTTTTGTCAGGGGGATGCCTGGGTGGCTCAATTGGTTGGGAGTCTGACTTCAGCTAAGATCATGATCTCAGGGTTCGTGGGTTTGAATCCCACATCGAGCTCTGTGCTGACTGCTCAGAGCCTGGAGCCTGTTTCAGATTCTGTGTCACTCTTCATCATCATCATCAAAAAGCTTCTGCATTGCAAAGGAAACAGTCAACAAAATCAAAAAGCAACTGATGGAATGGGAAAAGATATTTGCAAATGACATATCAGATAAAGGGTTAGTATCCTAAATCTATAAAGAATTTACCAAACTCAACACCTGAAAAACAAATAATCAAGTGAAGAAATGGGCAGAAGACATGAATAGACACTTTTCCAAAGAAGACATCCAGATGGCCCACAGACACATGAAAAGATGCTCAATGTTACTCATCCTCAGGGAAATACAAGTCAAAACCACACTGAGATACCCCTCACACCAGTCAGAGTGGCTAAAATTAACAACTCAGAAAACTACAGATGCTGGCAAGGATGTGGAGAAACGGAAATTCTCTTTGCACTGTTGGTAGGAATGTAAACTTGTATAGACACTCTAGAAAACAGTGTGGAGGTTCCTCAAAAATTTAAAATAGAAGTGCCCTATGACCCAGCAATAGCACTACTAGGAATTTATCCAAGGGATACAGGAGTGCTGATTCATAGGGGCACATGTACCCCAATGTTTATAGCAGCACTTTCAACAATAGCCAAATTATGGAAAGAGCCTAAATTCCCATCAACTGATGGGAATAAAGAAGATGTGGTTTATATATACAATAGAATACTACCTGGCAATGAGAAAAAAAATGAAGTCATGCCATTTGCAGCAATGTATGGAACTGGAAGGTATTATGCTGAGTGATTTAAGTCAGTCAGAGAAGGACAGATGTCATATATTTTCACTCATATATGGATCTTGAGAAACTTAACAGAAGACCATGGGGAAGGGAAGGGTTAAAAATAGTTAAAAACAGAGAGGGAGGGAGGCAAACCACAAGAAACTCTTAAATACAGAAAACAAACTCAGGGGGATGGGGGGGAAATGGGTGATGGGCACTGAGGAGGGCACTTGTTGGGATGAGCACTGGGTGTTGTATGTAAGCAATGAACCATGGGTATCTACCCCAAAAACCAAGAGCACACTTTGCACATTGTATGTTAGCCAATTTGACAATAAATTATATTAAAAAATTAAAATAAAATAAAAATAAAAATAAATTTTAAAAATTAAAAAAGAAAAGATTCTGTGTCCCTCTTTCTCTCTGCCCCTCCTCTGCCAGTGCTCTGTTTCTCAAAAATAAATAAATGTTAAGAAAAAGAAGGAAGAAGGGGTTGTTGGCTTGACTTGTTCACATTGTGAAGGGAGAAGAGAAGGAATAAAGGGAACAAGACCTCTTGAGTCATGAACACAAAACTGTATGGTGATGTTTTTCCTTCATTCTATCCCACCAAGTCAGAGACCTGGTCTAGATTCAAGGGATGCGGGAAGGAATCCACTTTAAATGGGAAGAGCTGAAAAAAAGACTGTGGATATAGAAAAAGGAATAATTGCAGACATTTTTGCAGACAGCTTACCACAATGACACAGTTGTCTATGCTGCCTTTTGGAATTCTCCTTCCCTTCTTTTAAAGGTATCATTAACTCATTCTCTCTTTCAAACTCAAGGGCTTTTCTCCTTCATAGGGCTCCTCTTAATTTGTTCACTCCTTCAGTTGTGGTGTTTTTTAAGAATAATTCCATCTTTGTCCTTTGTTCTCACACTATATTCTCCTTATAGGCTTTCTCAGCCACACCCATACTTTTGAAAAAACACTTATAAGCAGATATAATTAAAACTATACTATAGGCATCAGAACACATATCAACATTTTCACTTGGCTAATGGTAGGACATGTAAAATTAGAAATTTACAAAACAACTCTTCTTAATAGCATTAGTTAGTATAGCCTCATTGTATGTTAATGATTAACCAAATCTTTTAAAATGAAAATGTTGAAATTTTGTTTTCTCTCTTTCTTAAATTTTAACTATAGAAAACAAAGACTGTTTCATTACTTATTGGATAACATGTTTATATTGGGCTAGTCTCTCATTGGTTGGGAAGAATCTATAATAACTTTGTTGTGAATAAAAGTAAGCAGAAAATAAGATTTTTTATCATTTCAGATCATTCCCCACCTTAGTAATTACCTTCAGTTGGTCTTGTCAGAAATCTGTGAGTCATCTTTAAAACCTCCTTCTATGTCATCCTTTAAGTCCTATCAGTTCAAATCATTAATCCTGCCAATTCTACCTCCTGTGTTTTTGACACTCCCAAGATACAATTATCAATTCCCTGTATTACTTTAAATAAGTATATTCTGGCTGGTCTTTGATCATCCCCTTTTTTCTCAGTCCCAAACCACAGTGAGGCAGAGATTAGAAATAAATTTTGTTATCATGCTCTGCTGAAACACACTTCAGTGTCTTGTCATTGCCTTTAGACTAAAAAAGAAAACTCCTCACCAAATTTTCATAAGCTCTAAATGATCTGACCGCCATGTAATTCTGAAACTCTTTTTTATACAGCTTTTTCCTTTTCTGTGTACCTCAATCATATTTACTATATCCCATTTCTTGAAAACAACCATTTTTTTCTCAAAAGAATCTTTGCACTCATTAATGATTCTTTCACACCTCATTTGCAAATGAGTGTAAGTCTTTCCATCATTTTTTTAATGTATGTATTTCAGAAAGCTTTCTGTCATTACATAATTATTTGTCTCTCTTTCTGGTTCTTTTAAAATTCTTTGATTGCCTTGTTCATCTTTGTCTCACCAGTGTTGGGCACAATCCCTGACATGTATTAGATACTAAATTAACTTGGTTATTGTTGAATAGAGGTATTAGGCAATGATTTCATTAAAATAATTTTACATACAATTTGGTAGTTGCCCTTGGAGGGAGAGCAATTTTTTTTTTTTTTTTTTTGGTCAATGTCTAGTCTCTTTGTACTTACTGCACATAATTGCTAGAGCAATTTAATAGTAGCAGTCATGTTTAAATTCTAGCCTTGAGGACCTAGAGAAATAGACTACCCTATTTTCTGATATGATGTTCAAAGGATTTGTCTTTTTAATGCAATCTTTATGTCTACTTTTATTTCGGAAGGCCTTTGGGCATGACATATTATGTTTCTTTATAGTTTTAGAGTGCTCTTAATACTGTAAAATTTAATTTAATTTTACCTTGCATAAAATTCCAAGTTGATGTTATATAATAGAAATCTTTTACGAGTGCTTTAGGTATATTTTGTCTGTTGCTTGTGATGTTACTATAGAAAAAGAAAAAAAAAAAAGAAAAAGTAAGAAATGAGAGATCTCTATCCAAATTTCACATCCTACAAGAAAAATTAGGAAGCTTGTTATCTTGAATTACTCTACCAGCAAGTTTTAAATCTGATTGTGTATAAGTTTAACTAAGAACTTCTGTAATCTGAAAGTTTATAGATAGTTCAGGCTTTCTTCAGTTATTCTCATTTTTTTTAAGAATAAAGACCTAACGACCAAGCAACCCTCCTTAAGATACCACTGCATTGTCTTATCATCTCTTATTTACTATGTATATATTAAAATAACAAATTTTAAATCGGAGTATCTTTGTTTAAAGGGACAAAGTCAGTTTTGCCACAGCAGTTTCTTAAAAATATCTTATTTAATGTCTAATATTAGGTTAAATGTTCCACAGCCAATTGAGCTCAGCTAGCCGTGACTGAGATTGAGGAACAAAGATAGAAGGTCAATTTACCTAATATAATAATTAAAATGTGCTTAATCTAAGTAGACTCTTTTTAAATGTCCAGGGAAATCAAATCAGTATTAGGAATGAGTAAATATATGAAGTACACTAAAATAGTTTTTTTTTAATTTTGTGGTTGAAAAAATCACATATATTTGCATGAAAATAATTATAATGGGAAACATAGTTACATAGTGCTACATTGGCTTACATTTTTGATAATATTTCTTTTAATATTGCCTTTAGTTTAGGGTTTGTTTCATATCTGCTCAAAATCAGATTTACTTCCTTTTTTTTATTGTTGCTAATAGTATATGTGTGTTTCTGTGTGTACATATATGTGATTTAGACACAATTGAGGAAAGGATTTTAAATTGCCATTCTATTGTATATAGCATGATTTTCTTTAAAAAACTGAATAATCTCCATAGCTATATATTTTGTATCACTTAATTTTTCTTTTAAAGTCACAAACTCAACACCCAAAAAACAAATAATCCAGTTAAGAAATGGGCAGAAGGCATGAATAGACATTTTCCCAAAGAAGATATACAGATGGCCAACAAACACATGAAAAGATGCTCAACATCACTTATCCTCAGAGAAATACAAATAAAAACCACAATGAGATATCAACTCACACCTGTCAGAATGGCTAAAATTAACAACACAGAAAACAACAAATGTTGGTGAAGATGCAGAGTAAAGGGAACCCTCTTGTACTGTTTGTGGGAAGGCAAACTAATGCAGCCACTCTGGAAAACAGTTGTGGATGTTCCTAAAAAATTTTAAAGTAGAACTACTCTATGCTCCAGCAATTGCAGTACCAGGTATTTAGTCAAAGGATGCAAAAATACTGATTCTAGGGGACACATGCACCCCAATGTTTATAGCAGCATTATCAACAATAGCCAAATTATGGAAAGAGCCTAAATGTCCACTGACTGATAAAGGGATAAAGAAGGGTTGGTGTGTGTATATATATATATATATATATGCACTATGGACTATTACTCAGCCATACAAAAGAATAAAATCTTGCCATTTGCAATGGCGTGGATGGAACTAGAGTATATTATGTTAAGTGAAACGAGTGAATCAGGGAAAGACAAATACCATGTGATTTCACTCATATGTGGAATTTAAGAAACAAACAGATGAACATGGGGAAAAAAGAGAGACAAACCATTAAAACAGAATCTTAGTTATAGAGAACAAACTGTGGATTGCTGGAGGGGAGGTGGGAGGAGGGATGGTTTAAATGAATGATGGGGATTAAGGAGGGCATTTGTAGTGAGAACTGGGTGTTATATGTATGTGATGAATCACTAAATTCTCCTGAAACTATTATTATGCTACAAGTTAACTGGAATTTAAATAAAAACTTGAAACAACAACAACAACAAAAATAAAGTCAAAGATCTAAAATATTCTAAAATAACTTCTAAAATCTGTTTTATCTATATCAATATATATAAATATATGTACTGCATATTGTGAGTTTGGGGGAGCAAACACTCAATTGTCTAAGTTTCAATAAGCTCTTTTAAAATAATTCATATAACTTTTTAGCCCCTCTTAGTAAAAACTATTCTATAATATCAATGGAGGAAAAAAATGTGCAAAATAAAAAGAGAAAACCTACTGAAACAGATCAATGAAAATTAGTAATAAATTATATGATTAAAATTAAAATCAAACTGATTAGCAAAATGGAGGAGGGTAGACAGCATCAAGAATCAGTAGATTTCCACAATTCATCAAACAGAGCAAATATTACCATGGAATTATATCCAGAACAAAGGTCAGTATATGTGAAAGAGAGATAAAATTGTCTATATTAGCCTTTCAGACACAGTCTTTCAATATCACCTGTACTTTGGAATTATTAAAAATTTTCCACAAAATATATATACATATGTTTATATACACAAACATCTATTTATTTTCATTCAAGAGGATTTGTAGTCCTCCCAGCCTTTTTTTTTTAATGACTCATCTCTATAAAACACTTGAGTTTTTGGTACCCTACTGAAGAAATGGCACACACAAATTCTCATCACAAATGAGTGTACTGGTACTTTCTACTCTTTAATTGGTGAATTTTTCTTATGAAATGTGAGTAATTCAGAATGTCTTTGTGTACAAAAGTTAATGAGCCTTTTAAAAGTATCCAAATTATATTCACTTAAAAAATTACTTTTATAAGCCTTATGAGTAACTTTAGTTCTTAAATTAGCTATCAGCACTGGACAGACTTTGGACTCATTCACCATTATACTTCTGTTATTTCAGTCACAGACTTTCTATTCACTTTGATCATTCATGCATCCATTCATTTAGCATAAAATTACATGTTGTTGATATATCATGAACATAACACTCAAGATTCCAACCTTTCATGGCGCCTGGCTGGCTCAGTCGGTAGAGCATGCAACTCTGGATTTCAGGGTCATGAGTTTGAGCCTCATGTTGAGGGTAGAGTTTACTTAAAAAAAAAAAAAAAGACTCCAACCTTTCTAGGGTGTATAGTCTAGTGTTCAGGACACAGCAGTAGGACAACAACAGAAAGCAGGATGTTAAAATGTAAAGCAGTAACTGCTATGCTAGGGAAGTGTGTAGTACACTGTGAACACAGAGATTTATTTGGGGGGAATTAAAACTGCATTCTGGAACCAGTGATGACCAAACTGAAACCTTAAAGAGAAATTGGAGATTTCTAAGTGAAAACTGGCATATTTTGGGAGTTTTAGAATATGAGAGATAATGAAAAAGTGCCCAGCACAGGAAATATTACAGTTAAAGATCATTAGACAGGAAAGCATTTCTTCTTAGAGGAACTGAAAGAAGCTGGTTAAGCCTGGATCCCCCAAAATGGTCTTATCCTATCATTACTGTTTTGGTGAAATGTATGCATGTGTGGTGGGAAGGGGTGTTGTTTCTCTGACTTTAATACAGATGTGAGTACCTCAGGAATAGGATCAGTTTTTTTTTTATTTTTTTTAATGTTTTTTATTTATTTTTGAGAGACAGAGAAAGACAGCATGAGCAGGGGAGGGTTAGAGAGAGAGGGAGATACAGAATCTGAAGCAGGCTCCAGGCTCTGGGCTAGCTGTCAGCACAGAGCCGGATGCGGGTCTCCAACCCACGAACCATGAGATCATGACCTGAGCTGAAGCCGGATGCTCAACCGACTGAGCCACCCAGGTGCCCCGAGGATTAGTTTTTTAACTGCATTATCATTTCTGGTTGGATGTAGCAACACCTAATCAACTAATTTGGTGCTTCCTGTGGTCAAAAGGAGCTCCTGTAAAATAAACTGTTCACATTTCAAGAGAAATGTGAAAAACTGTGCCTTTAAGTGTATAGTGTATTGTACAATGGAACCACATTACTAAATTATTTGAATGTTGAACATTTAACCATGTATCCTTGTCTAATTTAAGGTTGGGGCACATTTCAAAAGTAGAAGCACACTTGATGGGACAAGACATGCCCAGCCAGGCCAAGAAAAGAGACAGGGGTACTATATCTTCAGTGCCTATGTTTTGCTAGGGAATGGAGTTTTGACAACACCATAAGAGAGATGAGAATGGATTTCAAAAGTTCCATGGTCAGCAGAAATCAGTAGCTATTTTCAATATTTGTCTATAAATATGCCAATATTGTTCTTTTAATTCAGAAATTTGATATTTATTTGAAGTATTTAATATTCTTCAGAATAACCTAGCATCTGATCTAGTCAAATCAGCTTGAAGTTAGTCACCTCCAGTCCCATTCCTGAGTTTTTTGTACTACATCATACTGACTGCACACTCAGAGGATTCTGAATTTTGTAACCGTCATTAAGAACTTTAAATGCATTTAAATAATACACATAGCTATTATTGTATATTGAAATATGACATTGGGAATTCATTGGCATTTATTTAACAATGCCAAAATCTTATTAGAGCTAAATTAAATGCATCATTGGAAACTTTAATTTAAATCTTATTATTCTATATTTAAATTCAAAAAGTGCTACTATCCAGTATCACTGTTTCTATATCCACCAGAGTGTTTAATATTTTGATTTGAATCACTTAATCAAAAATTAATTTCAAGAGAGATGTTCTTGTTGGGAAAAAAAATCACTAATGACTTTTAAAGAGTAAAAAAAATGTTTTGGTTAATTGGTTTCTTTCTAGTGAAATTTATTTTGTCAAGTGGAAATACTTTAAATGGTTTCTTTGAGATAAATGTGATTCTATACCTTTATATGATTGCATCAAAGCCTACTGTCCTGAAAACAAAGTATTGTCATGAGAATTCAAGAGTTTAAATTATGGAATCCTAATAATTTCCCACTACTAGTAGCTATCATAAAAAATATAATTTGTTAAGTATTTCCTTTATCTGAAGAGATTTATATAGTGAGATATAGAAGCAATGATTAAATATTAGTGAGCAAGTAGAATTTAAATATATCTAGCTATAGGTGGCTTTTCTTCTAAATGTACATAATAAATGGAATAATTAAGTTTTTTTTTTAACTGCATCACTGAGCTTTCACATTAAGGACTCATAATAAATTAGGTTGAATGAATGAATTTTGTAAAGCTAGGTAACAGAGATTTACTCAGGCTTTTATGTGAAGGAAATAAAACCTCATAATTTGTCTAAATATACTTTTTTGGCAAGAATTTATACAGGATTTAATGTATGCCTATATAGGAGGATTATGTTATATGCCTTTTCCCCAATCCTAAATTGACCATGGAGCACTTTATTTGTAGACTATTTTATGTTGATAATGTGAAACTCTTCAAGAAATACTACTAGGGCTTAATTGTAGAGCATCTTTGAGTTGTAAGTTCAGGCCCCATGTTGGATATAGAAATTAGTTAGAAATAATAAAAAAATCTTAAAAAAATCCTGATTACTTATTAAGTGTGAGTAAAATAAAAATAATTCTTAAATTATGAGATGAATAAGTATAATTTTTCTTTTTAAATTTTTTTTAATATTTTAATTTTTGAGAGAGAGAGAGAGAGAGATCATAAGCAGAGGAGGGGCAGAGAAAAAGAGACACAGAATCCAAAGGAGGCTGCAGGCTCTGAGCTGACAGCACAGATGTGGGGCTTAAACCCACGAAAATGAGATCATGACCTGAGTCAAAGTCAGATGCTTAACTGACTGAGCCACCAAGTGCCCCAAAGTATCATTTTTCTTATTCAAGCTCATCATCTACTGCTTTTCTTGCTTAGAGGAAAATATAAAATTTTTTAAAAGGATAAATTTGTTTAAGGTATACTTTGAATGACCTATGTACAAATCTTCCACCCATGATTAGTACCTAAATAACTCTTCCAACACCTACTGCAACCATTTTTTTCCCCTCAAAAGATAAATGCTTAATTCAGTCTGTCCATTGGAGTTTCAAATCAAGTGTCTTGCTACATGAATAATAAAGTAAAAAAAAAAAAAAAAAGTAGAAAGAAAAACATTTTTCTCCTGTCACCTAAAGCAAAAATGGTATAAGTGAACTATTTTAACCCCCTAACACAACCAGACTGCTAACCTTACTTGCTCTGTCCTGACATTGCTTGGCCTGTTAAGGTTAGGAACATCTGGGAGGATACTCCTTTAAAAACTTCCATTACATGATCACATGAGAAGAAAGTGTTTTCTTTTAAGCTCTAAGATCCATGCTTAAGCAGAATCCTCCATCATGCCTTTTTGCACCACCCCTCCATGCTTTATGGAGGTATAACTGACAATCAAAAATTGTATATTTTTAAGTTTTATAGACTAACTGCCCAATCAGGTGAAATGTTCACTACAACGAAGCTAATCAACAGATTCATTACTTCATACTTTTACCTTATTTTCCTTTTTCCTTTTTATTTCTTCTCCTTCTCCCCCTTATCCTACTTCTTCTGTGGTGAGGATACTCAAGCTCTACAACAAATTTCAAGTATATAATACTACATTGTCAACTATAGTCACATTGCTATATATCAGTTCTCCAGAACTTAATCATGTTGCATAACTGAAACTTTGTAGCTCTTGACAAATATCTTCACATTTCCACCTCTCCAAGCCACCTTTCTACTCTCTGGCTCTATGAGCTTAATGATTTTAGATTCCGCATGTAAGTGAGGTCATGTAAAATTTGTGTTTCTGCATCTGGGTTATTTTGCTTAGCATAGTAGCCTCGAGATTCATGCATGTTGTTGCAAATGGCAGGATTTCCTTCATTTTTAATTCTGAGTAATATTCTATTATACGTATATACCACATTTTCTTTATCCACTCATCTATTAACAGACATTTAGGTTGTTTTCATATCTTAGCTATTGTGAATAGTGTTAAAATAAACATTGGAATGCAGATTTCCCTTTGAGATACTGTTTTCACTTTCTCTGGGTATATACCCGGAAGTAGAATTGCTGGATCATCTATTGGTTCTGTTTTTAGTTTTTGAGGAACACTCATACTGTTTTTCTATAATGGCTCTACCAATTTACACTCCCACCAGCAGTATACAGGACTGCCTTTCCTCTACACCCTTGCTAACATTTGTTTTCTCATGTCTTTTTGATTACAGCCCTTTCAATAGGTGTGAAGTGATACTTCATTATGGTTTCAATTTGCATTTCCCTGATAATTAGTAAAATTGAGTACTTTTTCATATTTGTATATACTATTAAGAAATGTCCTCTGCCCTCAAGGGCAAAGAATGAAATTTTGCCGTTTGCAACAACGTGGATGGAACTAGAGTGTATTATGCTAAGTGAAATTAGTCAAAGAAAGACAAATATCATATGACTTCACTCATATGTGGAATTTAATATATAAAACAGATGAAAATAAGAGAAGGGAAGCAAAAATAATATGAAAACAGGAAGGGTGATAAAACATAAACTCTTAAATATAGAGAAAAAATAGGGTTGCTGGGGAGGGGTTGTGGGTAGGGGGATGGCAAGGGACTTTAAGAAAGACACCGGTCGCGATGAGCACTGTGTGTTGTATGTAGGAGATGAATCACTGGATTCTACTCCTGAAATCATTATTGCACTATATGCTAACTAACTTGGATGTAAATTAAGAAAAGAAAGAAAGAGAACTGTCCTTTGCCCATTTTAAAACCAAAATTTTTTTTTCTATTGTATAGCCCCCTAGATATTTTGGATATTGACTCTTTATCAGACATATAGTTTACAAATATTTCCCCCATTTTATAGTTTGCTTTTTCAATCTGTTGTTTGCTGTGCAGAAGCTGTTTAGTTTGGTGCTATTGGATTTGTCTATGCTTTTGTTGTCTGTGATTTTTGGTGTCCTGTCTAAAAAAAATATTGTCCAGATCAATGTAGGAAGTTTTCTCATATGTTTTCTTCTAGAAGCTTTGTGGTTTCAGGTCTTGCATTTACATCTGTAATCCATTTTGAGTTGATTTTTGTATATGGTGTTAGATAAGAGTCCAGTTTCACTATTCTGCATATGGTTATTCATTTTGCCTAGCTTATTTATTGTACAGACTATTCATTCTTCATTTTGTGTTTTTTGGCATTCTTGTTGAATTAACTGAAGATCCGTGGATGTGCTATACTGATACTGTCATAGTTTATGCTGATGTCATTGCTTGCCTATTCTATGCTCTAATGTGACATCTGGTTTTGTTTTATATATATACTAATTGAAATTTTATTTTGTGAATGAGTCATTCAACTAACAGATACTATGTTGTATGTTTACTTCGGGATACATTAAAATAATGTAATATGCCATTATTATTAGTATTATTATTATTATTGCCTGTGGTGTTTATCATTCATTCACTGGTTACAACAAAAAAAAGAAAGGAAAAATATGATTTTCCATTGGGCATAAGCATTCCTCAACGTTTGTCCATATGTTTGAGTGGAGATGTACATGCGCATCTTGCAATTGCCCTATGTCTCTTAACAACCTCTGAACATTTAGGTATTTCTTCAGTGTGTTCATTCTACTTTCCTATTCTAGAACCAAACAACTATTTTTATTATTACTTATGTATGCTGAGGGGCAGACATGTGACTTAATTGTCATTAGTCATATGTATCTGCTTTGAGATTGATATTCAGAATAGGGCTGAGGAAGGAGATGGCAGTGTGTGCGAGACCCATTGTGCCGGTGCAGGTAGCAGCAATGATATACAGTTGTAGGACAGTTGGGGGAGGTGGCAGCTCTTTACTGAAGTAGAAGGAGCTTAGTTTCAGTATTGCTAACAGTGTTAGTACTCCTGCTTACATAATTTTGAACTGTAGTTCTTAAAGTCATTTTTAGAAGCTCATCCTGGAGCTTAGTCGAAGTATTTTAAGCTTCTTACTAATTCAAAAAATAAAAGCAGAACTTCCTGCTTAAAACAAAAATAATGCTATTTTACCTACAACTAATTGAGTCACTTGGGTGGCTCAATGTTTAGGTGTCTAACTCTTGATTTCAGCTCAGGTCATGATCTCATCGTTCCTTAGTTTGAGCCCTGAATTGGGTGCTGTGCTGACATTATGGAATCTGGTTGGGATTCTCTGTCTCCTCTCTCTCTGCCCCTCCCTTGCTCATACTCACTCTCGCTCTCTCTCAAAAAAAAAAAAACAAAAAACAAAAACAAAAAAAAAAGAACCCTAACAGACCTAAAATGACTAAAGTAGATGTTTCAGGAGAGGTCATTGGACCTGTTCTAAAATTAATCAATATATTTCATGCTCTTGGCCACTTTATAAACATTTAACTTCATTAGAGACAATAAACTACAATTCTCAGAATTTTGTTTGAATAACTGAGACATAAGACACTCACTGCCTCTGGGTTAGCTTGCACAAATCAGAGTTAAATCAGGAATATTGTCAGCCTGAGTGTATGTCTTCTTGAGAATGAAATGGGGAGATAAAATAATACCTAAATAAAATCATTTGACCTTTGGATCAAAGTTTATCTTAAATCAGATATACTCCTAGATTTTTTACTTATGAAAATCAATACATTTCCTATTTTGTTTAAATAATTTTGCTCTGGTATTCTGCCATTTTCAAAAACATTTCTAATATTGCATATAAGAATCATTGCTGTAAAGATGCATATAAAGAATTCTTGCTTTTGAGCATTAGGAAGGGCAGATTTTTAAACAAAGAACAATGTAAAGCCTGCTAGAATAAAGGTATTTGCAAGTGTCTGTAGGGAAGAATACAGCTTTTGTGGGAAACCTACAGCAACTGGAAAGATTAATTATCAAGGAGGATAATTAATTGCTCTGGAATAAATTGTCAAAAATTAATAGAATAACTAAGTTGACAAGGCCGGAAAAAATCATTTCTAAAAAGAGACCTAAAGATCTCTAAAAAGCCTCAATATAGACTACAAAATCTGTAGAAATAAAAATTATATAACAAAAAAATATTCACTAAAGTAGCTGAAAAGTTCCTAAGAAGTCCTACTTACTTCCTGTACTTATTACTTTAATGTAATAATGCACTTTGCAATGTCTATTCATAATTTTCCTGAAGCTCGCTCAGCATTGGTTTTTCACATTTCATAATTAGGCACAAAAGCTCCAAATCATAATGCACAGAAGTACTTGGTCATTTTATGAACAAGACAAGTAAATCTTGTACATTTTCCCTTGAAATCTAAACAATCATATTTATTAAGGTAAAACAAAATGTCAAATATATTTAAAACCCAGTTTTCTTCTTTAAATGTGCAATCATATAGTCACCATGATCATTATAAAAGATTTTGCTGGTGTCACCATTGCCTTAAACATCTTGACTCTGCAGATGAAGTTTTTCCTTCATTAAAAGATTGAAATGGCCTCTTGACATATTTTATCAGAACAGCAAAGCTGTTAAGAAATATGTGGCTCAAACTGTCTTGTGAAAAAGCAATATTCAAGGCATTCTTTTAAGAAAGAATCTTCTTAGAATGACTGTAGAATTATTATTTTTTTAAAAAGGGTGACAATGATAGTTGCGATCAGAGTACATTTCACCTAGGATTAAAAGATAATAAAAGGAGACAATGGTGGGTAGACTGATATTCATCTGTGCCCTTAAAAGAGGATGTGTGAGATTTTTTTTTATTAAAGAAAAATATATGTAGTAGGAAACTATTAAATTCCACTTTTATAATATGAAATGAAGTTGAATATAAGAGTTTAAGTGAAAATGCTGAAATACGAATAAGCTATATTCTTGATAACATTGAGGCAACAGAACAAAAGGCAGAAAGCTAGAAGGAGAATAAATAGATGAATAAAAGAACTTATTTCCTAAGAACTTTAGCCAAGACATAAATCAACTGAAATACTGAAATGGCTAATGTGGATAAATAGGACAGTAACATTAGAGATGACGGAATGATTCAGAGAGGTAATATTTAGCAATATTTTTCATTAGGATAAGAATTTTACTGAGGAAATGTAAGTTCAGAGAGGAGCAGATTACTTTTCAGAAAGCTTCAAATCAACCAATAACTTGGTAAAAGAACTATGAGAAAAAACAATAAAACTTGAATTTATAAGGGTTCTTTCTTCTGAGGGATTCAAAATACTTTATATACTGCCACCCTTCTTTTCAAAGAATAAATGGTAAAGTATTTACTTTTACAGGTAAATTAGTACTTCCCAGATATTTGAGATCGTGTCATTCATTAATGCCTCACATTGAGCAAACCTGAGATTGTCCAAAGTTGAGTAATTTACATAATATTCAAGGAGATACATTGTACCTATAAACATTAGGATTACTGAGAACACATCAGTAAAATAAAACAGATAATTTTTGTTTCTCAGTTACTGCATTATAGGATATTTATATATCTTATTGAGTCTTTATGATATTATGAGGATTGCCATTACTGTCATTATTTTATAGGTGAGGAAAATGAGGTACAGATAGGTTAAGCAACTTGCCCAAGTCATAGTACGTGACAACTCAGGATCTGAACTAAATCACCAGATCTTGTGTCCCTAACCATGATGTCACTCTTCTCTTCATACCTTCCAGATTAGGTCAAATCTAGGTGTTCAAGATAAAGACAGAACAATAAGAATTCTCCCTGCTCTTGTCCCTTTATAAATTGGAAAATATTTTCCAGACCTCTTTTAACAGTCTGGCATGAAAGAGTAGCCCACTTTTCAATCACTAGACAATGTAAAGAGAACTATTATGAATGACTTATATCAACCCTGATTCATCCATAAATCATTTACTGGGGCTTGGTGCAATGTTACAGTATTAGACAAAAACTTTGTGCAACATTCTCAGATTCCTTCATCCCCCTTCTTTCTTTATTTCTCTTGGTAAGTGCTCTGTTCCCTTCATGTCACTCCTGCACTTCCAGATTGTGATGAAGTATGGAGCCTGGCTTCCAGAGTAGCTACTGTGGAGCCCAATGACAAAATACAAGAACATGGAGAATTTAACTCTCAGGTAAAGTTCAATCAGTGAGAAATAAGGGAAGGGAGTTTGGAGAGAACCAAGCAAATCCTCCTCCTTCTGCCTTCATTGAACTGCCTTGAGATGATTTCCCTTTACAAATGTCCTAAAGAATCAGTGCACTTTCTAAGTAGTCTGTCATAGTCTCTTCATAGCTTCCTGTGAGTCAACCATCATCACTGACACACAATTGAATTGCTTTTGATCTTTCACTCACCTTACTCTCTCTCGTTCTCACATTTATTTACCTTTGCAATTAGCATCTCTCCAATAATCACATTTTAAATCTTTGTCTCAGGCTCTGCCTTCAGAGGACTGGGGCTAACACAGTACCAAACTAAGTCAATAGACTTCAGGTTCCCTTACTGAGAAAGAAGAGGAGGTGTTTGTTCAATAGACAAACAAAAGGCTCACTCCCTTGCTGAAAGTTAGTAAGTGACAGAGGCACTTCAAACTTTGGTTTATTAAACTCTAAATTCTGGGTTCCTAAATAATAGGTTAAATTGTATTAACATAGTGCACATGTAATAATTGAACTTTCCGTGATACAAATTCTAGGTATAACATCAGGACGAGGTATTAGGTTTTCTCTTGCTCCTCAGTATGTTCAGAGGAAAAAAAAAGATTCCAGGAATCTTTTCCCATGCGATCTTACCTGCCAATCCTGGTAATTATTCCCAGTCTGAGAGTTTGATGGACACTTGTCTTTTCCTCCTTAGTAGCTATAATTAATGTTCTGCACTGTACAGCAATCTCCTGCGATGAAAATCATCTCGGTGATGATGCTTTATTGCTCCAGTTCACCAGGTGCACCCTCACAGAGAGTGGGGAATTGAAATATATAAAAAGCATGTACCTTAATTTATAGTCTGAAACAATATTATCAATCAGCCTACTCTGTGCAATACCAATTAGATAGAGATACAGTGACAGAATTTTGTCTCTAACTTCTCTTTGATTTTGGACCTGTGATTGTATGTTATTAACTATTTCTATCAGTCCCCTGTTTATATTATCAGATTGTGTAACAACATAAATTTCATAAATTTTATTATTACTGTCCCCATGACTGCTACGTTGTCAAGGCATGTGAGAGTCAAGTGAGCATGAGTGGGATTCTTAGCATCAGAGGTGATATTAGTATAATTCAGATTGCCATTTTATCAGGAGCAGTAGCCTTCTGTACTTAAAGGTGAGGATCATGGATGAGTTTATTTGTAGCCTATGAGAGAGACACGTTTGTGTGGAAAAGAGGAAGTGAAAGGTGATCCATACAGGTCAGTGGGGAGTGACTGGCTGGTCTGATGTGTAACTGGTTTACATTTGTAACTTGAGTGGATTTCACCACTGTCAAATATTACCCATGGACCTTCCTCTCCATACTACCACAATGCCTTTGAGAATCGTGGAATCTATATACTTTTTTTTTTTGAGGCTGTAGAACAATTGAGAATTTCCATTTAGAGCAGTTCATTTAGTCACAGGTGAGTATCTACCCTTGAGCAGATTTCACTTCTGCAGGACATACACTAACTGGTGATACTCAAGAAGCAGTATGGAAAAGTCTCATCAAATAGTAATGAGAATGATTAATGTCAACACAAGTGATATGTGGTAGTCACTTGAATGGTGATAGTGACTGCCAGCATTGGCTTGTCCTCCATTCAGGTTCCTGGTCCTAATGCCAGGTGGTTCTGGGCCACATCTTGATGCTGATTTTGGTACTTGGACACTGCCATGTTGTACAGGCTCTACTGTCTATAATTTTTCTCATTAGTTTTCTGTAATCTCATCCACTAGGATCTGTCTGTTCCAGTTCCCTCCTGCCTTTGGCATGCTTGCATACTATTCAATTCTCCTCTTTTCCTCCTGCTCACATAACATTTGTTTGGTGTTCAAAGGGAGTGGGTCAGCATGGATTTTCCTCTAGTGTCTTTGCAGTATTTTGTCAAATGTTTATGCACTGCCCTTCTTAAAGAAACTTATTCTCTCTACCACATCTTGCTTTTGTAAAACAAAACAAAACAAAACAAATAGGGTTTTATAATTTTTCCTTCTGATGTTGGATTCAAGAGATTATTGTGAAACTCCAAAGTAGAATACTTCCCTTTCTTCCTCATTAAATTTCTACCCTAGCAAATTATCTTCCCAATAAGTGAGTACCAAAACAAAAACAAACAAAAAAAAACCCAACAAACAAACCCCACAAAGATTAATATTTCAAGGTGTTTTCTTCAAAATGTATAAGTGTGGTGACTGTCTAATATACATATGTGTGGAGAAAAAAATTGCAAGTTGCGCCCATATCAGAGCTACCAGAATTAGAGCTGAAGGTTAATTTCGGTCTATTTTATTCTCTTTTCTCATTATTTCCCTCCTTTATTCCCTGTGAAATGTGCTAGTAATGTTCCTCTACTTCTCTCAAGAGTACCCTCTCACTCTAGCCTGGTCTTCCAACTAAGACTTGAGAATTATTTTTATAACATGCATTATAGCATTATATGTTTATTATATGTGCTGATTATTATAGTCAAAGTATCATACTTATTTAATGTTGAATTAAATAAGATTAATTTATTCAACTGAAGCATACATACTTTATATAATTTTTCTGTTTAAATTTGTTCAAACTGTTAACACTAAATTACACTGTGATGAATTTGTGATAAATGAAGTTTTGCTTATTGGTATGGTAGTTATTATTATCAGCATCTATAATATGTGATTACCCAGTGACCCTCCTAACTAAGCATTGTTTCCTTTTCCTCAATGTTAAGAAATTTATGTGGCAAATATGGAAATCTTTTAGAATCATGATTTGCAAGGGATTTTTTTTTGAGAGAGAGAGAGAGAGAGGGAGAGAGAGGGAGAGAGAGTGAGTGAGGGGCAGAGGGGGAAGGAGATAGTCTTAAGCAGGCTCCATGCCCAGCACATCCCAATGTGGGGCTTCATCTCAAAACTGTGAGATCATGACCTGAGCTGAAATCAAGAGTGGGGCGCTTAACCTACTGAGTCACCCAGGCGCCCCTGCAATGGAGTTTTAAAAGGTAATTCCATTGCTATAAATATTCTTGATATTAATCTAATCAAGCCTCATGATTTGAGTCATAGCAGTTTGGGAGAAATGCTATAGGTGGAAGAAGGTGTTCAACAAACACTATGAGGATGTAGTCAGCCAAATCCAAAATGTGAGAAATTCTATGGAGCAGTTTCTTCAAAAAATAAACATCTCAAAAGGGAAAGCTCTTAGAGATTAAGAGTTTTGAAGAAATATCAAGTGCTACAAGTGTACCTCATTTTGGAGGGGGGGAAGCCTGAAAAATACATTTCATTAGGGAAAAAGTAATATCAAATTATATTAAAGAATTGTTAATTTTTACAGGGTTGTGTAAATGGTACTGTGAATTTTATTCTTAAAAAGTATATGTTAGAAATGCATACATATTTATAGGTGAAATAGGTGAAACCAGATGATATATGGGGTATACTTTTAAGTACTCGGTAAGCATATATATAGATGAAGTGATCAATTAGATAAATACATAGATACATATATACACAGAGATACACAAATATGCATAGAAACATAGAAAAGAATGAGTTTCTTTAAGGTCATGTTGATGGGTATTTCTAAATGTCATATATTAAAAAACTGTTTCCTAATAACAAGTGATCCAAAGATGGCATTCTTGTACAAAGGATTATCATGTTTCTTGAGACTGTTAGTATTTATAACTACGTTCCTAACTTAGGGCCATATGTAAAAAACATTTTAGCACAGAGAATTTTCTTATGAAGATAAATAGAATATAATTTATGACTTAGAATACTGAAACAGTGCAACTCATTTAATCAGTACAGTAGATACAAAATGCTTACAAAATTGACACTGAAAACACTACTCTTAAAGAGCTTTTATTTCTCCTTTACTTTTTACAGTAGCTGTAATCCAGTGAATAATCAACTGTATAAGAGCCTCTTCCCATAACATAATATCTGAAAATAACTGTTTATTATTTTAATCAAAATTTTATTTGACACATAATTTAAGTTTTTAAAATTATTTATTTATTTAGAGAGAGTGTGCACGAGTGGGCAGGGCAGAGAGAAGGAGAGACAGAACCCCAAGCAGGGTCTGCACCATCAATGCAGAACCCGATGCTGGGCTCAAACTCACCAACTGTGAGATCATGACCTGAACTGAGACCAAGCATTGGATGCTTAACCAACTGTGCCATCCAGGAACCCCTGACACATAATTTAAAATTAGTGTTTTTGAATAGGTAGCATTACTATAATACAAATAGATATTATATTGGGTCAAAGTTCATTCATATTGCTTTATAGGAAGTTCCTAATTGTAAATGTTAATAATAATTCAGATAGTCTATAGGCTAGCAAAGGTACTTGGATAGTGTCAGCAAAGCCTTACTCATTAAGGTCAGCTTTATCAAGGATGTTTCATCATATCAATATTAGTCATTTTCTAGTATGTTGAGACTAGGTTGTCTCTCAGTTATGTTCTTAAGGTCATACTCACCTAGAGGGTCATGTACCTTTTATTATGGTTTAGTTGCTTAAAACTTAATGAGATTTCTGTTTTGATTCATGAAGGATTGACTACTATGGGAATTGAACTCTAGCTGTGGGCAATGGACTCAATATGGCTGTGATCTGTGAGACAAAGGAAATAAGCTGTTTAGCTTCATGATTGTCATAGTATATTGGCCAAAGACAGTTTTCAGGTCATTGTGCAGAGAGAAAGAATTCAAACAGAAGTCCTGATGATGAATTGTTGAGACAGAAATTGAGAGAGGCCAGATGTATGGGTTGGGGAAGAAGAAGCTTGCAAAGAGGTCTTTTGAGATCAGCAAATCAGTATCTTGTAACTTTTTTTTTTCTTATCTGGCTGGAATTTTATGAATTTCAATGACCTTCTAGAGGAGTCAGCATTGTATTTCATTGATTTTTCTGTATTTTTCCGTTTCCCACGTCACTGATTTATTTTGATTTTCTCTTAGTTGGTATTTACTTTGTTTTGAAATTTTATTTAAAAATCATCATTAAGAAAAGGATTTTTGTTTGCCTATCTTTAAGATTTGGGATGATAGAATAATTTCTCTTGTCACAGTGACAAGGTGTCACAAATTTAGTAGCTTAAAACAACAGGAATTTATTCTCCTACAGTTTCTGAAGGCAAGGAGTTTGAACTGAGTCTCATGGAGCTGAAATTGAGGCATCAGCTCCTCTCAGAGGCTCTAGGGGAGAATGTGTTCCATGCCTTTTCCAGCTTTTGGTGGTTGCTGGTCTTTTGGTGGTTGCTGGTCTTTGATGTGTGGCCACCAGTCTCTGCCTGCACAGTCACATGGTCTTCTGTAGCCAAATATCCCTGTTACAAGGATACCTGTAATTAAATTTAGGGCACATGTAGATAATTCAGAATAACCTCCCATCTCAAGTTCCTTTAGTTTAATCACATCTTTGAAGCTCCTTTTTTCATGTAAATTAACTTCACAGGTTTCAGGCATTAGGGATTATATATATATATTTGTATTTTTTTTAACATTTATTTATTTTTGAAAGAGAGATAGAGATAGAGCAGGGGGAGGGGCAGAGATAGAGGGAGACACAGAATCCGAAGCAGGCTCTAAGCTGTCAGCACAGAGCATGACGCAGGGCTCAAACTCACAAGCAGCTAGATCATGACCTGAGTTTAAGACGGCCGCTTAACCAACTGAGCCACCCAGGCGCTCCAGGGATTATATATTTTAGGGATCACCACAGGTGAATACAGCTGTATGGTGAATTCTCAATCAAATACTAAAGAAGTGAAATCGCTCAATTAAATACTGGCAAACTGTCTTTGAAAAAGTTGTAGCCACTTACTATATTCTTTCATGATTAGGTTAAACATATCCTTTGGTCTTCTGGTCTCATAGTCATGCTTTAAAAAAGTACTTTACATTCTAAGCAACAAAATGTCATATACTTTCTTATGTTATTTTTAGAAAACCAATCTTAAACGTTTTAAAATAAATTTTGTATATCTTAAATCAGCATCTTATTTGATGAAAATTTCCCTTTATCATTTTAAATATCTTAATCATTTATTAACTTCATTATTTTAATGCTACTAGCTTTTATTTCATTTTGTCTAATGTTAATACCCAAATTTTATTTTTATTTTGAATGAGTTTTGTTGGTATGTTCCATGCCCATATTTTTTATTTCAAGCTTACCATGTAACTTTGATTTACACATTTCATTTATGTAATTTGAAACCAGATTATTTGTCTAAGTGAGATTTTCACATGTATGTTTGACATGATTGTGTCATCTTATATTTTTCTTTAATTGGCATGCTATTTATTTTTCTTCTTCCTCTGTTATATTGAAAATACATAGTTTGTTTTTAGTTTTTCTGGTGGTTAATTAACACCTTTAAAAATTGTTAGAACAGAGAGTATCTTATTGCTTTCCTGATATGAAACGGGAAAAATTAATGAGCTTGAGATTGATCCACCACCTTTATCCTGTTATACTCTTCCTGTAACCACTTCACAAGTTTTTTATCCATTCCATTATAGTTCATTATAATTGTATATAGTTGCATTTTAATTACTGTGTTATTTAGGTGTGCATCATTCATTTTCTTTTTCTGTGATATATATGCATATGGAATGTGGTAAAATGTATTTATTTATCTCTCTACTTATCTACCTAAAAGGGAGAAAGATATTTACTGAAGGGAAAATAAAAGGCTAGAAACCTCAATCTGGGAATAAAGGAAATAGGAAACTTTGAGTAGTATTTAAAAAAAATGAAAACGTGGATGTACACTGTTAATTTAATTCCACAAAATGATCAAATCTTGAATTTGAATTTCTTTTTCATTGTTATTTGTTTTATATCTTTTTCTTGTATATTTCTATAGGAGCATAGCACATACAAACACACAATACCACAGCTTGGAACTAAAATTTTCTGATTATTTTCTTCTGGATTTAATAAAATAGGCATCAATCAGTGAGACTTCATTCTCATCTTCAATTAATTTAGAAAATAAAACAACTGTGTAATAAGATTAGAATCAATGTCATTCTTTTTCATTGATTATGGGAGGGAGGGATAGTTTCATGAGGGTTCAAGCCTCAGAAAAATCATTGCTTTTTAGAATCAACTTTTGAGGGTTCCTTATTCATGGATTTCCTTGAGACTCTGACAGTACCCCTAACAATACCTAGTTCCAACACATTGTCTTTTCAGTACAGCTTTGGGTGATTATACCGGTGTTTTAGATGAGATGAAGACTTCATAATGATCTAGCATATGATTAGTTATATAGAGAAAAGAGTTATGGACATTGAAATATATACATACAGAAGAACTGAAACCTCCTTCAAACAGCCACAGATAGGAGGCTGGAAGTAGTTCCTCGAAGCCCAGACAAGTCTCAGATAATCACAGTCCTGGTCAACAGCTTGGTTGCAACTTCAATAGAGATCCTAAGCCTAATTATCCCGCTAAGCCACCCTGAGTTCCCTGACCCTCAGAAACTATAAGATAATAAATATTTGTTGTCTTCAGGTACTAAATTTTGGAATGATCTGTTGCAAAGAAATTGAAATCATTCAGTGGGAAAGCAGACAGAAATAAGATGAGAAAATCTCTTGGCAATATCAAGGAGAAGGGTGGATTTCTTTTAGCCCCCAAGGCTATCTGTCCTGTTCAGGTCAACAATTTATTCCTTTAGTGACTATTAGTTCTTGTCAAAGTGATAGTTAAAGACTAAAATAAAAAATGAACAATTAAAGCTTTGCAAATTATAATCTAGAGATATGTGCCTGTTAATCCCTCCTTCCCCTCTGCCTGTTTGCCTTCTTTTCATATCATTTGTCTCCCTGGATTTTGCTGTTTAGGTTAGGTACTAAATAGAATGCAGCCTCTCAGTCGTAGACCTGCTCCTTAGTTCTGAAAGAAAGTCAACACTTTATTGAACACTACGAAGCATGTTTACAATTAGACAATGACACTTTAGTGAAACCAAACCAAGCCAATTCTCAAAACATCATTAAGAGCAATTGACTTAAGCTAAGGAAAAAGAAAAAACAGCACTATGACAAATTTTCTTACAAATATAACTGATTTCACATTAATTTTGATTAAAATTGAAGCTTTGGGATTAAAACCAATATTTAAAAGGGTTATACATGTCCTTTTTAATTGAGCAGCCATTTAGTCATTTTTCATTTTGGCTTAATTATTTCAAATACATTTGGTGATGTGTCATGAAGTCTGTTATATGTTTATAAACATGAACTGATTAACTGATTGGAAACTCCAGAATGCTGGAGGGTATTGCAATTGACTGTGCATAGTTGCATAGAATCCATGAGGTGAAAGCAAATGGATTGAAAATGGGAGGTAGAATGACAACGTGGTGACAACAGGAGGTGCTGGAAGATTGTCTTCTCAATAAATCAGAAGTTCGATATTGCTTAGAATAAATGGACTTGTTTAGATGCAGAATTAGAATAAATATGACAAAATTCCTTCCACTGCCAAGTCCTCCTTCAAAATAAATAAAGGATAAAGGATAAATAATACTCCCCAAGCATATCTGAATATCTGCTGATTATATACACACACATATACATACATGCATGCAAATATGTATACATGTGTATATATGTAATAACTATATAAGTATAGATATATGGAAGTATTTAGATATCAACAAGATAAAGTATTTTTAGTTAAGATTTATCCTTTTTATTGTAAAGGAACTGTTTTTGAACTGTTTGTAGTGGGAAGAAAAATGTTAATCTTCTCAATTTAGGTATGAAATAAAACTTATTTTTTCTTGAAAATTTTAACCAACATCTGTTCTTAATTTCTTTAGATATTCTGTATTTAAAAGCATCATTTTATACAATTTAACAGAACACTTAAATTTAGAAACTATTCTTGTACAAAGAAAAGTGGCAAAATTCTAATGCTGGTTGATAAGATAGTCATATATTTTTGAAGTATTATAAATATAGAAAAGGGAAATAATATATTACCAGCTAAAAAATATAAAGTGACATTTTTTATTTACCTTTTGCTTCCTTTCATGCCTTCATAATTTCCTACGTTTTCTATTCAGCTCCAAGATATGTTCTTCTAACAGTTCTGTAGGGATCAAGGAATAGGGGGGAAAAAAAAAATATATATATATATATGTCATATATACAATTATCTTATAATTCATATGTATAATACATAAAATAGGAATGATGTATAATATGTAAATATGGTTATAGTTTACATATATATGTTATTTGAAAAACTGGTCCTCTTTTAATGTAATTTATAGCCTAGTGGTGTGATGGCCATTAATTATATAATTTCATGAAAATGTATATATTTAAATCTTTATATTATATGTGATATTAAGTAAATGATCACTGGTCTGAATTTACATCCAAGAACAGAGATGGCTTCCATGGGGCAAAATACAGCTGAGATCTGGGAGCCAAGTAAGAGTTGACTAGGCAAAGAGAGAAATTTTATTTCTAATGAATGGGACAATGTCTTGACGGCCTTGAAGAAACTTGGAGAATTTGGGGAATTAAAGGAATTTCAGAGTGGCTGGAATGCTGAGATAACAAGAGGAATAAAAGGCTGATGTGCCACTCAAAGGAAGAAATCACACTATATAGAGCATTGAAATCACTTGTACACATTTTTGTCTTTATCCTACTCATAATGAAGAATAATTTGAGACATTTTCTGGTAGGCATAGGAGGAGGACTGGATAAAATTATTAATTTCTGTTGTGTCTGCAATGGAAAATGGACTAGAGAAAAATCAGATTAAGTTGGTACTGAAATAATCCAAGCAAGGGATGGTGCTGGGTTTGACTAGCCTGTAGAAACAGAAGGCAGATAGAAGAGGGTAAGTTTGACTTATTTGGGACATAGTGATATGGCTTTACTGTGAATTAGACATGAGGCTAGATCAATGAATGGATACCGTTGCAATTTATTAGCAAAAATTAACTTAATTTCTCTATATTTCCTCCACAATGCTTTATACATCGAAAGCCAACTGGTTGAATTGACTGATCACGTGAAATCTGTCAGTGACTGCATAGAGACAACCAAATACTAGAGGAAAAAGTCATATTGCTGAGCTCTTTTTGAAGTGGTGATCACATTTTCAAAAGAGCATTCAATATAGGTCAGTAATGATACTTAATTTCTGATTCAATATCTGAGAATGCTTTTCTAGTATATATGCTTAAACCCACCTTGAAAATCCCAGCTGAACATAACATCTTCAAATAGATTGAAAAAAGATGATTCATATAAATGGGATTGCACTCACCAATTCTGTTATCTTTATCTGTAAAGATTTTCTGTCTTCCTCCCTGTTTATATAGATGGAAGAAGTGAAGTGTGTCTCATTTAGAAAAAATTAACCTCTCCAATTATCCAGTTATACACTTCTTTTCTTTCCTTATGGATACCATTTTTTGCATTTATTGTTCTTTCCCATAACAAAAAATTGTATACATGATCTTTATTAGATCATGTATATATGCATAAAAGAGCATCTAGTAACTTTCATATTTAAAACAGTCAGGCTTTGCCTTAACTGCACCTTTTTTTCCAACTACTATTTCTCTATCACCTTTCCTAAGAGAACATCTCAAAAGAATTTTCTATACTCATTGTCACATGTTTCTCATTTCTCAAGTACTCTGTAGCCCATTACAACCTAGGGCTGGAAGGATAATTATTGAAGTTACTTTAACCTGTAAATTGTCAAATCCAAGATTCACTTCTCTCTCTCTTTTTTTTTTATTTCACTCAGCATCTCTACAATATTTAACATAGTTGACCACAGTCTCTGTTTATGGCACATGTGAATCTCTTTGCTACTGTGACAGGTTAAATAATGACCCAAAGTATCCACATTCAAATCCCAGAATTTGTGAATATGTTTACACCTTAACATAGTAAAAGTGACTTCGCTAATGAGATTAGAATAAGGGACATGAGATGGGGAGATTATACTGGATTATCTGAGTAGGACCAATGTTGTCTTAAAAGTCCTTACAAGAGATATTTAGGACAGTCTCAGAGATGTGACAACCGAAACAGAGTTTAGAGTAATGAATGCAGGAAGCCTCTAGAATCTTAAAAAGACAAAGAAAAAGATTCTTCCCTAGAATGCAGCCCTGCCCACCCATTTTAGACTTCTGACCTCCAGAAATGTAAATTTGTGTGATTTTAAGCCACTAAATTTATAGTAATTTTACATCACCAATAGAAAACAAATGCAGTTATTATGACACTGAATATTCTGATTTATTTTTTCTTAACATATTGGTCAATATTTTCATATCTTCTTTACTCGTTCTGTCTCCTCCTCTTGAAATAAATCTTGGGGCACCACAGGTCTTGGTTTTGAGGTTTCATCTAGTCATCATCTGTGTATGCTCTATATTGCATAGTGTTTCAGTGGATTTAAATACCTTGTATATGTTGATGGCTCTCCATCCCCAATTTCTCAGTCTTTACAGTGAACTTAAACTGTCTACTTAAAAGTTCTGTTTTATGTTTGACAGGCACATCAAACTCCACATGACTAATCTAGAAGTAGCTCAATTTCTCCCTCTCTTTAAATGACACTGCTATCTTTCCATATACTCCAGGCAATTCTCTGTTTATTATCTTACATTCAATCTAAAATCAAGTACTCTGCCAAAATTTATCCCAAATCTGTCCACATTCTCCATCTCTTTTTTCACTATCTTAGTGCAAACCACAATAATTCTAAGTTGATTATTAAATTGTTGCTACTATTCTTTTTTTTCTTACTTTCTCTATAATCCAATGGTTACATGTCAAACAAAGGTTTTTTTTTTTTAAACAATTATTTCACTCTCAAAAATAAAACCCTTCAATTGTTTCCCATCTATCTTTTAATTAAACCTAATATTTTCAGTATGGCTTATAAGTCCCTATGGAGTTTCACCTTAAAGATTAAGGTTAGAAAATTGTAGTAGTGGGGTGCTTGGGCGGCTCAGTCAGTTGAGTGTCCAACTCTTGGTTTCAGCTCAGGTCATGATCTCATGGTTCCTGATATCGAGTCCTGCACAGGACTGTGCACTGACAGAACTAGGCTCATTAACTTACATTTTACTGATGTGGAAGCATATTCTCTCTCTCTGTCCCTCCCCCATTCATGCAGACATTCTCTCTCTCTCCTTCTCAAAATAAATAAACTTAAAAAAATTGTAATAGAAGATATTGGAAATGTAGGCATAATACAAGGAGTGTTTGATGTCTTACTAAAGACTGAGCTTTTCTCTATGGTTGAAAATATAGTTGTACAGAACTTACATGACAATGTCAGATCTGCCTTTTTGAATGACTGACATTAATGAGGAGAGTTACTGAAATGAGAAATTATTGAGATATAAATTATTATGGATCCTGATAGGGAACAGTGGACCCCAGTGGGTAGAAGCTTATAGAAGCACAGTGAATCAAGCCATTCTCTTGTCCTAATACTGTTTTTCAAAGTTATATGCTTTTCTTTCTTGTACGCCTGGAAAGTCAGAGTTTTAAAATGATCTTAGTGGTAGTTAGATGATACATTTATCTTATAAATAAGAAGACTAGATAGATACTGAGTGGTTAGGAAATGTTCCTTAAGTCATGTACACAGTGAGGACACGTGTAATTTTGTAATGTTACATATATGTGTATATTTTATGTGTGTGAAATTATATACCTTATTAGAGTATATAAGGGTTTTTTACATTTTTATAGAAGATTTTTCAACATTCTGTGATAACTCCAAAGCATTAACAGAAGAGGTAAGTAAAGTCACTTGACTAAGCAACATCAAGCAAATAGGACACAGACTAGAATTTAGGTTTCCAGATTGTTCTTCATTTTTTGTTATATTGGATGTCAAGTTCAGGGGATGTGTCTTGCCAACAGACCCTGAACATTGAATGTGATTTCTTGTCAATATCCTAATCTGATCAGTCTAAGAAGGACCCCAAAACATCTCAAGAGAGAAGTCCTAAGAGTAGGAAAGGAAGAACTAGGCTCATTAACTTACATCTTACTGATGTGGAAGCATATTTTGCATTACAGTTAAACTCAAATGTCACTACTTCATTTAACATTTTTTTCTTCAAGCAAGAAATTTCAATGTCTATTAATGATATAATAAAAAAGAACAATTGCTTTTATGTTTAATTAGGTGCTATCTATAATATTTTATTTATATAGTATTATGCTTTCCATTTTAAGCTGTAAGATATAAAATAATTCTCATTTATATTAGTATTCTTCAGATAGTATTTTAGAGAAGAATTCTAGGGAGATTGAAGTCAGTCTTCATGAATACCAAGTAGATCCAATACAGAGGCACGCAGATCAGCTTCTTAAAACTGAGTTGGCAGTAAAATACCTGATTGGCATTGAGGGATTTTAGGAAAAATTTTTTCTACCTTCTAAGGAAAAAATGCTCACTGTTCATTTATTCAAGAATATTTACTCAGGACCAGTTAACCAAAGTGAATTGGAGCATAGATTTTCTAGAAACCTGCTTCTACAACTCTCTAGGTATATAACCCTGGGCCAGTTAAGTAACCTTTTACTCAGTGTTCTCATCTGTAACCCTTCTGATGGGGTAGTTGTATTAAATGAACAGAATTTATAACATTTAGCATGAAAATACAATTTTGTAAAACACTCAGAAAAATTTTTAATTATCCTTTGTAAAATAATTAAAACAGACATGATACAGGCATAACCCCTCTCCCTTTCCCCACAACCCAATCCCTCTCTTTTTTCTACATGTGTCTGCCCTGAATACTTGATGAAAAGACAAACTGCAAGGTTTACAAAGTTCTCAAAGGAACTATTTTGAAATTGCTATAATCCCAAGAAAGGGACATGAAGCTGGGATAATTCAAACATGTCCAGCCTTTATACACAAAGGAAACTGCAACTTGATCCAAACAACAATGAAACATGCTCTCTTCTTTGTCCTATAAAAACCAGAAACATGCTTTGGCTCAGGATATTACCTGGTCTTTAGCTGTTCCTTGATGCATATCAGGTCAGTTAAGCCTTTAACCTTGATTTGGGTAACATAAACTATATTTTTTTTTTCTTGACGACCATCACTAAAATAGAAGTTCACTGGATGTAAGTTCACTAGAATTAGGGATATAAGTGCCTAGATCATTGACTAGCATACAGAAGGTGCTCAGTTTGTATTTGTTGAATGAAGGAATGAGAATCTACATTGTGCCAGGAACTGTGGTAGTGGTGATATAATCATGAACAGGGCTAATAAAATTTTCCCCTTATGGGTCTTACATGGGTGTTGTATAAATTCTTGATATATTTTGGATGCTAAGCCTTTATTGGATGTGTCATTTGTAAATGTTCTCTCCCTAGGGAATGGGAGATGCCTTTTAGTTTTGTTGATTGTTTCCTTTTCTGTGCAGAATCTTTTTATTTTGATGAAGTCCCAGTAGTTTACTTTTGCTTTTATTCCCCTTGTCTCAGTAGACATATCTAGAAAAATGTTGCTACAGCCAATGGCAGAGAAATTACTGCCTGTGTTCCCTTCTAGGATTTTTATGGTTTCAGGTCCTTATGTTTAGATATTTTTGAGTTTATTTTTGTGTATAGTGTGAGGAAGTGATCCAGTTTCATTCTTTTACATTTTGCTGTCCAGTTTTATCAACACCATTTGTTGAAGATACTGTCTTATTTCCATTGCATATCTTGCCTCCTTTGTCAAAGATTAATTGACCCTCAGTCATGGGTTTATTTCTGGACTCTATATTCTATTCTTTTGATCTATGTGTCTCTTTTGGGGCCAGTGCCATATTGTTTTCATTACTACAGTTTTGTAGTATATGTTGAAATCTGGGGTTGTGATATCTCCAGTTTTGTTTTGTTTTTTTCTTTTTTAAGATTGCTTTGGCTCTTCAAGGTCTTTTGTGGTTCCATACAAATTGTAGGATTATTCATTCTAGTTCTGTGGCAAATACTGTTAGTATTTTCAAACATATGTATTTGATATATGTGTATTACAATATACGTACATATTTTGATAAGTATGTAGAGTGCTTTGGGTTGTATAGAGATTTTAACAGTTTTTGTTCTTCCAGTCCATGAGCATGGAGTATCTTGCCATTTGTTTGTGTCATCTTCTATGTCTTTCATCAGTGTTTTATTGTTTTCTGAGTATAGGTCTTTCAGCTCTGGGTTAAATGTATTTCTAGATATTTTATTATTTTTGGTGCAATTATAAATGAGACTGTTTTCTTAATTTCTCTGATACTTCATTATTAGTGTATAGAAATGCAACTGATTTCTGTATATTGATTTTGTAAACTGTGACCTTACTGAATTCATTTATCAGTTCTAGTGTCCTTTTTTTTTTAATGCTCATTTATTTTTGAGGGGGGGGCAGAGAGAGAGGGAGACACAGAATTCAAATCAGGCTCCATGCTCTGAGCTGTCAGCACAGAGCTGAACATGGGGCTTGGACCCAAGAACTATGAGATCATGGCCTGAGCCAAAATTTGATGCTTAACCAACTGAGCCACTCAGATGCCCCTTGGATATTTTATATAGAGTATCATGTCATCTGCACATAGTGAAAATTTGACTTCTTCTTTGCCAATTTGTATGCTTTTTATTTATTTCTATTGTCTGATTGCTGTGGATAGTAATATATTGAATAAAAGTGGTGAATAAGAGTGGATATCCTTGACTTGTTCCTGACCTTAAGAGGAAAAGCTCTGTTTTTCAATATTGGTATGATGTTAGCTATGGGTTACTGATGTATATTCCCCCTTTTCCTACTTTCCAGAGGGTTTTTGTCATGAATGGGTATTGTATTTTGGCAAATTGTTTTTCTGCATCTATTTTGAAATGATCATATGGTTTTTATCCTTTCTCTTGTTGATGTGATGTATCGCAAGGATTGATCTGTGAATATTGATCACCCTTGTGTCCTAGAAATAAATCCCATTTGATTGTGGTGAATGATTTTTTAATGTTCTTTTGATTTTGGTTTGCTAATATTTTGTTTAGCAGTTTTTTTGCATCTAAGTTTGTCAAGGATTGTTGGCCTGTAGTTCTCTCTCTCTCTCTCTCTCTCTCTCTCTTCTCTCCCCTCCCCCCCTCTTTTTTTTTTTTTTTGTAGTGTCTTTATCTGGTTTTGTTATCCAGGTAATGCTGGACTCAGAAGGAATTTAGAAGTTTTCCTTCTTCTCATATTTTTTGGAATAGTTTGAGAAGAAAAGGTATTAAGTCTTCTTTAAATGTTTGGTAGAATTCACCTGTCAAGGTAGTTGATCGTTGGCTTTTGTTTGCTGGGAGGTTTTTGATTATTGATTCAATTTCATTGCTGATAAATGTGTATTCAAATTTTCTGTTTCTTCCTTATTCAATTTTGGGAGGTAATATGTTTCTAGGAATTGATCCATTTTTTTCTCAGTTGTGCTGCAGTTTATTGGTATATAATTTTTCATAATATTCTCTTATAACCCTTTATATTTCTGTGGTGTTGGTTGTTATTTCTCTTCTTTCATTTCTGATTTTGTTTGAGTCCTTTCTCTTTCTCTATTTCACTCTTTTGAAGAATCTGGCTGCAGGCTTATCAATTTTTATGATTTCCAAAAATCTAGCTTCTGGGTTCATAAATCTAGTTTATTGTTTTTGCAGTTTCTTTTTCTATTTTTTAAAATTTCTTTTCAGATCTTTATTATTTCCTTACTTCTACTGTTTTTGGGTTTTGTTTGTACTTTTTCTAGCTCCTTTAAGTATGTTTGATACATGATGTCATATTTTAGATCCTTTTTTTGTTTTACATCCTTTTATTTTGTGAATTCCTTGACTACTTTTTGTAGATATACTTAATTTTCTGCCTTTTTGCTTCCTACCTTTTATCCAATCATGGTCTTTCCTTTCCACTCAAAAAGTCCACTTTAGCATTTTTTATAGGGCTCAGGTTGGTGGTCATAGACTCTTTCAACTTGTTTGTCTGGGAAACTCATTATGTCTCCTGGTATTCTCAATGATAGCCTTGATGGATAGAGTATTCTGTTAAATATTTTTTTTCCCCTAGCACTTTGAATGTATCATGCCATTCCCTTATGGACTGCAAAGTTTCCCTTGAAAAATCAGCTGATAGACCTATGGGGTTTCCCTTGTATGTAACTATTTGCTTTTTCCTTGCGGCTTTTAAAATTCTCATTTTGTCACTACTTTTTGCCATTTTAATTACTATGTGTCTTAGTATAAACCTTATTTGGTTGATTTTGTTGTGGGCTCTCTGTGCCTCCTGGATCTGATTTCTGTTTCCTTCCCTAGATTCAGGAAATTTCAGATATTATTTCTTCAAATAAATTTTCTGTCCAGTTGTCTTTCTGTTTTCCTTTTGAGATCCCTATAATGTGAATGTTATTATACTTGATAGTGTTGTTTAGTTCCCTTAATCTATTTTCATTTTTTTATTAGTCTTAGATCTTGTATTCTGAAACTTTGCTGTAATAATAATGTCATCTGTGATTCTTGTACTTGGCTAAAATTGTTAGTATAATGTTGGAAAGGAATTTTGAGGAATGACATCTCATTTCCTTATGCCTGATCTTAGTGGGAAAGCTTTGAGTTTCTCACTATTAAGTATGATGTTAGCTGCAGGTTTATTTTTATTTTATCATTTGTTTATTTTAGAGAGAGAGAGAGCATACACAAGCAGTGGGAAGGGAGGGAGGGAGGGGGAGAGAGAGAGAAAATGAATCTTAAGCAGACTCCATGCTCAGTGTAGAGCCTGACACGGGGCTCAATCCCATGACTCTGAGATCATAACCTGAGCTGAAACCAAGAGTCAGACACTCAACTGACTGAGACGCCCAGGTGCCTTTAGTACAGTCTTTATTTAGATAATAGTATCATGTTGAGGAAGTTCCCCTTTTTTGCTAGTTTACTGAAAGTTTTTATTATGAATAGGTGTTAAATTCTGAGGCACCTGGGTGGCTCAGTTGCTTAAATGTCCAACTCTTGATTTCAGCTCAGTCATGATCTCATGGTTCATGAGATCAAGCCTCACGTCAGGCTGTATGCTGACAGCATGGAGTCTGCTTGGGGTTTCTCTCTTTCCCTCTCTCTGCTCTCTCTCTCTCTCTTAAAATAAATAAAAATTTTAAAAAATAGGTGTTAAATTCTGTCAAATGCTTTTTCTACATTTATTGATCTGATTATGTTATTTTAATTTGTTAGCTTGTAATAACCTATTTTACTGTTCAAATGTTGATTATGGCCCACTCAACTCATTTTATGACCCCTTGTAGGGTCATACCTTAAAAAGAAAATCTATGTGACTTCATGATTCATTGGATCTGACAAGTCAGTAAGTAGAAATTGAGGATGAGAGGGAAAAAATGCTTGTTTAGAAACATGTATAGGTAATGGAACTGATTTTGAGATAAGAGGAGGCTTAAGTTTGGGGTTATGCTTATTTCTTTTGTCATCTATGAGATTTTCAGTGGAGGTAGCTAGTACTTGGCTAAATACTGTTCTGGAATTCACTGAAGAAATTTGGACTTGATAGGAGTATAGAATTTTTAGTAGCATATGAATTGATACTGACTTCAAAATCTGACCATAGCAATTAATGGCTGTCAAACAGTGGGCAAATTAATTCCACTCTTTTCAACCCTTTGTTTCTTTATGTCTACAATGGAGAACACAAAAAAATAATCCTGGTCAGGATTAGATTGAAATGGTACCTCTGGAGTGTTTAGCATATAACTGGTACTTATAAGTGTTCAATACTGGCTATTATTACTACTAATTTTCTGAGTCCCTAAATACATTATAGGTTAGCTAAGGATAATCAATCCCTGCTTATGTAACCTGATCACAACTGCCTGTACTTCCCCGAGTACAGCATTATTAAAGAATAAATCAATAGGGGGTTTCTCCATTTTACCTCAGCCTACCTGACAAAAAAAATTGGGATAGGAACCAAATAAGGATACTTCAAGAGTATATATAAGGCAACTCATAATTAATGGTGGCTTAAAGAAAGGAGTTGTTTTTGTTTGTTTGTTTTCACAGTAACAAGTTTATAGGTGGAGAGCTCACTGTGATAAGGCAGTCCTGAACATAGGCTTCACCCATCTTACTGTGCTATCCTCAATGTGTTGGCTTTAGTCATTATCATTGTTACCTGACTGTTTCAAGATGATGGCTCCATTTTCACACATCCTATTTCCATTAGAGGAGTTAGAGAGTTGAAAGAAAAGGATCATACAACACTTCTAGGGTCACCTTTTTGCACATGATACCTCTTGGAATTGTGTGGTACAGAAATTGCATAATAACTTACTTTTTGTAAGGAGAAAAGGGAAAAGAATAATGTGTAAGCAATTAAATGTCTTCCACCAGTGGCTAATACAAAGCCTGGCACATAAAACCTGATTAATCAGACGACTGGATGAGATCCCAGAAAATGGACAGGAAACAATTCCTAGGGCAGTTATTTAATAGACTTGTTCAGGGAATGTATGATCTTAAGACAGATTTTTTTTTTTACACAAGGGCATACTCCTTTACATGTTTTTAAATAGATTTTTAATAAAATTTCTTTCACTTGAGAAATATTAGATTAGATGCATATTATGTTCACCCACATGTGATGTGAGTGAGAGAGCAACAATTTATACATGACCAGTGAAGAATGACCAGTCAATTTTATGAGGCAGAAAGCAGGCTTAGGCAAAATACTGTGCCAAACAAACATTTAGAGATTGGACAGAGGAAACAGGCCTGAGAAGTGACCAGAGAGATCACAAAACAAAACATTCTCAAAAGAATTCAGAGTTAGCAGTTTGTCTGCTGCTAACAGATTAAAGTGGTAAGAAAGTTGGACTTATCTAGCACCCAGAAACCCAGAATTTTTATCAGTGTGTGATTTATGTTAAAGCAATTATAGTGAAGTATTTGAGGATCAAGTTACAGAATAGATGAATGAGTATTAAGTGAGGAAATGAAAGATGTAGGATTGAGAATTCTTTCAAGATTGTTATATATAAAGGCGAAGACAGTGATAGTGTAGCAGCTCAGGGAAACGTGAGTTGGGGTAGCTTATTTTTTAAAGATATTAATGTGAAGATAGTTTGATAAAAATGTGCAAAAGTAGAGGAACAGGGAGTGCAACCAGGAAAATACAGGAAAGCAAGGGAATAATATATAAATGGTAAGGAAACTAAGGCAGAAGCCTACATGTGCAGAAAAGAGAAGGTATGAAATTATAATCCCAATGAAGGGTCAGCTTCAGACCCTTAGGGGTCATCAGGGAATGTGGATTTCAGAAGACTTTTCCAGGATCCCCAGAACTGATCAGAGTGGCTCATTATATGCCTAACTTATTTGTGCAAACAATATGGTTTATGATGAACACCTGCTTCCCTTCTGGGAGTCTGAAATTTTGATATAAGCTAGGCAGAGAGTGCCTCCCTATGTGACCAGCCCCCAGTAAAAGCCTTTGGCACTGAGATCCTAATAAGCTTTTCTGGTAGACAGCATTTTCCACCTGTTACAACTCCTTGTTGGAGGAATTAAGGGTGTTCTATTAACTCCAGTGAGAGAGGACTCTTGATTTCCCTTGGATGTACCTCATATGCCCTTCCCCTTTACTGACTTTGCCTTGTATCCTTTCCTCTGTAATAAATCATAACCATAACTATATGCTGAGTCTTACAAGCTCTTCTAATGAATTATTGGAACTTGAGATCTTCTTGGGGCCCTGATACACCATGGAATGGAAAGCACATTTTGTGGTACAAGGTGAAGAATGTCTATTCCCCATAACTGGGGAACAGAGATTGGGTCAGGATAACAGATTGTCTTAAAGAACCCTGAGAGTGTTTTGAATAGCCATCTGATGAAAAAGAGTGAGGAAAATTTAGAATAAGGTATTTGAGAAAAATGAAGTTTAAAAATAATCTGTATAATTTAAGAGATCTAACTAGAAAAATATAAGTGGTGTGCCAATGAGTACCCATAGCTCAGGTTCATTTGCAATCATGAGGTTATAAAGATGCTGCTCTGTGTGTTTGTGTGCAAGCACATTAATCCAGCAGCTCTGAGAATCCTGTGTGCTGTCAGAAGGATAATGGTTGAATCATTTCATTGTCAGAGCTTTACTAAGTATTTGCAATGTCATGATGATGGGAACATTTTTAGGAAAGCAGTTTATGTGAAGAAACGTAGGATTTTAGCTTTCTGGGAAAGAAAAATCAAGAAAGGATCATAGAGTTTTGTAGGAAAACAAGGAAAAAGTAACGGGTATCCCTATGAGGAGGACTGGAACAGACTACTGAAAAACAGCAAGTGAGAAAGGCTGTAGCTGATGAGGAAATTGAAATGGTGACTACGGTGCATGGAAGGTGGTGTCTCCATAATTAAATCCATGTCCTAACCCCAGGAACCTGTGAATGTGACTTCGTTTGGAAGAAGTGTCTTTCGGTTGTAAGTAGAGATTTCAAGATGGGATCCTCCTGGATAAATCCAATGGCAAGTATCCCTTATAAGAGACACAAGAGAAAAGATAAAGTTCTATGAAGACAGTGGCAGGGCTTGGAGTTATGCAGCCATAAACCAAGGAATGTGTGGAAGCATTAGAAGCTGGAAGGGGCTAGGAAGGTCTCCCCTGGAGATTGCAGAGGGAGTGGGGCCCTGACAACACTTTGATTTTGGACTTAGAACCTCAAGAACTGTGAGAAAAAAAATTATGTTTTAAGCCACCAACTTTGTGGTAATGCGTTACAGCAAACCTAAGAAACCAATACAATGATTGTGAAAAGTATGATTAAATTGGAGTGATGTGAAGATCATTAAAAATGACGAAGTCAAAGACATGATATAGGTTATTGAATCTGTCATCCATGTGGAGTTAGGTGTCTCCCAGAATAAAAACAGTAACTAGAGAAGAGAAAAAGACAAGTAGGAATAGTATGAAATACATCAAAAGGAATATATAACATATTATATGTAATTGATTTATAATTTTAAAATATTATGCAAGTAAAAATCATATTGGAGGGTTTCTATGAAGAGAGCATAATTATATTAATTGCTGTTGTTTTATTTTAAACATCGTCTTTTACTTTATATATTAATGAGAAATATCTGAATGCTTTCAGTTTTACTTATGGGGGCCTACAAATGAACATCTAGGAATTCCAAAATTGGCATAATTATTTCTTTTTTTTAGATTATTTGTTTTGAAAGAGAAAGAGTGTGCACACATTAATGGGGGAGGGGTAGAGAGAGGGAGAGAAAGAATCCCAAGCAGGCTCCCTGCTATCAGTGCAGGCACCTGGGTGACTTAGTCAGTTAAGTGTCCGGCTCTTGATTTTGGCTCAAGTCATGATCTCATGATTCATGAGATCGAGCCCCACGTTGTACTCTGCACTGATGTCATGGGGCCTGCTTGGGATTCTCTCCCTTTCTCTCTACACTTACCCTGCTCTAACATGCCTGTATTCTCTTGCAAAAAAGTAAATAAACATTTAAACAAGGAAACAAACAAAAACCTACCACATGTGTGGTATACCATGCTGTTGCCCTCAATTGCTTCTGCTGAAATATTTCAATTCCTTTATTGCAGTCCAGGGGCCGAGGTCGTTGCAACAACATTTATAATATGCCGAACATCATATCTTAAATCCTCTGTCAGTCCTTTTGACATTGTTATATCAACTCCTGCTCATTTCCAAAGAAATTATTGACCTCCAAAGTTTCATAGCTAGTCAGTGCTTGGCAGTTAGGGACTTGAAAATAGGTTTTTTGAACTTCTAAGACTATACTTCTTCCCTTTCACCAGATTTTCCTGAAGCAAGAAAGGAAGGTGCAAGTCAGTTATGCTTCTTCTCATGAAAACGAGGTTGTCCCTGAGTTTTGTGTAAAATGTCAAATGAGTGATTTAAATTATGAGGGCCTGCATTTTTAAACCTAACAAATGATTGGTGGGGTCATTTTGCTTAATTGTTGTGGCATCTCTGAAATATCATATCATTTTAGCACTTTCCTAATCTATAAAATGATGTGATACATTTTAACAACTCAGTTTTATATTTGGCCTTTCAAAAGCATCATGCTTTATGGTCCATCAGCTATATAGTGGCAATAACCAGAGATATTTTGTTCGTGGCATAAGCTGCAGTCAGACTCTTTCATTTCACTTGCATAGGCTCTCTCTAGAAAAAATAGATAAATAATATCTAATGAGTAAATTTTAGGAAAATATAATATTGGTGATGCAATAGAAATAAATACAGCAGGGTATGCATCCTTTTTAATTGACTTTTTTCTTCTTTATAGTTCAGTAATTATGCCAACTTATTCTAACTTCCATACCAACGTCCAACTATTTGATGTATAAATATGTTAAAAACCCACATAAAATTTTGCTCTAACATACTGATAGTTTTGTATTATTTCAGTTGGTATCTGTTTTCTATACCTTGAAAAATAGTCATCATGTACATGGCATACTAGTTTTCAAAAACTAAATTAAAATCATATTGATCATAATGCAATCAATTAAAATTATTTGGTAGACATCTAGAATGATATGGTAATAATGAAAAGTAACAATTATAATACTCTAAAATGACTAAGAATTACTAACCTATATATAATCCTGTCTAATAAATAACTGTGATAGAGAGGTGGCTGAGTGTCAGTTCCACACTATTATTATTCATTGATTGTGGCCTTCATTATTTCAATATGTTTAATCTACTATATGCAAATAGAAGAATAACCTAGTTTTACCTTTTTCAATAGTTATTCATATCATTTTGGTTGTCATAGGCAAATCTGCTATATAATAATTCAAGTTATTTTCTTCCTCCTTTCCTTCCTTCTATCCATGCTTTTGTTCTAAACTGTTTATTCATGATATCTGATATTTCTAGATATCTGATGCTTCTAACCCAAATAGTTTAGCCCCAGCTGATTAAAGCAGAATTAGTATGTTGGAGAGAATTGATGTCATATTCTGGATCATGTGGCCTATCTGATCAAGCTGAATGGACTGGGGATACACAACTGACTTCAAATCAGCCAATCCATTGGGTTTCCAACAATTTATAAGATAGCCTATTTTGAAATGTTCTGGTAAAATCAAGATAAATTTGTAAGCACATATTTTCTCTTAGATGTACACAAGAAAGGAACAATCTTCAGATGGGTAAGTAAAGAGAAGACACACAAAGGAGCCAGTAGCTAAGAGCTAAGACACGGATTAGACATTTATATTGCCTGTAGTGTTGAGTTGTTTCCATTTTGGAGCTAGTATACATAAGGAAACTTTAAAATTTTGTGTAGAAGTCTTTGTGTATAAATATGTTTTCATTTCTCTTGGATAAATAGCTGGGAGTGAAATTGCTGGGTCATGTGGTGAGTGACTGTTTTAATTGTATAAGAAATTACCAAAATACTTTTTGAGGTAATTGGACGATTTTGTATTCCCGTTTGCAGTGCATGAGAGTTTCAGTTGCTCCAAGTGTCTTTAAGGCTTGAAATTGTCAATGTTTTAATGTTTGCCATTCTGGTATGTTTGCAGTGATATTAATTTTTCCTCGTTTTTCTAATGACTGATGATGAGCATTTTTCCATGTGTGTAGTGGCCATTAATTAATCTTTTCCATACTGTCTGTTTAAATATTCTGCCCATGTTTTAGATTATTTTTGTCTAGTTATTACTGAGGTATAATGGCTTATATATTTTGTATGAAAATCCTTTATTAGAGATATATTTATTAAATAGATAAGTGGAAGCAAAGGAGGAACAAAGCAAGAAAGAAAAAAAAGCAGATAACATTTTTCCCCCACTCAGTAGCTTGCCTTTTCATTTTCTTAATGGTAATATTTTAAGAAGTTTTAATTCCAATGAAACCCATTTCTACCAATTTTTTTAAGGTTTTTTGTATTTACTCTAAGAAATTTTTGCTTATCCTGCTTTTACAGGAATTTTTCATATATATATTATTTGCTTTTATGCTTTCATATTTTAATGCTTTAGTTAGATCTATGATTGATCTAAATTACTTTTTGTACGTTGGTGTAAGGTAGAGGTTGAAGTTTCTTTCTATAAGATTATCCAATTTTTCCACCCACATCTATTGAATTATGTGTGATTCATTTTATTTAAGTCTAGTTTGTTTGTGTGGATCTAGAGTGGCTTTTACCCTGACAAATATTTAACCTTACCACTAAAATTCTTTTCTTTGACTTTTCTACTAGATGCTTAATCAATCTAGGAATAGTAACACTTTGGCTGGGGAGATCTTAAATGCCTCCTACTCCTGTGTTAACTCTGTAAACTATGAAGTTTACAGCTCCCTTTTAGTTCTTTTCTTTGTAGAATTTCACCCCACATATTTATGTTTTGGTATTCAACAAAGATACAAACAGTCCACTATGCTTATTTCTGGACCCCTTTTACTGTTTATGTCCTGCCTTTTTGCAAGGCTGGAAAATTCCAGCCACTACAGACTTCAGGACCTTTGATTTTCTCTCAACTCAGATTGCGATTAACTGTTTGGGATTCTTTACCTGCTCCCTTGGAATGTGCCTGGAAGCAGAGAAAGTATCAGCAATTGTTTCCTTTCTAAGAAGGATCATAGCAGATCGTTGCGTGCTGGCCAATATCTGAAAACAGTTATTATACATGTGTTTATATATGTTATATATAGTTATATTTTTAAGATAGAGGAATTAATCTTCTCCCTGTTTTTCCATAATGGTTTCAACTCTAACATTTTGAATTTAGTTTTTTAACCATTACCATGAGCAAGACACTGTTGACATTTTGCCAATTAGAGAATTGATATTGACAAAGATTAAGAATATTTCCCAAGTTCAAACTGCTAACAAGTCTTTAACTCAAGATTCTAAACTGTGTGTGTTTTCTTTTTTATTTGTTTAATTTTTTTAATGTTCATTTATTTTTGAGAGAGAGAGACAGACAGACAGACAGACCATGAGTAGGGAAGGGTCAGAGAGAGAGGGAGACAGACTCCAGGCTCTGAGATATCAGCACAGAACCCAACGTGGGGCTTGAACTCACCAACTGCAAAATCATGACCTGAGTTGAAGTCAGACATTTAACCAACTAAGCCACCCAAGTGCCCTGTATGTGTTTTATGTCCATATGATTTTCTATTATCCTATTCTATTCATATTTTGATGAAAAAATAGGGCAACTTAGGCATTGATAAGAGTAGATATAAATTTTAAATTCTTTTTAAAAATGTTTTATTTATTTATTTTGAGAAAGAGAAAGAGAAAGAGGGAGGGAGCGACGGAGGGAGGGAGAGAGAGAATATCCCAAGCAGGCTCCATGCTGTCAGTATGGAGCCTGATGTAGGGCTTGAACTCATGAACCATGAGATCATGACTCAAGCCAAAATCAAGAGTCAGACACTTAACCAATTGAGCCACCCAGGTACCCCTAGAGTAGATATAAATTCTTGTCTGACAACTTCAGATATGTAAAATATCTATGATTGATTCATAAGTGGGTATGGGAGACACATGGGCATGATTCTGCCAAATATGTTGTTTATGGAAATATAAGTTGTAAATGTCTTAGGATAGCCTTGGAAGTTATGTTAATAAAATTAGCAGCCAATTTTGAACAAGAAAATAGAAGAAATAGGTCTGTATGTGGGGATAAGTATTTTTCCAACTGACTGTAGACATCCATAAGACAGTGCTTTCAGTCCAAAACTGAGAGCAGGACAATTGTTAGAGAAGAGATGTATTAGATAGTTTAGATAGCCAAAAATAAATAAATAGAACAGGATGGTTAACTGCTAGAACTAGTAGATAGGATGAATTAAAGCAGAATAAAAGGTGATTCTAAATATGGACCAATAAAAGAATGGTTGTAACCCTATATATGTTGAGCTCATTCTAACATAAAAATTCAAAGTAAAATTTGTTAGCAAAGAGAAAGGTGTGTATATATATGTCTATCTATCTATCTATCTATCTATATAATTGATTATATCTATATAATCTATAATATTGATTATATATTATATATATATAATATTGTGGTTCTTGTGCAATATCATCAATGAAACAGATGTCCATTTCTTTATTTCACCATCCTATACACAGCTCCCACTATCAAGCTTCCATTGTGTGGTTTAAGAGTATGGTTCAAGAACTTCATTTATGGTATCCTCATTGCAGGAAGAGGTAACAGCAGAAGTGTAGATGGAGTTGGTCCACCTTAAACAGACAGACCCAAACAACACTGCTGCTCACATCTAATTCACCAAAATTTGGTCATACTGCCAAACTCATGGAAAAAGAAGCAAAAGAAATGTTTACTTTGACTAACAGCAAGCATAAGCCCCTAAAATCTAGGCCTGGTATTAAAGAGAATAGGAGAATGGATGCTGGACTATGCACACAGTATTTTCTATATCAACATCCATTTCATTTACTAAAAGAGTAGGTTGGAAGGAAGATTACAAACTTAATGTAGTTTGTCTTGAGTATTTACATGCTATCTAGTCATATATGTGGTAATTTCAAGTGTATAATCACAAATGTGAATATGAAAGAAGGTGTATATTGGGGAGTGTATATTATTTGGATTACATATTTAGAAATCTAGTTATTTTGTAGAAAAATACACAAATAGCAAGAGAGACCAAGACACTTTTAGAGACACAATGAGTAATATTTACGAGTGACTCTGAAGTGGTCTTAAAGAAGCAGATATATTCTTCTCTATCCTGTTTGCAACTGCACACCAAAGCTACTTAACAGTTCTATCTTCTTGAGCTGTGTATGTATATATTTCAAAAGATACCATCTTCTATCATCTTGTGATACTTCCCTACCACTTTCATTCAATTCACTTCAGTTATACTGGCCTCTTTATTTCTTAAATTCTCCAAACTCACTGCCCTACCCCCTCCACCTGTGCTGGAGCTTTTTGTTTTTGCTATTGATTAGGCTTAAACTTCCCTGTCTCTCTATATCTTCATGGGTCAGTTCCTTGCCTCCAGTGTGTCTTACCTCAGGGATCACCCGTACATTGATGTCTTATATGACCACCACATTTAGAATTACAAACCTTCACCACAGCATTTATTTTCCTTTACTGTCTTTTTTTCCCCTCTCCATAGTATTCATTACCACTTGTCATGCCATATGTTCTTTTTTATTTGTATTTAATTTTTATTTTTGTTTAATGTTGACTATATTTTAGTCAATGCTTTATTCACTTAATTTCCCATGCCTATAATGCATGGTGAGATCAGGTCAACTGAGTGGATTTAACATGTTCAACTATTCCTTTACTGAAGTGTATCATATAAAAATTTACTGGAGTCCTATCCTACTAAGAATTGTATCCTTTGAAGAAAGTTACAGAGACTATCCTAATTTTGACCTGCCTATCCAAGAGAGCTAATTTGCCTCAGAAATGCTGGAACCATTTCAGGAGCTAAAGCACTGAAGTTTGTGTATAGTCATGGTCCTGTAGGCTTCTCTCTAATTCAGTAAACATCTAACAGCTTTTCTTTCCTTCCTTTGTAGGAGTCTAATTTTGTTAAATACAGAAGGCACTAATGAGATATATTACATATGTATGGATATAAAAGCTGATTAAACTCATAGAGGAATGTATTTCTTAGGTTATCTCATTATAGAATTAGGGGAAAAATGACAAATTTAATGCATGTACAATAGGTCTCTAATTCCTGTATTAAAAAGATGAATTTAATTCAGAATTCTCAAATTGTGACAGGGTTAGACCCAAATGACTTTTTAGGCCTTACCATATTATCATCATTCTAGTTTAATTCACAGAAAAACATTGATGTGTATGTACAGAGCTTTCCATCAATCCATTTAGTAGGATTAAAAAAATTGTGTTTATTTATTTACCTTTTGAGAGAGAGTGAGCAAGAGAGAAGAGGGGAGGGACAAAGAGAGAAAGAGAAAGAATCTCAAGTAGGCTCCACACTGCCAGTGCAGGGCCCAGTGTGGGGTTCAAGCCCATAAACTGTGAGATCATGAACTGAGCTGAAATCAGGAGTCGGACACTTAACCAACTGAGCCACCCAGGTGCCCCTAAAAAAGTATATTTCTAAGAAATATTCACATCACAACACAAAGGCAATACATTTGTGTTCTCATCTTACTTTTAATGCACTAATACCTTAAAAATGTTATATTCACCTGAATCTAGTGATTTTTAAGTTTTATAGCTTTTTATGAAATTAGTTTTATTAAATAGTATAAAAGTTTTAACTTGATCGCATATTGTGTGTGATTTATATGAATATTAACATAACTCCTTTTTCTGATATATTAGCAACCTCAAATAATTTTCTTCATATTAATATAGTAGTAGTCATCATAATAAATTCACAATCATATGAATAGAATCTTTTCTGAGCACTGTTACTTTCTGCTGCTTTACAAATATTTAATTTTCACAACGAGCTGCAAATTAAATATTATTAACTCTGTTTTTGAAGTGAGGAAACAAAAACTTACAAAAGCTAAATGACTTAACTACTCTTTAAGTCATAAATCAAATGTCTCGCTCCAAAGTCTGCATTATATCTACCCTCCAGTTTCTTCAGAAAACACTTGCTTTGTTGATATACATGAGAATGAGGTTACATTTCAGTTTTATTTATGCAGCTTCTAGGTACCACTGTGAAAGGACACTCTGAGGCAATGCTTTGTGTTCTTTTCCTTCTTTTATCACAAGGAATTAAATATTTTTGCATAAGTAAAGAATTGTTTTCTGCTTCATATCTCTAGGTCATTAAACTGAATAATCCCATTAAAGTTAGATTACCATATACGATGATAATAACTACACTGATATTGTGCATGTTATGTTCATATTATATATGTGTGGGGGGAGGTGCGGCTGGGTGGCTCAGTCTGTTAAGCGTCCAACTTTGGCTCAGGCCATGATCTTGCGGTTCCTGGGTAGGGCTTTGTGCTGAAAGCTTGTAGCCTGGAGCCTGCTTTGGATTCTGTGTCTCCCTCTCTCTCTGCCCCTACCCCGCTTTTACTCTCTCTCTCTCTGTCTCCCTCTCTCTCAAAAAATAAAAATAAACAAAAAAAATTTAAATATGTATTTGGGAATTCATACAATCATTCCCACTTTTAGGGTGTCATTTTATTGATGCTGTGGTAACGGGGGTGGAAGTATACATTAGAGGTGGCAGAGGCGATGGTAGAAATAATTGTCTCTATTCAAATTTAGTTTTGCTTAAACCATGGTTAGCTCAAGAAGGTTGCAGATTCAAGAAGTGAACTAGTTTGGAGCTTCTGCCACCTGGATTTGATGATGGAGCTCAAAATGGCATTTTTGTTCATTTTTATTTTCTCTAGGGAGCTGAGTATCATGAAACAGTCTGTGCATACAATGCTTTAGTGGTATTTAAACCTTCACTACTTGACAGAAGTTGGCATCATTAATGCTATTATACTCACATGAATTTTTTCTCTCACTTGTAATTATAACTTTCAAATACAATTGGTGACCTAGGATTTTTTTTTTCAATCTTATATTCTCTATACAGCTGCCTGAAAAGCCTTCTGAATTGAAGTGCAGTATAGTAGATGATACAACTTTCATTTTGAGGTTTCACATTAGGGAAAACGCCCCCCAGAAGATACTCCAATGTGTTGTCTGTTATAGAAAGGGAAGGGATGACACAGCCAGAGATAGTTTTAAACATTTAATGCCAGTAAATGGAGATGAAAAAATGTTTCAAAAATGTATCACACTTAGTACAGTTTAATTAAAAACTTATATTCAACAATTTGAATATCTCAAAAGCAGGTAAGTTAAGATTACATTCAAAGCAAAGACATGTGACAGCTTGGCATTTTCATTCTCCTGCCTTAAGCAAGAAAAATTTCAGCTGAGATTTCTGACCTTAACATAAACCTCAATATAAAATACAATTCAAATACTGTCATTTCCTGAAGATTTTCAATTATTTTCAGGTGAGGAGGGGTTAAAGGTTTCTTTCTTGGTACTCTGTCCCCAAATAGCTCATACTCCTCCTCCACTGACTGAGAAATAGAAAAGAAATGTAACTTTTTAAAAGTAGTTGAGAAGGGAAAAAGAGGAATAGTTAAGGAGGAAGAGTATGAGAAGAATGGGAAGGTAGTGGAAGAGGAGATGTGTGTCTCCATAGGCAAACACAGGAACAAACTGCAACAAACTCTAAGAGAGGCCAAAGCAGGCAAGTCAGAAGCAAATAAGGGAAAACACCTTAAGGGAGAAGAGAAAGGAAAGCAATGCAGAGGAAGAAAGATTTAAAACAGGCTGTTGGGATTTGAGATTGAAACAGATTTTAATATTTAAATGAGTAAATTAATAGCATTTTTATAATTGGTTTGGATAGACAAGAGTTTGTGCTAAATTAATTAAAATTACATATATTCTTATTTTCACAAGCCTACAGGCAATTTACTGTACAATATAAATTCATTTTATAAAAGACATTCTCCTTTTTAAAATTCTTTTTCAGTGCTTCATTATTAGTGCTCAGTCTTCTCTTACTTTGACCTTATTCCTAAATGTACTTAATTGGTTAGGATACATTAAAAAGTATATAGTATTCAGATTATATTTGACAGAAATGGTTAAGTAAGTAGGAGAGCAAATAAACACACAAAACAAAACAAAACCTAAGTAGTTTTGGCCTCATATAGTGAAATGGATTTAATCTGGTTCATATAGAAGAGTAGGGCTAATACATTCTTTTAATTTTCTTTTCTTGTTTAATTGGTTTCCAAGGGCTAATCATACATTTGACTTACCACAGTTGTGTCTATTATCTGTGTGATTTACAACAACTATTAATAAATGTTTTATGGGAAAAAAAAAAGTATGCCTTCACATTGAGTTGTAGGTTTGACAAACTGTATTCATCATATGTCCCTGAAATTGTATGACTTACATAATTAGGACTGAACATCCCTAAATCCATACAGACTGCTTATAATCATGGAAAATTCCCAATGGAAGGGTCATGGCAAGGCATTAATGTGGTTCATTTTTACCAGGGGCCTTTGAACTCTGCCTGGTCCTCTTCCCGGTCCTTTTTCCTGGTGGACAAGTTTGATTCCTAAGTAAGCAAAACGTTCCTGTTTGCTTAAACGAAAACAGGCCTAAAATAATTTTAACAGCTACCTCTCTTTAACTCTTTGGGCCTTCCTGACGTATAAATAAATGTTCCTCAGAGGCAGAGAGATGCCTTCTCCTGAAAGAAAGGAGTCTGGGGGCCCCCTCTTATCTGCTGTGCTGCCATGAGAGATTTTAGTGGAAAAAAAAGAACCCATATAGAAAAAGGAAACAAGAAATGTTCTTACATCCAAAGACCTAACAAAGACCAATTGAGAAAATTCCAGTACAAGAGGAGTTATTGTTGTCTTTCCCTTAACACATATTCTAGGGCCACCTTTGATTTGATTATCGTTACTCTGTATCCTGACAAAGTACAAGTGGCAGAAGTGAGCTTCTGGAGTTCCTTTGATCAGATACAATGCCAGTATTATTGGTGGAAGTCATGAGTGTGAAAGGCATTCAATAAACAGAGAAATGAAAATACTGGCAGATAATATGACAGGCAGGGAAGTAAAATATAAATTTAAAAAATGCGTTTCTGTAAGAAAGAACTTCCTCCTTCATCCATGAAGAAATCAAACTGTATTGAGAGTGTCAGTGCTGTTATAAAGTATGATAAAATACGGGGCCCCACATTGGTCAATGCTACTTGAAAGTTGCACAAAAAATGGTATCTGGGTCATTTTTGATGAGTCCTTGCTTGAGCTCAAACATAGCTTATGTGTTTGCTGTTATTGTCCCTTTTCATGAACCCATTTACCAAGTGGGCTAGTAAGGAAAGGTCACTGAATAATATCCAGGAAACATAATTTTGTTTAATTTTGCTTCTGCAAAGGTGGGTTGAGATTTCGTATGTTACACAGATATTCCCACACCCTCTGGTTACATGCTATACTCTATCCAGTTATATCTTACCAAACTTTCTTGTCAACAGTTTTCTGAATTATTGGATCTTTTCAAAGGTCTCTGAATATTTAGGCAAACCATTGCATATTAATTAGTGATTATTCTTACCTATACTGTTTTCACTAGAAAAGTGGGGAATAATTTACATTGCTTAGATTTTAGCTAAAAGCAAGACTTCCCTATTTCTCTTCCACACAGACCTTCAGAATCTCCTTGATCTAGTAGTTGGCAGGCCATTACCAGCTGGTTTAGCCTATCATGATGAGTCTGGGTCATTATGAAAAATACGTTGCAAGTTATGCTCTAATTAAAAGACGTTCCATTTCTTTGGACTAAAAGTGGCTATCTATAGAATTTGTGTAGAATTTATAACCACCATACACTCTTTCAGCTAAGCATCAGCACGGTTGAACATAGGAGAAAAATGGCAGTTTTGTGACTATTTCAGCCTGAACTAACAAGTAAGACTTCCCTTGCTTTGAACTCCACTCAGATAAGAGAACTTGTGAGTCTCTTGGTCAGTTGGTTGAAGCACAAACCCTAATATGAGATCTATTTTCTCAAAAGTCTAGAGATCCATCAATTGCAATTTTTTTTCATAGAGGTGTAAGAGACAATAACTTGCTCTTTTTTTTTTTTTTGAGGAAATATCCTAGCATTCTTCAGATCACAACTGATAAATTAACTGAAGGACCCTTTTATTTTCTGATAATTTATATTCAACATACATATATGTTATTAGCAAGAAATCTAGGATATTTGTACTTCTCAAACTTTAGGACATACCAGCATGAAGTCATCAATGTAATAGATTTTAAAAATAAAGTTCCATAGACACTTCAGTCTGAATATGATCTAGTTCTGTAGAATTGATGTGTTCAAGAGTTATGACCCTGAAGGTATATTGCTCTTCTTGTCCAGTAAAAGCAAACATCTATTTACAAGAATAGGAAAATAATTATCCAGTTTACTATGCTGCATAGGAGATTTTTTAAAAAAGTACCTATATTAGACTGCAACACCAGTAAGAAGACTATATATGGAATAACATGTAATTGGTGACACTAACTCATTAAATTTAAAATAACTTCCTCTCCCTTTCCTTAAGAACTATCTATCTTCCATGAATCCAATCAAGAAAGTTAAATGAAAGTGAGGATGATCACTCCTGCAACTCTAATTTGTTTGATATTGGCAACAATCAATGCCATCTTCTAGGAACATGGTTATTTGTTATTTGATTTGATATTTAGGTAGGGAGAAGGTCGTAAATGTTAATTGACTCTCCCTTCAATTGTAACACTGACTTCACAAGATAGGAAACCATTGTGAAGATAAAAGAAGCTAGCTAAATTTGTTTCTACTACAAAATCAGGAACTCAGGGAGTAATAAGTTGGTAAATTTAGATTTTTCCTAAGCTTAACATGAAGTAGATTTTCACCAAAATTCTATTATCATTAGACATTTGTAAGTCTTAGTGACCAATAGGCTCCAGTGACATTGCAGAGTTGTAGGAATTTATTTTAGAACCCGTGCCCAGTAGTTTACAAATCATTTGGTATTTAATTATGTCAGTTTATCTTAAATGAGTTGACATCTCTTTAAAGGAGTCTTGGAGGAAGATTTGCAGAGGCTACATGTAAAATAACTGTTAATTTCTTCTTAAAGAGTATCCAGGCTCTATTTTATTAAAGGGATATAGAGTATGTGAAATGATCTGGGAATTGGATTTGGATGAGGAATTCTCATTTTATATTTGCTCAACTCATGACCCTGTTCATTATACCTGGGTATCTTCCTTCTTTCACAAATCTAGTGGATGCTTACTAGGCCACTCTTGATTTTTGTGCTAGTAATCCTGTGGTTAATGATGCACAACCAGGAGGAGCAAAATGCCTGATTTTACTTACCTCTTATACTCATTTCTTATTTTTTTAAGTTTATTTATTTATTATGTGTATGAGAGAGAGAGAGAGAGCGAGCGAGTACATGAGTTGGGGAGAAGCAGAGAGACAAGGAGATAGATTCCCAAGTAGGTTCTGTGCTGTCAGTGCAAAGCCTGACATGGGGCTTGATCTTATGAACCCATGAGATCATGACCTGAGCTGAAATCAAGAGTCAGACACTCAACTGATGGAGCTACCCAGGTGCCCCAGGTTTCTATCTGTAATTTTATATTCAAACCTCTTTTCACCACTCCAGTATGTTTATATTCAGCCAGGATCATATTTCTACTTACTGCCACATCAATGGCATTTATCTTTTACCTTATCTGGGAGAAAGAGTCAGTTTCTCATTAAGGAGTTCCAGGTAACAGGGCACTTGGCATCTTTTACCTTATCTGGGAGAAAGAGTCAGTTTCTCATTAAGGGGTTCCAGGTAACAGGGCACTTGGGTGGCTCAGTCAGTTGAGCTTCCAACTTCGGCTCAGGTCATGATCTCACAATTCGTGAGCTTGAGCCCCTTGTTGGGATTTGCACTGACAGTGCTGACCCTACTTCAGATTCTATGTCTCCTTCTCTCTCTGCCCCTCCCCTGCTTGCTCCCTCTCTCTGTCAAAAATAAATGAACATTAAAAAAAAAAACACCTTAAAAAAAATTCCCCACGGGGTAGAAACGGTGGACATTCTATCATTCTATTCTGGTCATAGGTTCTTAGGGTGTGTTCCCTTTTGACTATTTCAAGTCTGGAATCAGGAGATTGTCTTGGTAAAGTCTCATAAAATCCCTGTCCTTCCTTAAACTCACAGCTAGTGGAAAGCTACTTTAGAAGGAAGTTGTATAGACTTGGATCAATGTATTGTTATCTGCTGATCTAGCAAGGGCTTCTTAGTGGCAGAATTTATAATTAAGCAGGTAGGAGTTCTTGTCTTAATTGCTCTGTACCCCCTAGATCCATCTGCAATAATCTTTTTTTTTCATTTTCTCATACCTTTGACATTTGTGTACACTTTTTTCTCTAGTGCTTCCCTGTATTACCATTAAAGAAGCCCACATTATATGTGTACTGGTGTTCCCCAATGTTTGTCTGGTAATTTTGTATGTAGCAGAATAATAAATCCTCTTCAAAACTATAAATTGGGGCATAAAAAGGTGTGATGGTAAAAGAAGTCACCCTCGATGGAGAATTAGTGGTCTGAATTAAAGTTTCATCTCTGCTTCCTATTATTTTTATCTCACATAATTTAATCTCTTGGATTTTCCCATTTTCTTATCAATATATATGAATAATTATTTGTTTCTACTACAATATCAGGAACACAGGGAGTAACAATTCGGTAAATTTATATTCTCCTGTGCTTAACATGAAGTAGATTTTCATCAAAATGCTATGATCATGGGACATTTGTGAGTCTTAACTCTGACCAGCAAGCTCCATTCGTATTGTAGAGGTCTAGAAATTTATTAGAGCTAGTGCTCAATAGTCTACAAATCATTTGGTATTTAATTCTGCCAGTTTATCTTAAATGTGTTTTTATAGGAAGTAAATGAGACACTATTGGTGAATGTGCTTTGTAAATTATAAATCACTATATAATATGATAATACTTTGTATAGCACAGATTGATGCTTGTGTTTTTTTGGTGCTTGAAAATTTATTGTAAAAGGTTATTTCTGTGAATTAACTATTTTTTTAAAGTTCATTTATTTTCAAAGAGAGACAGCATGAGTGGGGGAGAAGCAGAGAGAGAGGGAGAGAGAGAATCCCAAGCAGGGATTCTCTACAGAGTTCACACTACAGAGTTCAATGTGGGGCTTGAACGCATGAAACTGTGAGATTATGACCTGAGCTGAAACCAAGAGTCAGATGCTTAACTGACTAAGCCACGCAGGCACCAACTGTGAATTACTATTTTATAATAACTTACCACTGCTACTAACATAACAAACAAGCTTACCTGGCAAAGACAAATTACTAAAATACTTCCAATTTAATGTATTCTATTACTCTTATTCTTATAATAATTGACTTTTCAATCCTTAATTATCTTTGATCTTCCGATTAAATATGAGAAGGAATTTTATTATTTAAGAGAAAAAATCAAAAACAAAAAACTATTAAACCTGTTTCATTTATATTTTTATATGCATTAAATCAACATTTTGCAAGAATCTGTCATTCCAAGGCAAGTGTACATCACTATGTTGTAACTACTTTCTTACTAAAGTTGTTTCATTACTGTTAACCATTCATACCAAACTAGAGAGTATATTTGTTCAAATTAGATTTTTTAAAAAATATTTAGATGTTTTATATTTAAAAATGTTTTTTATGATACTGAAATGAATTTAAAATAACAATCATCTATGTGATAAAGTGTACAGTTTCTGTTTCCATGTTAAATATCATTTTTGAGAGTAACCTCAAAAATAAATTACAACCATTAATTGTGTTTAAAAACAACATTTTAAAGAATTTGTATTTTACTATTGGTGTGAAATTGGTATACACTACATGAGTTTCAGATGTACAACATTATAATTTGATATTTGTATATACCAAAAAAATGATCACCATAAGTCTAGTTACCATCCATCACATACAATTTTTTAACAACCCAGACATAAATATATAAGAATTCAGATACAAGTGAAGAGTCATGTCTAGTGAACAACGTGTTACCTTTTCAGTAATACCCCTAAGTTCTCTCACTGGCTTAGGATAAGGGCATTGACTAAGAACTACGAGTGATCAGGGCTCAGGTCAAAAGTTGGACCCTCATGATTCTAAGCCAATCTCCCTCCTAAACATTTAGTTCAGAAACCATGCCTAAGCCAATTGTTGCATTGTATGCCCCTAGCAACAGACATTGACATGTGACTCAATTTATATTAATAAGATCCCAAAACAGGGTAATTTTTCCCATCTTGAATAATTAGATACAGAGCTACTACTGCATGTTCCTTATCAGAATTGCAATTTTGTTATCTGTGACTTTTCTTACTGTTTAAAGCTATTTGACGTGGATTTCTTTCTAAATTCAACCAAAGGTTTCTAAAATAATATACTTTATAAGAAGTGAATTAAAATGATGTAAAGAATAAGATATAACTTTAAGAATGGAAACAAATACAGACTCAAGAATAAATGAACACAGAATAATGATTTCAATGGAGACCACTTTAGCATGTGAATATAAATAATGAATGAATGCTAAATATTTTGAGTTATTAATTTAACATTTATTATTTACTCTAAGCTGAGCTCAAAATAACATGACCCATCTTGAAGAAGATAATACCTACCTGGGTAGTTTCATATTACAAAGTATGATAAGTGTTTGGGTATTAAGGCATTATGGAAGAGTAGAGAAGGATTTTCTGCCTGCGAGAAGGAGAAAGCAGTCAGAAGATATTTTAAAAGGTAATTTGAGTTTAATCAAGAATTATGAAATGTGAGATTGATTATCATATGGATTCACTGAAGAAAAACATAAGACCTTGTGTCATATGTAGCAACCAGAGCAGTGATATCTAGTGATTTCTGATGTTGGCAAATGATTTTTTATTACTGAATAGGATACTACTGTGAAATTAAGGGAATTGAACTTGGCAGGGCAGTGGGGGGAACCACCTTATAAACAAGTTGTTATTTTAACCTGAATTTGATATTCCATTGGATTTTCAAAGAAGTATATACCTTGTCAGATTTGATTTTAGAAATTTAGAAAGCATGATTATGAGCATTTGGTAGTAAGGGTAAGATATGAATGGTTAGTAAGAAAGTGATCGCCATTTTCCATGCTATAAATAATAAATAGGTGAACTAGAGTAATAACTCAAGAGCTCTGGGAAAACATTCAGAATTCGCCCAAGCTTTTCCTGGGTGTGAAACATTAAAAAGAAAAAAATAAAAAAGAGGTATAAGGAAGGGTTCTGTAAGCATGCACAAAAGCAGACGGTTGTTTCCATAGAGCATTAAAAGACAACTCTTTAGTTACTAAAATGGTAACTTTCCTCTTTTCACTTAGTTCCCCATTATACTAGTAACTTTGAGTAGTCTTCAGTATTCAGTTTCATTTTCTTTTTTCTGGTACACTGTTTTCCCTTACTGCAGTAGCATTGTATGATTTTTAGAAGTATCAATTAGCTAGGTTTTGGTGCAAGGTTTTCAGGTTATAATAGTCTGGACTGACATATTACTACAACCTAGTCCCCAATTCTCCAAATCTCCAGTGAAACTACTTTTGTCATACATGTTTTGAAAATCTGTGTTGTATTTAACTAGTTAGTAGCATTTGACAGAATTGACCATTGCCTCACTTTTGAAAATCTACTCCTGACTTTTGTGGTAGTTTCCTCTTCAGCTATCCCTCTTGCCTCACTGACCACCATTCTGAATTTCCCAACATGTCTTTTTTTTTCCTAAATGATGCAGATTCTCAGATCATAGGTATGCTTTTCTCATTTTTTTTCCATCTATCATCACTTGAAGTTATTTCATTCACTTAAATACCATCCATACACTTTCACATGTGTAGCTACAGCCAAGATATTTTCACTGAGCTTTTGATATTTCCACTTGGATAGCTCATAGACTTCTAAACTTAGCCAATCCAAAATTGAAATCTTTAATTTTTTGTCCTTTAAAGTCTAATCTTTTGCCAAGTTTCAAGAGCTGGAATAACAATTTCCCCAGTTATTGAAGTCAGAAACTTTAGAGATATTTTACATACTGTCTTTTTCTGATCCACAGTACTCAGTCAGTGGTTCTTGGCCAAAAGATGTATTTCACCACAAGCTATTCTTCTTCAAATTTTTTTAATGTTTATTATTTATTTTTGAGAGAGAGAGAGAGAGAATGCATGCAAATGGGGTAGGGTTAGAGAGAGAAGGAGACACAGAATCCAAAGCAGGTTCCAGGCTCCTAGCTCTTAGCACAGAGACTGACGTGGAACTCCAACCCACGAAGTGTGAGATCATGACCTGAGCCGAAGTTGTATGCTTAACCAACTGAGACACCCAGGTGACCCTCACTACTAGCTATTCTTAACTGCAACCTTTCTTCTCACCTAGACAACCCCACTAACTTAACAGCTCTTTCTACTAAGGTATGTTCTTTCTTCCCAACTGTTTTGCACACAGGGTCTACAGTGAAAATTTGAAAATAAAATGATTTACTATCTATTCACTTCTTTCCTCTAGTGGTTTCTAAGACATTTGTAATAAAATACAAACACTTTCAATGACTAAGCAGGTAGCGCATGAAGTGTTTTTAAGCTACCATGTTCAGCTTTACTATGCTGCTTTTCTGTTTATATTCAAGGCACATAGTCATCTGTCATTCCTATTATACCCAATCCTCTTCACTACCCCTGTATTTTTCAGTTTGTTTCCATGACCCCCAAATATTCTTTTTCTTTATGTGTATGATTTTTCTCATTCTTAGTGTTTCAACTCATACATCACTTCTTCAGTCAACGCAACACACAAAAAAGTACTACTTTCACTTTCTTCCATAGCACCTTGTTATTTTCATGATTAACATTACATATTACATACTACTTGTATTCATTGCATTATGTGTCTGTTTGGTTAATGTCTGTTTACCACACTGAAATGTGTCAAAGAGGAACAGAGACATTTATTTAAGGTGACAAGACAGATTTTTTTTCTGACTATTGCAATAGTAGGATGAGGCATTGGTATAAAACTAAGACTGAGCTCATTGCCACAGAAACAAAAGGCAGGGGCCATTTTAAATGCTGGATGTGCTAAACAGAAAGTACTAAAGGACTTAAGAGAGGGGAGTTAAGGAGGGAAGGGACAGATTGGTCAATGTGATTAGGCCATCTGTGTTTGCTTATCAATTCTTATTGAAATTAGACTCCTACTCTCCCAAAGAGCCTGGAACAGAGGAATTCTGTTCTTCCTGATGATTACGTTTTAAAGGGATTCCTCCCAGGTCCTTTAAAAAGGCATTTGGGGGTTGCAAAAATTTGTATCTTGATGGGGCAGAAAAAGGATTTATAACTGTAAGTTGTCTAAAGTAAATGCTCTAAGGAAAAGGAAGTCAGAGGTCTATAGTCAAGTTTTGGCTGGAACAAACACTAAATTCTTTTGGGAGTGTTGTACTTTCTCAGATAGGCATTTTAAGGGAGTTGGGTCATCCTTAGTATAAAGTCTTGAGCTAATAGTATACATGCTAAACTTTGGCCAAATGTGTGTGTGTGTGTGTGTGTGTGTGTGTAAACACACGTGTGAAAGTGTGAGTAGGGTGTTGGATGGAGTCATTTGGGCCAAGAGTTTGCGGTTCTCAGTTCCTTTTTGTTTAAGGGAGAGAGTGGATCTCTTGCTTGGAGAACAATTATTAATCATCATGTCAGTGTGTTTGAGAAGGGTCCAGCCTTTGCTTCTAGGCACTGTGGAATTAAGGAAGGATCAAATTGCCAGGTCAGGCAACGAGTGACACAACTATTCCATAGAGACAATGGTACATTCAAATGACAAAAGCATGGCCATTAGGAATAATGTAAAGAATCCAGGTCCCTTAAGGAGTCTCCTAAGCTATCCAGTAAGTGGAGGAAACCATTTAAAAAGATTGTGAAACTGTTTTTTTCTGGAGGGGTGTAAGTTATGTTGGCTGCTTCTCAGACATGCACCTTTGCTGTGACTATTTCTTGAAGAGTTTGTGTGTGTGTGTGTGTGAGACTCGTATTTACAAATATGCATCCTTGGGAACCCACCAGTGCATAAACTTCTCCTTGAGATGCCGGTAAGTAGACTAAGGCAAACTTGTTTTATAAAGTCATTTTGTGAAGCTCAAATATTTCATGGTTTAATGAAAATAGTTTGTCCTAAGTTAGAGATAGATTGTTCTAATTCTAGGCTAACTTTTCTAACACCATTTGTAATCTTATAGTATATCTCCCAGTACAGAAGAAGGCTGAAATGATGATGGGTAAGATATTGAGAACAGAGTGCCTTGTAAGTTTAGCCTGAGTCAGCGGCTTTCTTGAAGACCTGTTTAAGGCTACTCTACCATGATTTGTTCAAAAGTTTAAGGATCAGAGTTTCCAAGATATTTTATGTTTCCAGCTTTCAATTTGAGAAGTTTAGATAACCACTTGAAGGACAACATAAACCACAAAACAAGGATCAGTTATGTAGGCTGGTATGCTTTTTTTTACTGCATATAAAATAATATCCCTTAAGAGCATAACAGCCTTGGTTGCTTCCTCTAGTGATTATAACAGAATCTTGAAGGGCTAATTGGTAGTTGACTCCAAAGAGAAGGTCATATCATCATCTCCTGATAGGGTATTTTGGTCCCATTTAACCAACAATTTCTTTTGCTTGCATTCTATATTAAATAAATGATCTTGACATCACAGGGGCATTAAAGGAAAATGATGTCCATAAAGGGAGTTTTTTTCCTTCCACCAAGTTCCCGTTTCATGAAAATAGATTTTACCTTGCCATAGGGATATGGAGAATTTACTGTGTCCCACAGAGCAACTATATTCATTAGACTGATTACTAATAAAACATCACATTCTTTGGTTTAAAAAGGCCATGCATAGTACTGTCTTGAGAGCAATTATGGTTTAGTGTACTATCATTCAAAAAGGGAGACCTATCTGGTTGGAGTATGTGATATTTCCTGCCAGAGCCACATCTAAAAGCATAAGTGGGGCAATTATTAAGGGAATACCAGTTTTAGAGCTGGGGTGGGGAACCATGAGAGAAAATCCAGCAATTGCTTTGGTTTGTTTTATGGACCACTTGGTGGGGTAAGAGAATGAGGACATAATGGTACCAATAAGAAAACATGGGATAGGGTGAGATAAAGAGCAAACAGATGGGGATCAAGATGGAGGTCTGGATATATTGGGACAAGAAAGAGGAACTTTTAGAAATGGAGACAGGATGTTGTGCTGGACACAGGAATAGTAGGAAAATGTTTAGACATGAGCAAGGATGGAAAGAAGGGGAATCTGTTGTAAATCTTGTTCTTGGGTAAAACCTGTCAGTCATCTACTTATTCTATAGTTTGTAAGGCTGTCTGCCTCTGGTGGTAGTTGATTTCTGGATGTTCCTGGTAGAGCCTTATTCTGAGACCTCTCGTGTGAGTGTTCTTCTAGTCTGAATTGTTTATGTCTTCAGCTTTAAAAAAGGATCTAAATTTGAACACCCTGTAAATTTGACAGCAGTATTAGCAATGACTAAAACAGTGTGAGGGCCTTTACATCTGGGTTCAAGGTTAGTTTTCCAATAGTGATATTCCCAAAATACCAGATGTAAGTTGTGTAAGGGCTGACCGGAGTGTTTGAGGAGGATGGTAGCCTTGACTTCTTGTTTATTATAAGTATGTGTGCATTAAATTAGTCCCTGACTATATCTCTCAGAGTTAGCTAGAGTGGAATCCTCTATTAACCAGAATGAGTAGAGCATTCTCATGGATCTTCCTACAGTTATTTCAAAAGAGGATAATCATTGAGGAGGTAGGTGTGAGGATTTTAGTGTCATAAGGGCAATGAGTAGTACTTATGGCAAGGTTCAATTCAGTTCTTCAAACAGTTCAGGCAGTTTGGTCTTGAGGATATCATTGGCTCTTTTTATGGGGCCTGATGGCTGAGGATGATAAGAGCAGTGGAGTTTTTGACTAAGGCACATTGTCTTTTCAATTTCTTGTACAATTTTGCCAGTGAAATTTGTCAGTAGACATGGTAGTAGGAACACCTCAAGTAGGGAAAATTCATTCTTGGACAGCTTTGGAAGCTGATGTTGCTGAGATGTTTCAGCAAGGAGAATTTCTAACCATTTAGAAAACATGTAGGTTAGAAGGGGTATGTATTAGAGATATGTACATATTGGAGATCTTTTAGCCACAGATAAAGAATTTTATTTAATAATTGATTTAAGTTCTTAGTTGAATGAGTGCTTAGGTGAATGGTGAGAGGAACTTGGGGAAGTAAGATAAAGGGACATAAGCATAAATGGTAAGAACTGGGGATCTGAGAAGGAATCATTCATGGAATATAATTAATTTTGATATCCCAATTCATGAGAAGATCCTTTCTTAATAGATTTACTGTTATAGAAATGGTAAAAGGTTAAGAAAGAGGTAAATCATGAGGTAAATTATCAAAATCCCTCACTGATAAAGTTTTGTAACTCCAAGAGAGGGAGGCAGGAAACAAGGTGATGTTAATGGGAGAATGTAATGCCCTATTATTGATGCGAAATGTGTTAAAGTCTCCTTCAATTTTCCCCTGTGAGTTCAGTGGGATTTGAAAGCATAGGACATTTCTATCCTTGGAAGAGAATAAATAATTTTCTTGTAAGTGGTGGGGACTTTGAATTTCCCTTCCCCTCTTGAGGATGAGGCAGTCTCAAGTTCACTGCCCCTGTTTCTTACAATTTTAGCAAGTGTTACAATCAGTGGGAGCCCACAGTTCTGGAGTTTGCTGTGGAATAAATTTTTCAGGTTCTCTAAACTTTGGTCATACTTGAGAGCAGATATGGGCTGCATCTTGGGTTTCATCTGCAGAAGATGGGGTCCCTGGTGAACTGTACACTTATAGGGAATTGTAGAGCTATAGGTACAGCTGGTGGAAAACATTCTGGGATAAAAAGATGCAGGGAAAAGCTAGGAGAAGAATATGAAGGTAGTGTAGGGGCTCTCGAGCACTTACTGAGTCAAACAGTTATTTTCTGAAGACATTATTTAAGAGCCTTGAGAATTTGAATTTGAATGAGAATTTGGGTTACTTAGGCTTTTTTGGTTTGTTTTGTTTCTTCATACCGGGCAAAGTAAGCAGACTATGGTACATCTAACATTTTTGTTCCCCTTTCCTCTAGGGATTTCTTCTTAAATAAACTGATTTGGAGATATTCCAGGAGATTGAGAGAGGCTATTATAGCTCAAAAGGGCTTTTTTTCAAGTTTTGCCAATAAGAAAGAAAGTGGATAGAATTAGGGCTGTAGTGATGGAGCACATAGCATGAAAGAATTTCAGAATAGGATGTTCTAGTCGACTAAGAACCTTCCATGTTCTTATCTAATGATATTTTCCAAACAGGGAAGCCTGGGCCTGTCTATCAGTCTAGAGTGTATTCAGCAACTTAAGATTTGTCCTCATGTTGCGTCACCAGACATGTGTCTGGGACACTGTATCAGGAGTTAAACTCATCATTGGATACACAAATGAGCAAGCAGACAGAGGTCTTGGAGAGTGCTTTGCGGTTCACTTGTGTCCTGTAGCCTGATGGTGGTTCCTATCCATATCTGAGTGACAGCTCCAAGAAATTGTCCAAGAGAAAAGTGCTAGGCATTTGTCAAAGGCAGCTGGACAGTTTTAATTTGGACTTCTGCAATGGGGATAGAAGCTCCAATATAAAGTCAGCTCAACTCTACTAAAACAAAAAGTGGGAGGTTTTTAAAACACTGGGGTGTGATAAAGAAAAAATACTGAAGAATACTTTTGATGATTATGTTTCAAAGGGATAGCTCACAGGTCCTTGAGAAAGATATTCCTGGGTTGTAAAACATTTACATCTCAAAGGGATAGGAAAAGAATTCGCTATTGAAAGTTTTCTAAAGTAAATGCTCTAAGTAAAGGGAGGTCAGGGACCTACAGGTTTTGGCTAGAACAAACAGTAAACACTTGGCAGCATTTCTTATTATTAAGGATGCTGTTGTTGCCCAAGGGATACAACTTTGAATAGAAACAAACATGCTAAATTGTGGTCACTTAGACAATGTGTTTGTGGAGGTGGGATGGGTGGTATTGGATGTAGTCATTCATGCCAACAGGTTTGCAGTTCTCAGATACAAGCTTCATGGTAAGGGATTCATTGTCTCTTTTTTCCTTTATAGTCATTAGGACTGATTTCCTCTCTCTCCCCCTCTCCCTCTCCCTCTCCCTCTCCCTCTTTCCCTCTCTCCCTCTCTCCCTCTCTCTCAGGTTAATGAAAGATAAAACCCATTAACCCAGAAGGCCCAAATGCTTAAAATGTGCTGGAGTAAATTGCCAAGAGTAGATATGATATAATTGTTTAATTTGGAATACATTTACTTTTATTATAAAATAATAATACTGAAATATTCACCAAACTATGTAATAACCCCTATTTTAAATTTTATTTAAAATTATGTCAATTTAAAATATTTTATACTTGTTCATAAAATTTGTTATCATATTACTACACTTGATCTCTTCCTGATATGAGATGAACTTTAACAAATAGAATAGCTGAATTCAAGAATAAAGCAGTAGCTGTCTGTAACCAATTGAAACTATGTTAAATATCTAAGGAGCAAATTTATACCCTTGCAGTTTTACTTTTTTGACACTATTTTCAGATTTAATAAAATATCTGAAGGTACATTGACTAGATTTATATTGTATTTTTCTCTGTACAATTTAATTGATTTAATGGTTGTTATTTAAAAACTTAGTACCTCTTATATGCATAGCATACTATTCTACACTTTGTAGGAATTGCAAGAAATATTTAAATCCCAAGAAGAGACAATTTGACTTATTCCTAAATATACTGGTATTTAAATAATTTCATAAGTAAAAGTTATGTTCTATTCTTTTATTCAATTTGTACAGATATTTGCTGAACAGCTCTTAGGAAATAATAGCTTCTGTGCCAATGTTTTTCTTTGGGAAGAAAATCTAGGTAAAGTCAATGTATTTAGTGTCCTTTTACCTTGGACCCCCAAATCCTACAGATTTATTTGTATTGTACCATGAGCCCTCAAAGAACATACAAGGGTTCTTTTCCTGTAAAATCCCTGATGAATTACAAATACTGACAATTTATCAGCACAGTGTTAAATTGGCTATTGAAGTTTACTAGCTTAGTATCAGCACTCTTATTCTCTGTCAATCTTGTTTTCTACTTCAGTTTTCCTAATATATCATAGATTCTCCAAAAATAGGAGATTGTAGAAGATACCTTGGGAAGTCTTTAGTCCTTTCATCCACAGAGACTTATAAATCTGTCAGATGATTTAAATTTATCAAATGTTTCTAAGCACTTAAGAGAAAGAAATTCTAACAGGTTAGTTCAATATTTAGATAGTTTGTGAGGGTTAAAATTTTCAGATTGCAACTGACTTTTTTTTTAAAAATTATTCTAGCATGTGAGAAAGAGAAGACATGATTCATTTTATTCATATAATGGAGATACCCAATAAGCATTAAATGATAATTAGTTAATAATTGATGATAATAAGAATTTTTTCCATTATGTTAATATATTTGACTTGATTCACTTAAATGAACAAAAAACATGTGACATGTATTTTCAATTTCTTTTTGAGCCCCAAATATTTAGCTTTTATGAACTTAATTGATTTCAAGGAAATACGATTTTATGTAATCTCTCAAGGTCCATGCTGTTTCCAGTCTATTTTTCTCTTTTTTTCTGTTGCTTTCTTTGATGCAGAAGACCAGTAAAAGCATTTTCTGATTAAGAACTGAATCTACTTTGGGTGGAACAACAGATTAGCCCTTGAGATATGGCTTTTCATTGCACAAAGACTAATGTATGTGATTTAGAGACAGAGGGAAAGAGAGGTTAGAAAAAGAAGAGGAGAAGAAAAATCAGATGATGAAATTGCTGCTGTCCTTTAGAAATATCTGATTAAAAAGTATGGAGTTATTGATTTAAAAAAACCCAAAACACTAAAAAGTGGAATTATGCACAGCTTCTCAAATCCAAATTTAATTTTTTACTTTCAAATAGATTTATCTATAGGAAGCCCTATCTGAATCACTAAATGGCTTTTAAGAGTTAATTCTGAAGCTGTTTTTTGTAAATAAAGATATTAAAAAGTGAAATGTTTAGTTATTTACCACTGGTGTAGTAGCAATGTTATACTGAAAGCCCTTAGACCAGTGTTTCTTCATGAATGCTCAGCTGATCGCAAATGGCAAGAATTATGTGAGGTTCTCTTTTTTTTTTTAAGATCTTTTTTCTATTAAAGAATATATATCTATTATAAACATTGAAATACTGTGGAAAGTTAAGCTCTCCCTTAATCCACCTTCCAGAGATTTTATTTATTTTTGTATGTGAGATGCTGCATAGTAAATAATTTAACCTTGATAAAAGAAAGGTCAAGTCTTTGCCCTGTAATTCTGGGAGGTAATCTCTAAACCCTTGGAATGTCATGTTTGATGGGAGTATTTTTATTTGCCTGGGGCCCTTGGGCCATCCAGATAGTAACAATGTAATTTGGGGCAGTTATTTAGATATGTAGGTATCAGGTCTCCCGAGGAGCTGGAAACAGACATCTACCAGTTGGACAGTCAGTCAGTTATGCTTCTGTGGTGGAGCTTTAGTAGGATTTTGGATACTGAGATCCAGGAGAGCTTCCCTGGTTGGCAAGACTCCAGTATGTTGTTCCACACTCATATTCTGGAAGTAATACTCTCCATTACTCATGGGAAAGGACAACAGAAGCTCTAAATTGAGTACTTTTTCTAGACTCTGCTTTATGCACTTCTTCCCTTGGCCAATTTTAATACAACAGATCTCAGTTCTGTGAGCCCTGTTAGTGAAATATTAAAACCAAGGGTAGTTTTAGGAACCCCTGAACTTGAAATTAATGTCATAAGTGAGAGTGGTATTGTGCCTTCCTAACTGTACAGTTGGCAAATACTTAGATGACTATATATAAAAAAGGAAACAATAAAAATTTACTGTAAAATTTTATAAATCTGATAATGACAGTATATAGAATATTAAAAAACCCTTACATGCCATCAAAGAATGTTGAAACTTCTAATTTTCTTCAACCTCTCTTCTCTCTTGATTGTTGTGTTTATAATTTCAGTTCAGTGGAATTGTTTACATAATTAAACAATACATGGTGTCTTTCATGAGTTTAAGCTTTATATAAAACATATCATCCTATATTATTTTGAAATCTGCTTTTTTGTCCTCAGAATTATACTTCTGAGAATTCTATAATTTACTGTAAGCAGTCTCTTTATTTCCCCCAAACCAAGTTTGCATTTTCCTCTTCCTTTGTTCTTTACCAGGTCATAGACAAGAAATAAATACCAAATGTTTCATATTAATTATTTGAATTTAACAATATAAAAAAATTCTAAATTCACCAAAAGTTGTTGCTTTTTTGTTGTTAAGTACAGCCCTAATATCTAAATAAACTCAGATATTAAGAGAGATATCAGAAATACAAAAAGCATCTTAATGGTAAAATCATAAAAATCACCCTTACTCCTCATAAAGAAAACTGTGAAAAACCTTATTGTCACATAGTAAATCTTTGCACAAGTTGTTATGAAATTCAGTAATTTGGTTTCCACTATTGAAGAAATTGATTTTATTGTAAAATATTGGTTTGCACTGGACTAAATCCTACATTTAAGGCAATATCTTCATATTCTAAAAGTATGTATGCAATAAAGGAAACCTCTTGGTTTCAAACTTATACCAAGAAATTCTGTTAAGTAACAGAAGTAAAATCCAATGGTACTAAGAAACTCTAACCATATTTTATAAAATTCAAGAACAATGACTACTATGATTGTTTATTTTGTTCTACTTAGCTTTAATTTTACTTATTATTCTTTTTAGAATTTGAGAGGGCAAGTTGGGGAGGGGGGCAAAGGGAGAGGCAGAGAGAATCTTAAGCAGTTGGGTGCTGAACTGACTGGGCCACCCAAGGTCTATAGTTAGCTTTTATTATGATGGAAGCTTGAAGTCAAGAAAAAATAATAATAAAATTTGACTATTTTTTCAGTTTATAAAGGAATGGAATAATTCATTCTAATGACTTAAGATTTTCTTCTCTGGGGTTCTTGGGTGGCTTGGTCATTAAGCATCTGACTTTGGCTCAGGTCATGATCTTGCGGTTTGTTAAGTTTGAGCCCCATGCTGCGATCTGTGGTGACAGCTCAAAGCCTGGAGCCTGCTTCAGATTCTGTCTCCTGCTCTCTCTGCCCGTCCTCTGCTCACTGTCTGTCTGTCTGTCTGTCTATCTCTCTCAAAGCTAAATAAACTTAAAAAATGAAAAAAAAATTCTTTACTGACAGCTACCCATTGTGCCACACGCCGTCCTGAAGCAACTAATGCTCGGGTTTTCAAATAGCAAGTCAGTGATTTAATCTCAGTTTTTAAGACTATTGCTTCATCATTTTGCTCTGTTCCCATCGCCTATGTTAAATCACTAGGGAGGTGAATCCAAAGCTTCCATTTACTCTACCAGTGGCCAGTTTGGCATGGTTTTAAATGCAGGGTGATTTCATGTTCAATATAGGTAGGTTTCAATCCCTTTGAGGAAAAATGGACAGAAACTCTGCTTATCCCTACTACATTAAGTTTTGACTGATCCTGCAATCATTTTTTTTTAAATAGAATATGTTTTCTAATATCAGGTTTAGTCTTAAAGGTAAAACATACTAAGAGATAAATAATGCTATTCATTATTAGTGAAGCTACTGCAAGAACAGGAATCAAGTAACAATGCTATTTCCTAAGAGAGCAGAATATAAGTTGGTTTATTTGCTCAAGCCTCAAGCTAACCATTCTATTGATATACTCAGTTGTAATTATTGCAGTAAAGAAAACATGATTTGGGCAGAATATTCTTCAGAATGTGTCTGCTTAATGCTTTCTTCCAATCTGTGGAATTAGATTAAATTGGATTCTATTAGAAATTAGAAGGAAATGGAGAAAAGATTTTTTTAGTTGCTTAGTCTCAAGAATAGTTTATTTCCAATATAAAATACTAATAGTATTCCATATGTGATATATATTTTAGATTTCATGATAATAAAAGAATAATTGGGAATTAAAAAAACTCAAAGTCTGAGTTGAAAAATAAAGCATAATGGTTGGCTGGATTTATCTGATTTAAATTAAATTTTAATATACCCATTATTACAATTTTATATATATAATAAAATGTTTAGTTAGTATTCTTAAAGAACTTTGTTAAACTGCTGCCTATGCATGAATTTGATAGTTGTAGAATCATTTTAATGACTTAAAACTGAAATATAAAGAATTAAAAATCATACTCTGAAAATATTAGCCGTTCTTGTGTTTCATCTCATTTCTGGGGGAAAAACAGGCAAACATGAGTTAGTCTTGGTGACACATAGAATTAATTGATTAATCATTATATGTTTCAACTACCACTTTCAACTTTTGGGAAAGGGAATTTAGTTTTTTTCTAAGAGTCTCAGGAATATCTCATCACTACTTTTCGGTTTGTTTTAAGACATTATTTAGAGCAGTTTTAGATTTATAATAAAATGAGAGGAAGGCACAGAGATTATTTCAGTAGTAACTATTATTTGTAAAAGTGTTTTGCTAAATTAATTATATTCCTTCTAATTGAAAAATTGATTTGGGATGAAGTTCTTTAGAATCTGTAAGAAGAAATACAAATATAAGTAAGTATTCTTGTTTTGCCTTTTTGTTAGAGTGCTAGTTTTCTGACATTATTTACCATTTGATTAAAAATAGAGACCAGTCAAGTGTCAGACTAGTAGGAATAAAAGAAGTTACTCTGTGATGATACTGGATTCAATTAATAAAGGGCATATGTTATACTTCTATTGATTATGGTCTGAAAAGAAATAACCTGTAAAAGCAGGAAAGATTAAATTTATTAAATAATTCCTAGGTCTAGAATTGTTTTCTAGATATTATAGTTATTTATAATTATAGCATATTTATGTTTAATATATTTCTAGATATTATAATATAGCATATTCATTTATTTAATACCAAATAAGGTTCCTTAGATCTCTGGAGAACCCTCCTTTTATGTGATTCAAATTTGGTGCTGAATTATTTTGGAAAATTTCATGTTTGCACATGCATGTGTGTAAGTGTATGTGTGCATACACACCATTTTTTTTTTAGTGGTTATCAAGTTGGGACTCAGCTGCTAGTGTCTGTCTCATCCTTACATGTGGTCCCCTCCAAATTCAGGCCATAAGGGTCCTGCCAAACATTTCCAGTGCTTCGGATTTCTCTTAACTTCTCCTTCTGCTAACATCCAGAGGACATTTCTATATATTGCTTTATTATTATTTATTTATTTTGAGAGAGAGAGAGAAAGCATGAGCAGCTGAGAGGCAGGGAGAGAGGGAGAGAAAGAATCTCAAGCAGTTTTCATGACCACAAGATCACCACCTGAGTCAATATCATAAGTAGGACACTCAACCAACTGAGCCTCCCAGGTCCCCTGAAAATTTCTTTTTTATGTATGCATATGATTACATTGAACCTACCCAAATTATTTCCCTTTTGGTTATAATATAACATCTTGGGTAATATTTCATCATTCAAAGATCCCATCAACATTCAAGGGGGGAGAACAAGCGTCACTGGCAGCCATTCTGAAAATTCTGTCTACTACAGAAATAATTGTAGTATTATCAGATATTCCCATAAATGAAGTCTATGAGAACTTTACATTCTTCAAGGAAAGTGAATAGCTTACTAGCCTTAAGATTTATTCTAAGGTTCATCAATTTAGCTTTTATTTGAAACACAGGGTTTTTAGTTTTCTTCAAACAAGATGTGAACATATTTCCAGAAATTTCTATAGTATTTCATTTCTGAAAATCTTATACTCTAGGAAAAATATGACCTGCAACTCTCATAAGTTTTCAGTGTAAGATTCTCTTTGAGCTCTTGAAAATGCTTTATAGAACCCTAAAGTAATTGTAGTAAATGGTGGGACTTCATGGGTTTTAAGTATAAATCATCACCACTACCACTACCACTACCACCGTCACCACCACCACCACCACCACCACCACCACCATCATCATCATCATCATTGTAGCAAAATATAATTTGAAAGACTCTTCTCCATTATTTAAACATACCAGGTTCTGTGCTTTGTTCCTTCCTCTAATCCTTCTTATCCTTTCTTCTTTGACCTAAATTGGAGTAAAAAGCTTGTTGCTTATCACAAAATGGTAGTTCTCAAGGCCTTTTTAAACTTACTGTTGAGCCTTTCTGTTTAGCTGGGACATTCTACTGATATATTAAACATGCAGTAATTGTAAGAATATATTAATGATAACAAGTTATTCTGACTTGGAGTGAAGAAAACACCAAAATCCTTCTCATTAGCAACATCAAAATACATAGGTGTTATATTAATGGGTTACCAGAGTCTTGTATAATGATTTTACTCAAATATTTTTTCTATTTTCTCTCCAATTGGGATATAATCCTTCATCTTATGTTTTTCCTTTTCTTATACTCTATTTTATGTTTTCACTCATTTGTAGGAATTGAAATGCCTGCTATTCACCAAGCAGTGTTTGAAGCACTGGAAGTAACTTTAGGGGAAAGAAATGTATAGCTTCTCTTTTCATGAAATTTAAGTGTCTATGGCCCAGGAGAATTTTCTTTCTTTTATATGAATTCCCAAATATATCTAAATATATTCAGAAACTAGCACTCATACTATTTTCCAAGTAGAACCATAATATATTAGTACTATATAGTTTTTTCAGAAATAGGCATTATAATTTTGGTGGCAATATTAGGGGGAGACTGATAGAAGTGGCTGATTTTCCCTTGATCCCCTCACCAGCAAACCACAAGGGATGGTGTCAGATTCTAGGTGTAATGTAGTATAAGGAAATAAAACTGTACACTTAAGTTTGAGCTCTGAATCAATACTTTTTTGGATATATTTCCTTGAGGAAATAAGAAAATAAGGTTAAACTATGTCCTTTTTTTGCAGTATTTTGCAAACTTGAAATTATGTAATTACCCAGAATTTTTTTTTTTATTGCACATCTTTTCAGCTAGATCCAACTAGATCCTAAACTCCATAATGTCAGAGATAGTTTATCGATGAATGTCCCAGACCCAACATATTATCAGGTGAAGAAAACTGTTCAATAAATATATGTCGGGTGGCAAACTGATGAACTAGTGAAAATACTTTCACAATTGTGAAATTGTGAAAATGTGAAATGTGGTAAATGTGGTGTATCAAACAATATAATGCCTGTGAAAGCAGTTGACAAAACATATATGACTTAATTTTGTGTCTCATGGTAAAATGTTGTACATAATAAGTTGTTTAGGGTAACATTCAATGCCATCAGAAATAGAATGTGTGAAGATAGAGATTCAACGAATTATTTTTTTTCTTATTAGTGACTCTTTAGACCATATTTTTGATATGTAAAAATATGTAAAATTTAGTTGATAATCTATCCATGAAGAGCCTATAAGAAAAGAACTGGAGAAACTTATTCTTGAAGAAGGCCTCTCATTTTTTTCCGGCACATTCCCTACTGAATCAGTTCCAAAATAGAAGAGTTTCTCATGCTGGTATTTACTATGGAATGCTAATTTCCCAAAGACTCTGGTAAAAGATGTTTAGAAGGCTGACATTAGCTCAAGTTTTAGCATCTTGACAATTTTACTTCATATTATTTTGAAATTTTTCAGCAAACTTTGATGAGAGATCAAAGTTGTTAACCTCAACTACCTACTTCAAATAAGGACACCTTATCCTTTTATTTCCTTTTTATAGACTTTTCTACAAACTTAAATTCAAGTTTTATTGTACCATGTGTAGGACCTCCTGATGATGATTACTATTCAGCTACAAATTAAAGGACAGTTTTGATCAAAGTGATTATAATTTGGAGCACAGACCCGTGATAGAACAGTTCAAAGGGTAATTTCTTACTAAGTATGTGGCAGAGGTTTGTAAAGTTGATTAAAAAATTGTCAGAACCTGTTTTCCAATGATGAGAAAAGTGATTGCAATTATAATTATTGATATTATCTACCTTAATAAAAGTAACTGATATACTTTATAAATTCTATATTGAAACACTGAAATATAAGGTAAATGAAATTTTTATGTTAAAATAAAACAATTTCAAATTTCTAGATTTATAAAATACAGTTACATATGGTATACCATAATATTGTTTTTCACACTTTAAATGGTTTAATGTTATGTGAATCTTATCTTAAGGCTGTTAAAAAAAAAATAGTCCAGAGAGTTCCTTCATTCACCTTTGTTTTGTGTCAACAATAACAATAAGAAATGTCTTCCACAAGCACAGAATATAAATTAAAGCTAAGAAATTAGTCTTAGTAAAATATTATCAATTAATGTATAGAACTAAGATATTTTTGTATTTTCCTACTAATTTCTTTTTTTTCAAGTTTTTATTTAAATTCTAGTTAGTTAACATACAGTGTAATATCAGTTTCAGGAGTAGAATTGATTCATCACATCGATATAACACACAGTGCTCATCACAAGTGCCATCATCTATTTAACAAATCCTCCTGCCCACCTCCCCTCCAACAACTCTCAGTTTGTTCTCTATATTTAAGAGTCACTTATGGTTTGCCTCCCTTTCTCTTTTTTCCCCTTCCCATATGTTCATTTGTTTTGTTTCTTAAATTCTACATGAGTAAAATCACATGGTGTTTGTCTCTCTCTGACTGACTTGTTTCACTTATTATATATACTCTAGCTGCATCCACATTGTTGCAAATGGCAAGATCGCATTCTTTGTGATGGCTGAGTAATATTCCATCACATATATGTACTACTTCTTCTTTAACTACTCATCAGTCAATGGACATTTGGGCTTTTTCCATAATTTGAGGATTGTTGATAAAGCTGTTATAAACAGCAGTGCATGTGCCCCTTCAAGTCAGTATTTTTGCATCCTTTAGGTTAATACCTTGTAGTACAATTGCTGGGTTGTAGGCTAGTTCTCTTTTTAACTTTTTGAGGAACTTCCATACTGTTTTGCAGAATGGCTGCACCAGTTTGCATTCCTCAGCAGTGTAAGAGGATTCCCCTTTCTCCACATCCTCACCAACATCTGTTGTTTCATGTGTTGTTAATTTTAGCCATTCTGACAGGTGTAAGGTGGTACCTCATCATGGTTTTATTTGTATTTCCCTGATGAATGATGTTGAGCATCTTTCCATGTGTCTGTTAGCCATCTGTATATAGTCTTTGAAAAATATCTATCCGTGTCTTCTGTCCATTTCTTAAATGGATTGTGTTTTTGGTTGTTGATTTTGATTCGTTCTTTTTCTATTTTTTTAATGTTTGTTTATTTTTGAGAGACAGAGACAGAGCGTGAGCTGGGGAGGAGCAGAGAGAGAGGGAGACACGGAATCCAAAGCAGACTCCATGCTCTGAGCTTTCAGTACAGATCCCAATGTGGAGCTCGAACCCAAGAACCATGAGAGTGAGATCATGACCTGAGCCAAAGTCAGATGCTTAACCAACTGAGCCACCCAGGCATCCCATTAAGTTCTTTATATATTTGGTTACTAACCCTTTATCAGATATGTCCTTTGCAAATATCTTCTCCCATTTCATAGGTTGCCTTTCAGTTTTGTTGATGATTTCCTTCACTTTGCAGAAGGTTTTTTTTTTTTTTATTTCAATGAAATTCCTATAGTTCATTTTTGCTTTTGTTTCCCTTGCTCTGGTGACATGTCTAGTAAGAAGTTGCTAAGGCCCATGTCAAAGAATTTGCTGCATCTGTTCTCTTCTATGATATTGATAGTTTCCCATCTCACATTTAGGTCTTTCATCCATTTTGAATTTATTTTTGTGTATGGTATGAGAAAGCAGTCCAGTTTCATCTTCTGCATGTTGCTGTCCAGTTTTCTGAACACCGTTTGTTGAAGAGACTGTCTTTTTTTCTATTAGATATTCTTTCCTGCTTTCTCAAATATTAGCTGACCATATTGTAGTGGGTCCATTTCTGGGTTTCCTATTCTGTTCCACTGATCTATGTGTCTGTTTTTATAGTAGTACCATATTGGCTTGACCAAGACAGCTTTGTAATATAGCTTGAAGTCTGGAATTGTGATGCCTCCAGCTTTGCTTTGCTTTTTCAAGATTGCTTTGGCTATTCATACTCTTTTGTGGTTCCATACAAATTTTAGGATTGTTTGTTGTAGCTCTGCAAAAAATACTGGTGGTATTTTGATAGGGATTGCAATAAATATGTAGATTGCTTTGGGCAGTACAGATATTTTAGCAACATTTCTTCTTCTAATCCATGAGCAGGGAATGTTTTCCATTTCTTTGTGTTTTCTACAATTTCTTTAATCAGTGTTCTATAGTTTTCAGAGTACATATCTTTTACCTCTTTGGTTAGGTTTATTCTTAGGTATCTTATGTTTTTTGGTGCAATCGTAAATGGGATCAATTCATTGATTTCTCTTTCTGTTCCTTCATCATTGATGTATAGAAATGCAACAGGTCTCTGTTAATTTTGTATCCTGCAAATTTGCTGAGTTCATGTATCACTTCTAGCAATTTTTTTGATGGAGTTTTCTACAGGGTTTTCTACATAGAGTATCATGTTGTCTATGAATAGTGAAAGTTTGACCTCTTCCTTGCTGATTTGGATGCTATTTATTTATTTATTTATTTATTTTGTCGTTGTCTGATTTTGAAGCTAGTACTTTCAGTATTATGGTAAATACAATGGTGGGAGTGGACATCTCTGTCTTGTCCTTGACCTTAGGGGAAAGGCTCTCAGTTCTTCCCCACTGAGAATGATATTAGCTGTGGGTTTTAGCATATATGGGCTTTATGTTGAGGTATGTTCCTTTTATCCCTATTTTGTTGAAGGTTTTTATTACAAATGTATGCTATACCTTGTCAAATGTTTTTTTCTGATTCTATTGAGAAGATCATATGATTCTTATCCTTTCTTTTGTTAGTGTGGTGTATCATATTGATTGATTTGTGAATATTAAAGCAGCCCTGGAGTCCTGGAATAAATTCCACTTGACTGTGGTGACTAATTCTTTTGATGTACTGTTGGATTCAATTTGCTATTATCTTATTGAGAATTTTTGCGTCCATGTTCATCAGGGATTGGCCTGCAGTTCTCCTTTTAAGTTGGGTCTTGGACTGGTTTGGGAATTGAGGTAATGCTGGACTTGTAGAATGAGTTTGGAAGTTTTCCTTCCATTTTTATTTTTTGGAAGAGTTTGAGAAGAATAAGTATTAATTCTTCTTTACATGTTTGGTAGAATTCCCCTGGGAAGCCATCTGGCCCTGGACTTTTGTTTGTTGGGAGATTTTTTATTACTAATTCAATTTCTTTGCTGGTTATGAGTCTGTTCAAATTTTCTTCTATTTTTTCCTGTTTCAGTGTTGGTAGTATATATGTTTCTAGGAATTTATCCATTTCATACAGATTCCCCAATTTGTTGATATATACGTTTTTAAAATATTCCCTTATAATTGTTTGTATTTCTGTGGTGTCAGTTGTGATCTCTCCTCTTTCATTCATTTTATTTATTAGGTCCTTTTTCTTTTCTTTTCTATTTTAGAATGAGAGAGAGAATCCTAAGCAGGCTCCATGCTCAGTGTGGGACCCCATGTGGGGATTGATCCTACAATCCTGAGAACATGACCTTAGCCCAAATTGAGGGTCAGACACTCATTGGACTTAACCTCCCAGGTGCCCCTCTTTTCTTTTTGATAAGTCTACCTAGGGGGTTATCAATTTTATTAATTCTTTCAAAAAAAAACAGCTCGTAGTTTCATTGATCTATTCTATTTTTTTCTTTCTATATATTTATTTCTGCTTTAATCTTTATTATTTTCCTTTTTGTGATAGCTTTAGGCTTTATTTGCTGTTCATTTTCTTGCTCCTTTCAGTATAAGGTTAGGTTGTGTATTTGAGACTTTTCTTGCTTTTTGTATTAGACCTGTGTTGCTATATACTTGTCTTTTATAACCACTTTTTCCGCATTCAAGAGGTTTTGGACTCTCATGTTTTTATTTTCATTTGTTTCTATATATTTTTAAAAATTTTTTCTTTAATATCCTCGTTAAACCATTCATTCTTTAGTGGGATATTATTTAACCTCCATGTATTGTGTCCTTTCTAAATTCTAAATTTTTTCTTGTGATTGATTTAAGTTTCATGGCATCATGGTCTGAAAATACGCATGATATCATCTCAAACTTTTTGTACTTGTTGAGGGCAGATTTGTGACCCAGTATGTGATCTATTCTGGAGAATGTGCACTTGAAAAGACTGTGTATTCTGCTGCGTTAGCATAAATTGTTTTGAATATATTTGTTAAGTCCATCTGGTCCAGTGTGTCATTCAAAATCATTGTTTCCTTACTGATTTTCTGCTTAAATCGTCTGCCTATTGCTGTGAATGGGGTGTTAAAATCCAAATCCCCTACTATTGTTGTAATGTTATCAATGAGCTACTTTATGTTTGTTTTTAACTGTTTTATATATGTGGGTGCTATCATGTTGGGGGCATAAATATTTACAATTGCTAGCTCTTGTTGAATAGTCCCCTTTATTATGATATAGTGCCTTTCTTTATCTCTCGTTACAGTCTTTGGTTTAAAATCTAGTTTGTCTGATATAAGTATGGCTACTCAGGCTTTCTCTTGATGTTTATCTCTATGATAAATATTTCTCTATTCCCTCAGTTTCAATCTGTATGTAGGTGTCTTTATGTCTAAAATGAGTCTCTTGTAGGCACCATATAAAAAGGTCCTTTTTGAAAGAAAATAATTTAATTATTTATTTATTCATTTATTTATTTATTTTAATCCATTTGGACACTCTATGTCTTTTGCTTGGAGCATTTAGTCCAATTACATTCAGAGTGATTATTGATAGAAATGAATTTACTGCCGTTTTATTACTTGTTTTGTTGTTGTTTCTGGAGTTTTTCTCTCTGTTTCTTATCTTTGTCAATTTTGGTGATTCCTTTCCTCTTGAGTCTCCTTTAATATTTCTTGCACGGCTAGTTTAGTAGTCACAAACTCCCTTAGTTTTTGTTTGTCTGGGAAACTCTTTATCTTTCCTTTTATTCTGAATGACAGGCTTGCTGGATAAAGTATTCTTGGCTGCATATTTTTCCCTTTCAGCATGCTAAGCATGCTGGCCTGCCAAGTTTCTGTGGAGAAATCTGCTGCTAACCTGTTTTGTGAATTATTTGTTTGTTTGTTTTTTAGGTTTAGGGATTTGTTTTCCCTTGCTGCTTTGGAATTATTTCCTTATCTCTGTATTTTGCAAATTTTACTACAGTATGTCTTGTTGTTGGCCTGCTTTTGTTCATTTTCCTGGGAGGTTTCTGTGCCTTCTGGATTTGGATGTCTGTTTCCTTCTCCAAATTAGGGAAGTTTTCAGTTATAATTTGCTCAAATAAACCTTCTTCCTCCTTTTCCCTGTCTTTTTCTGAGACTCCTATGATATATACATTATTACACTTCATGGAGTCACTGAGTCATCTAGGTCTACATTCATGATCCAGTATTTTTCTTTCCCTATTCTTTTCAACTTCATTATTTTCCATAATTTATCTTCCATATCACTTATTCATGCATATGTTTTTTCCATCCTTTTGGTCATTACATCCAGTCAGTTTTTAATTTTGGTTATTCCATTTTTTATTTCTGCCTAACTAGTTTTTAGATTTCTTATCTCTGTTGTAAGAGACTCCCTAGTGTCTTCTATGCTTTTCTCAAGCCCAGCTCATATCCTTATAATTATTGTTTTAAATTCTGGTTCAGGCATATTACTTATATCTGTTTTGATTAGATCCCTGGCCATGACCTCTTCTTGTTCTTTCTTTTGGATTGGAATCTTCTGTCTTGGCATTTTGTCTAAGTCTCTCTCTTCTGTGTGTCAAGGAGGCCTTTTATTTTCCCTGCTCCTGAGAGCTATATTAAGAAGAGGTCCTAAACTGTCCAGGGCCTGGAACTTCAGGAAGTGTTTCTGGTGTATGCTGTGTCCACTTTGCTGTTTTGTTTTGGCTGCTCTTTCCTTCAGGTCAATCCTCTGCAGAGTTTCTCCTTACCTCTAGTGGGGAGTGTTTGGAACTTGTCCACAGTTGTGACAAGTTTTGGTCTTCTTGTTAAAAAAGGCTAGATCCGATTTCCCCTAGAATTGAAGCTTTGTGCATGAAGGGGGTTTGTGCCGGCCTTCTTGGGGAGGGGCCTATTGCTGCTCTCACTGTCAGGCACACTTGCCCTGGTTCAGAAGCACTGCAGACCACAGGGTGGGCGGGGCTTGGTGAAAGTGGCTCAAGCCTCCACTTTGTGCACTGTGTTGCTCACTGAAGTCCATCTGTGCTGATGAGTGGGTGTAAAAATGGTATCAGCTGGCACTCTAGTCCACAGAGTGGGGAGTTCATGCCTACTGCTGTTCAGGAGCCCCTCTGAGAAGAGTGAACAATCACCCCTCATTTGTCCCAGGCATTCCTCAGATCCCTGCCTTCACCCAGTTTGTGTCTCAGCTGCCTGCCCACCCAGTGGTTCAGTGCTGCTGTTTTATCTCTGGAACCCTGGCTAGGTTTCAAAACTCCAAATTTTAAGGACCTCACGTGGCATAAACCTGCACTGATCCTCTAGGTATCGGTCTTGCCATACTGTGGCTGGTGCTGGTTTGTCCCAGAAGAGATGTTGCAGGAATGTACAGGGGCTTAATTTATGGTAAAGTATAGGAAAAGGCCAGTGTCCAGGTTAGCTGCCCTCAGCAGGTGTCTCTACTCATATGCTAATAATAAGGTCTGTGGCACCTGCCTGCTCTTTTATCCCTGGCGAGTCAGTGCCACCTCCCCAAATGCACTCCAAGAAGGGGAACTGTCTCTCCCAGTATGACCCAGGGGATCCTCAGACCACACTGTCTGTCTGCTCCAGGACCTCTGCCCATCTCCATAGGAGCCCCTATATGCTCACCAGGCTCCACACCAGGGATGGCATAGACTTCTAAAATTTCAGACTTTGAGCTCTGCTGTTTGTAAAACCTTGCAATAATCAGCCCTCCTCTAGTTTTCCCCATCAGTGATTTTGGGGAAGTGTTTTTTCTTGTGCAATGCCCTGCACTCTGTTCTCAGTTTTCTCTCTCCTCTCTCCCTGATCAGGGCTCCCTGCACTGTGATTCTTTTGTCCCCCAAATCACATCTCCACACCTCCTACTTTCCACAGTGTGGCCTCTTTTCTCCCTCTTGTTGTACAGTTTGTTCTCTCAGTTCTCAGATTGATTTCCTGGGTGTTCAGAATGATTTGATATTTATCTAGCTGTGTTTAAGGGATGAGGTAAGCATAGAGTCCTCCTACTACTCTACCATTTTCCATAATAATGTTTATATTAAAAGTTATGCAACTAAAAAATCCTGTGTTTTGAGATTCTATATCAACTTGGTTTTGTGTTCTTAATATAATTTTTATCACATATTGGTGCCTCTGGAGTATTTGTAAAGTTGAACTATTACTAAAAGTACTTAACGTGGATCATAAATCAATTGTATTCCTGCTGTCTAACATCTTTGTTTCTTAATCCAGTGTTCTGCTCTTTCACTGACCAAAATCATTTTCTATAATCAGCTTTATGTTTTGCTGAATAGGGAGATGCATATTTGTGTTTCAGGCAACATTCTGTTGGATTGATATTTAAATACAGAGCAATGAATGGAAAATTTGTTCTTTTGTTGTCGTGCCTTTGACTACGGTTCACCATTGTGTCATAAATCCATAATTCTAATTCTGTTATGTTCAGAGAAGTCAGTTAACAAACAAATTTCAGAAAAAATACTGACTAGTTAGGAAAAATGAAGCATTATTTTATAAAATGAAGTGATGAATTACCAGGTCTCCCTATCTAATTAAGTTGATAATTCCTTAGCATGTGTTACTTATACATTTTTATTTGTTAACATTTTATTGGTTTTTGAAGATATTCAGCCTCATTCTCATAACCCTAATTAATAATAAAATTCAATTATATTTTGAGTCAGAATCTTTACTGCTCTCTTACCATTGTAGATTTAAGAAAAAAACAGTATTAACACAGTATATTAATGTAAAATCAAGCACATAGCATTCAGAGTGTTTCCTAATGATACTATTACTACTAGTAATAAGTTATTACTTTTATTAATAAATGCTAATAAATTATAACTTTATCATAAATGTTTGAACTAGAACTTTGAACATTTTGCTTGTATGTAATGACCGTATGTAATGTAAGGAAATTATATAATGAATATGTACAATGACTGATCAACAGGGAAAAGGGTCCTAATAAAGACACTTATTAAACTGCCAGAAGTTATCTCTCTAGGGAAGTTGCATGAGCCTCACTGTTTAAGTTATATAAAACTGGACCAGAAACAAAGAACACTAGAAATTACAGCAGGGCAAACAATTCTGCTTTAGCAAGAAAAGAAAGTAGGTGATGTAATGATTGCCCTTCTACCTTTCTGCTATAAACATTTTTAGCTTGCATCTCAGAGAGCTCCCTTTCTGTATACTGTTGGGTTCAGTATAACAGACACATGAACCTTTTATCTCTCCTTTGGAAATTTTGACAGTTTGAACTTGTAAACATTTATGTTGCAATGATAATTATAAAATGTATTAGTACATGATTTATTTTCAATTTAATACAGAAAAAAATAAATTTATTATTAAAGATACCACACATAGAACTATATAGATGGCGCACATTATTTTATTTAACTTAACATCTCAGTGATAAAAAGGAAAGTAATTTAATATTTTCATTTACTATGAAAAGAAGGCTGATATCCTAATAGAGGAGACATATTTGGATCCTTAAAGCTACAGGTCAGAGAGAGAATTATTAGAGAAAATAGACAAACAAAAACAAAAGTGCTGTACATTTTTGAGTGTGTGAAAATTAAGGCATAGCTAATAGCAATTAAACACTCATGTCCTTCAAATCTTTATATAGAGAATTTTGGAAATTAGTCATCTATTAGGTGAATTGATGAATGTAGAGTAAGTCAAAAACTCAGCAGTGAGTGGTGGATACAACTTTAGAATATAGAAAGAGTACATGGATTATTTCCTCCTATAATAAAAAATTTGATCATCTACACTGTACTGAGCATAAACCTGTCCTTAAGGACATGGGACACTATGGAGATCCTAAAATTAACATAGTTCTTTTTTTCATGACACCTCCTCTGGTGAGAAAGAACTCTCTCAGTATAGCCTCATATACATGTTTTGAAGGAGAGTTACATAATCACATAATATCTCTAAGGAAAGTTGCCTGAGGTGAACTTGGAGGAAGAAAGATGCCAGGTCAAGATTGCAGAAGAGGATGTGTTAACTAAGTGAAAAGCACAGAGGAAGCTAGGAGCAGATCATATTCTAAACAGAAGTAGTAGTATTTGCAAAGATCCTGTGGAAGGCAAGAGTGAGTAGTATAAATTGAAAGAAGGCTTAGTGGCACAAGTATAGAAACTAAGGATAAGAGACTGGCAAAGTGGGCAAGGTGGTGAGGGTGCCCGTCTATTGGGATTTATACCTTTAAGTAGCAAGTTTATATATAGTGGAATTACTGGTCGAACTTGAATATTTTTCTCTGTTAGGATCAAGAATTTTGAATATACTTAATTTATTATTTAGTTTAATGTAATCTTATTTTGATTAAAAAATCCAATCTAGAAAGATGTCTGTCTATGGCTGTTTTATGGATTAAAGTAGCATGTTGATATCAGAGGGAAGGATTTAAAATTGTCTTAAGTGGGGTTTTTATTTGTAAAGTCAGGAGTGTGAATATTTTACCTGTAATTAAAATATATATGAGATGAAAGATAAGCTTTATATGTTGTATATTTAATCTTGTTTTTATGATTTGGCAAGACAGCTAATAAATATATACAGGGTAAGTTTTATGCAGGGTAAAGGATTTGCTATGTTAATCACTTATTTGATAAGCATGCATGTTGTGTATACACAGATTCTTCTATGTTCAGTAACCATTGGTTGAATTATACCTTATGGCTTATAATATTGGTAAATAATACTCAGTTTAAGCTCAGTTACAGTTTAGTTGACTGTGTTAAGATCTTGACGGCTATAGCTGAGACACATCAGTCCCAAATTAAAAAAAAAAAACTTACTAAATGCAAATGCGTGGCACAGTTAGTCATGGGACAATTTTCCCATGGGACAATTAGTCATTAGTGCATTGAGAAGTCTTATTTAAAAAGAAAGAGTGGTCAATTTTAGGTAAGGTGGTCCTGAAGTAAGAACAAGATTCCAGATATAGTTAATTTCTAGATACCTCCAAATGTTATGAGCCCGGAGGAAGAAGAGGTACACATTTGTGGGAACGTTGCTAGTTTCCTGAAGTTTTGTGACTAAGCATGGTTATCACTTATGATAGCCATGTTATCTAGAAATGATTTGACCTAATGGGGTATGTACAACCAATAATATTATGTGCTATGTAATATGAATCATGTTAATTGTGCTGCTAATTCCGGGGGTTTATAATGTATGCACAATATACCATTGTATATATTATTCAATATCAATAGTTTATTATACCCATTTATATGCATGGGATAAATTGTTAATGGGTGATTATACATAGTGTGCATTATGTATGGTAGAATATATGTACTAATACATGAGATCACTGAATGAACAAATTACATAGTTATTGGATGATTAATGATTTATTTTTTGGTACTGATATAGTACATGATAATAAGGCTTCTCTTCTCATTCACAAGTTTCCAGGGAGTAGTTTAAGTAGAATTTTAGTCTTGGGTGTGATGATGGAGTTGGAGCTTCTTTCCTGAGTGTTAGGAAGAAATATTACTCCTCTTTTCTGCTTTATAAGACCAGAGTAATAAATATACTACAAAGACTATTTATTTTAGAAATTTGTTTTTGATAATGCTTGTGATTGATATAACTATGAAAATAAAGAGAAAATACAGGACTGATGCTGGTTGGCTAATAATTATGAATGGATGTTCAACTGGTTGTCCTTCAATTCATGTTAGTTTTAATAGATATGCTACAAGTAATCAGAATAGGACAATGACTAAGGGACTGGAATATTATGTTTTGTTGTTTTAATATATGAAGTGTAAGGCTGATTGCCAGGATTACAGTGGAGAAAGTTAGGGCTAATATGCTGCCCAGATTATTGGGGATGGAACATAGACTTCAGTAGGCAAATAAGAAATATTGTTCCAGCTTGATGTGTGGAGCAGTATTTGGGAGATTAGCTGGAGTATAGTTGTTTAGGTCTCCCAGAAGATCAAGTGAAAATATTACTTTATTTGATAACACTAAAATTAGGAATAAGACTCCTAGGATGTCTGATTGTGTAATAATGGTGGAATGAAATTTTGTCTTTGTTAGATGAAATTCATGATGGTTTGTTAGAGCCTGTTTCTTGGACAAATAATAATTGCATGACTACTTGGGCTGAGATGATTAATGGGAAGATGAAGCAAAAGTGAAGAATCAGGTGGGGCTTGCTTTGTCAACTGAAAATCCTCCCGAGGTTCTTTCTGCTAAACTAGTGCCAATGTAGGGGACAGCTGAGAGGAAGTTTGTGATGCCTGTTACTCCTCCGAAGGATATTTGGGCTCATGGTAGAAAATAATCTATAGCTTCTATGGCTATTACTGTGAAAAGTAGAATAACTTCAATATTTCACCTTTTTAAGAAGGCATAATATCTGTAGTATAGACCTCATCCCATGTGAGTGAATAGGCAGATGAAAAATATGGAGGTTCTGTTGGTGTGTGTATATCGGATAATTAATCCATAATTTGTGTCTTGCTAGATATAGCTTACTGATGAAAAAGCATTTCTTATATCTGATGTATACTGTATAGCTAGGAATAGTCCTGTTAAAATTTGTAAGACTAAACAAATTCCTAAAAGAGACCCAAGCTTTTATTATGCTGAGAGATATTTGTTGAGGCTGGTAGGTCAATGAATGAGTTGTTGAAAATCTTGATTAGTGAGAATCACTAGGTCATTAATGTTCTTATAGTTGAAATACAATGGTGATTTTTCATGTCACTGGTCATGGTTAAATTTCATGTGATAATTTGTTTTAAGTACTAGTTTTGTGCTTATTTTCCTAGGGTTTTTAAAATTGTCACCTATTTATGGTGAACTTGGGTTGATTGTGAGTGGAGGAATTGGTTGTGGAATTATAATAAATATTGGTGGGTTTTTAAATGTTTAATATTTTTAAAGATTTACTTTGGGGTGGGGGGTTTATTGGCCATTTTTTTGTTTTATAAGAGTTATGGCTTTAGTAAGCATTATCCTGATATTTGACCCTCTAATATGACCATCTTGGGGATTTTATATTTCAGAATTATTGATAGAGGGTTTAGTGGTATTATGTATCTTGAAGAATGGTAAAGTGAAAATTATGTTTGAATTTAAAGGATTGAGGGATTAAATAATTTCTGATCCTGGAGATACTGAATTTTTTAGTGGGGAAGCTATAGGGATTACTATGTTATATAGATGTGGGACTTGCCTGGCAGTTGTGACTGGCTGGTCTTTATTCATCAATGTTCTGGTTATTATGCAGTTTATGTATAAATTAAATAGGGATAAATTTAAGATTAATGTGATGAAAAAGGAGAAAAAGTGTAATTTAATCAGACCATTTTGATCAGAAATTAGTGAGGAAGTTTTTACATGTAAGTAGGTGAATTTGGTTCTAATAAGATTAAGTCTAGTAACAGTGATTTTTAACTTGCTGATAAATTCATGAATAGTAGAAGATGATATATAATCATTGAAAAATACCATGTGAGAATTTGAATTGGTTTGAAGGGTGATCAAATTTTAGATTTTGTGATATAAGGTTGAGTTCAATTGTCAGAATAAAACCTGGAATAGTCACAGCATGCACTGTTAATTTCAGATAATAAGACACGGTTATCTGTGAAATTGTCATTGAAGTAATATTGTTGGAAATTACGAATCCAGTGAAGATACTTCTGATCAAAAGCCATTTAATAGAGTTGATTAGGAGAGGGTTATTTTCACAGGCAAGTCAAGGCAAGGCCGTAGGATAATTAACACAGGAGAAACATTAAAACAGTGCATAATATGTAGAATTATTAAGTGCTAGCTATTACTGTCATGTCACCTTTCTATGTAAGCAGAGAAAATAAGCATGTCAGCTGATAGTACTGCAGTGATGAGATTCTTGTATTCTTAAAAAATATTTATTTCTTTAGTGGCTGGAGGTTATACATTAGTGGTGGCATTGTGTCTGATTTTTAATAAAATTATTACTTGGTCATTGTAACACCTTTCTCTAGTTACAGAACTTAAGATGAGAAAAAATATATATTCTTAGCTTATTCTTGAAAGTTGTAAATACTTATTTCAATTTAAAATTGTCAAACATATCAAATCTTAATGTAAAAATAACATTTAACATTATAAATGTGGCATTTCATATTTTAGCCTAAGGATTTAGCTACGGGCCTATCTTATATAATACAAAAGGACATTTGGGATTGATAATATGCAAAATGTGATTCTACTTTTATAATCAAATATTGAAATCATTAATATTAACCAGTTTCTATTCTATTTGTTGCTATAACACCTATCATTTTAAGAATATTTAAGACTGCATATGGCATTGCTTTGTGACTAACCATAATTTTGAAACATATATAAATTTGTAAAGATATCAAGTTATAAATGATAATATTCATATGATAATAAAAATGATAAAAGAATATTCCATTTCAATAGATGAACTCAGAGTGTAGATGGGTTTTGAATCACAATTAGGATGTCAAATGGACCTCACTGTTTGGATTGACTCAAAGACCTGGCTAGAATTTTGTTTTAAAAGAGACATTTAATTTGTTCTGTGTTTCAGAAGCACTTTTCAGAGGTTACAATTATTTTCAAAATCTAAACATACCCAAACTTTTTAAATGTTCCCCTAAAGTTTTGCTTTAAACATAGCAAACTCCTAAATCCACTCTGAGGTTAAGAAATTAAGGATAACTAATAGAAACCTTGGAAAACACATAGATCCAGAACTAACAAAACCTCTTGTTTAATTTTCAGAACATCTAGATGATTTAGAACCCACCAGAGGCTGAGTAATACTATATTAAGAGGATTGTTACTTCCCATTTCCCACTGTATACATAAGTTGAACTTCACTGATATTAGGCTCAAAAGTCAGAAGTCAAGAGAAAAGCCAGACCCCAATACACCTGTTGTTATTCCATGTTAGACAAAAAATATAGGAAGTCACTTCTATCATCACTAAGTATTTGCCATTACAATATTATTTTATTTTTATTGTATTGCTTTCCTCTAGCCCAGTTAGAACCTAAACTCAGTTCTTGAAGTTTTCAAGGTCCCGCAGATTCCCTGTAATGCTGGATTATAACCTCAAGGCAATTTAAACTGCAGTAGTATTAGCTATATTGCATAGGTGTTCTGGTATTATCTTTCAGTTAGTGTTAAGTGAGTGATAATGATAGTAGGAAATCAAATAAACCCTGAAATGCTTGTAGAAGTCAGGAAATAATGGCTATTGTTCAATGGAACTATGAATAATGAACGATCTCTTCTATAGTTAAATGATTATAGCACTTGGATATAAGAGCCCATGGAAGATATTGAACGCATCTTGGATCTATAGACCAATAGAAGTTAATACAGTAAGATTTACAGAGTGAAAGAAACATTTGTCTATGCTGCATCCATTCTTTCAACAATACTTATTAAATGTCTGCTAGGGAGAAGATACTATGTGCTTTGAGGCACACAGAGAAAATCAGATGAACAATCTGTCCTCTAGTAGCTCACATAGGATATAGACAAGTGAAGTGTACATACCATCAAAGACAAAAATAAAGTGTAGCTCGTGTATACAGAATAGAAAAAGGACATAGCAGTTCAGTGGAAGGAGGTTATTTCAGAAGTGAAACAGGAAATGGCTTCTAGAGCACTTGGAATTTGTGGTGGGTTCTTAAGAATATGTAGGGTTTGAATATAGGAGAAGGACTAATAGGAAGTCCAGGACAAAGATAAAGTCCTAAAGATGGGAAAGGGTAAGATAAGGATAGTAAACATGAAGTAGTTCATCTGGCATCCCTGGAAGTGCTTTGATGTTGTACTGTGGGAAATAAGTTTGGGAAAGCAAAATGAAATCAAATATTCAATATTTAGTTTTTAACATATAATAGTTAAGCACAGGGTTTTGAAAGTAAGACAGACCTTGTTTAATTCCTGACTCTTGCACTTAGTATTGCCACAGTATTTGTATGAAGTCAGGCTCTTATAGGAGTCCGTTTTCTCATCTGTAAAGTAAGGATAATAAAAATATCTACTTAATGATTTTGACATTATGAATAAATGAATAAAATGCAGAAGTGCCAAGCATATTGTAAACATTTAATACATATTATAGTTAAGTATTTTAATAATACCATAAAGAATTTTTAAATAAGTAATGGGAAGATCGAAACTGTGCCTCTGAATGAATTGAGCAGCTTTTGAATAAATCATTTACATGATGAAAAATGGAATATTGTGAGAAGACACTGGAGCTAGAGAGATCAGCGATAAGGTTATTGTTTCCAGGCAAGCTCCTGAACTAGGACAGTAGTATGAAAAATAAATTGTAAGAGGTAGGTACAAAATATTGAACTACATTATAAACTACATCAAGGATAGGATTCACCAAAGGATTTAGCAGTGATGCCATCACTGGGACCAGGGATGGCAGTTTTATGTGCAATAATTTCTAAATCATGAAAAAAAAAACACTAAAGAAGTGGATTTTCTATTTAGGAATATTCTTAGTCATGTTACTTTCAATATTGTTTTAGATTTATCAATTAAATACCTTTCCCTGGAACTACTTAAAAGGCATATTAAAAATCATTAATACATAATGACTCATAAGATACATAAAGATGACTCATATTGAGACATCAAAGTACAGTGGGAATAGGTAATTTTTAGGTACATTTTTCTTAAATTTAGCCTGAAGGGAAATCTTGAGTAGTTCTCTCAGATTAAATGACCCCTATGCATTAATTTACCCAGATCATTGAATGGCTTCTTTTTTGCAGGGTGTGGGGGAAGATAGATTACAAATAGTTGCTTTGGAAGGCAACATGGTACAGTGAGAAATGGAATAACCATGAAGCCAATGAAGCTTATGCTTAAAGGCCTCTCATAATGGCCTTTATAAAAGTCGTTACGAACTGTATTTATAATTTTGAATTATTTTTCTTAAGATTAACTCCTAATGTTGCATAATATTCAGAAATCCACAAGACCTGATTCATCCCTGGGAAATAATTTGTGAGTTCTTAACGTTTTATTCATTATATATGTTTCAGATGGCTCAAAGTCCTCTGAAGTTGCAGGCAACCTTTTGTGTCTATGAACATTTGTCTGTTGAAGAGGTTTATAGGTTTTATCAGATTTTCCAAAAGGGAGGTCTGAAAACAACAAAGTTAAGAACCTCAAGAAAAAAATTGTGAATGTGGGCATCAGGACAGAGGTGAGCCTGAGGAGAAGGACAAGGACACTAGATTAGGGCATATTTAAAGCTCCCCAGGTGATTTTTATTTGCATCCAGATTTGAAAACCACTGATGTAGCTGCTATTTATCATCTTGAACTGTGTTATAATAGTTAAAAGGAAAGAATCAAGATTTTTCAATTGGAAAATCTCATTGTGAATCTTATGACAGCTTGGGCAAGATATTTAACCCCTCTGAGCTTCAATTTCTACATTAGGAAAATCAATATACTATAAATATAAGCCATGTTATCTAGAGTAGGTAAACATGATACCTGAGGAGAGATCACTGAGAGTGAAAAATGGTAGAGTCAGTAGGTATGAGATCTTGGTGGTATGAATTATTCTTGGAGTCAGGGTATTAGACAGTATGGACAAGGAAGTGAATTTGATGAAGAGGAATAAATGGTCATAGATGGTAATTAGAGAGAGGGATGTCTGAAGCAGAGATTATTGAGTGGGTGCAGCCATTGGTTCCATGACAAGATCTAAGATATGATCACGTAAATGGATGACACAGGATTTTTGGAGATGAGGATAAGTGGGACTAATTGGTCATGGAATTGGAAAGATTTTCAAAATGGTTATTGAAATTACCAAGAACATGTTAAAGAATGAAGAAGGATGATCCCAGATTCTGTACAGAGAGAGGTGTCACATTTATTATATCCATGCCAAGAATGTTCTTTAGTATTCTCATTTTTAGAAGTGTAATAATAACCCCTAAAGTGTTACCTTAAAATAACATAGTAAGAAACAAAAAATTTTACCCTGTGTCATCATGCAAAGAAAAATCAAGGACCTGGATTGGTTCATTAGTTTGCTTTCTCCTTCTCCTCAAACATGAGGTAAATAATTAAGATGTCCCCCTAATCTTATCATTAATCAGGCTAATTAGTAATATTATTGAATAAAAAAGAACTGAATTTGGGAATTTCCGTCAGTTGGTACAAACTTCAGATTCTGTGTAACACTTTCTCACACACTGTTGAGACTAAAATTCAGCATAACACTGGAACTGCCTCTAATTGCTTAGCTGGGCAAAAAAATAAAAAAAGTCTTGTTCAGTCAGGATTTTGCAGATATAGGAAGAAGATCCATATTTATCTTTCCATATGTCTCTTAATGTTTTGCTGCTTGGAATTTTATTAAAAATTAAAAAAAAAAAGCTGAAACAATTAAAGTGGAATTCTCCTAAGTTTCCAAACCTCGTTGTTGACACAGCTGTTTCTTGAGGTCTTTCAGATAGTCTGTTGCAGAAATGTTGGTGCATCTACTCCCTGCTACCACTTTGTCCCTCCTACAACCAACTTAGCACTTAAGCATTTAAGACACACAGCTTCTGAGCTTTCCATTTCTTGTGATCTTTAACTTCAAGAATTTGCCATTTTCCCCTCCTCCCCCAGTATCCTTCATACCACCACTATCACCCCCATTCTGAGACAAGTAAATATTAAAAAAAAATACCCATTTGGTTTTATACTGTTTAAATTCTCTAGGAGCCACATATCACATTTTTGCTGTTGTGCTATTTAGGACATTTTAATTCCTTAACTGTCCAACTCTGCCTGACATACTCACCTCAGCCAAGAAACTGCCCCAGTGGAAAACCAGTTGTGTATTGAATTCTGTCCCATTTGACAAGTAATAAATGAGATCTTTAAAGGGGAATGACCAATGTTTTCTTGCTGAACACTGTGCAAACAAATAAAGTTTTAAATGCTCTAAATCAAGTTTCCAATTTTTTACGTGGCTGAAAACATGGAATTTTCCTAATAAAAATAACTTTCTGACAACAGTTAATTAGGTCGTTTTTTATCAACAACTGATTCCCAAGTATGTATTTGCTTATACATTTTGGAAAATGTAACAGAATCTCATTTTCACAAAGCTATTTACTGAATTTTATATAAAACATTTTCATTTACACATAATACTTCAGTACTTCTCAAGTATATCACATCCATTGCCTTATTTGATCTCAGAAATATTGCATAGACCAAGTATTATTATTTTCACTTTGTATCGAGATCCAGGGAGATTAAAGTACTAGATCACACAGTACCTCTACGGTTGAAATCAATTTATTCTTGACATTTAGCTGTTTCCTCTTTGCACTTTATTATATCATGTTGAAAATTCTATAGATGTTACAATAGAGATTCTTTATATATATTTATATGTTTCTGAATTTGTATATACTAATTGGCTAAGGGCCTCAAACTTTAAATGTGCAGACATTGCTCTTTAAATAAATTCTGACATGGTGTTTGGCACCTTTAGAAACTTTTCTTAAGTGTGACTCACTTATTCTGAATAACTAATACAAATTAGAAAGAGCATGATACATACATGGCTTATGGAAGTAATTTTATCCAGTATGGTGAATACGTTTGTCTTTATACTTCTCTTTTTTGTGGACAAAACTGACATCAGTGTGTATGTATATATACGTGTAACATTGCCAGTTGATATTACCCCTTGTTTCTAAGAGAAGAGATTATTTCTATACTACTCTTTTAACATTTCTCCATTCCTTTATTCACTCTGCCTCTAGATATTTAAATAACTTCCAAAACAGACCCTTGTATTTGTGCCTTGTTCCAAACAATTATTTTTGAAGCTATTTATTTTTTAAATATCAGATACTATTATAGGAACTGAGAATGGAGAATTAAATAAAAAGTAGTGAAGAGTGACTTTGTATAGTGTCAGGAAAGGTCTCTCTGTAGCTATTTAATAAAATAAATGAGAGAAGAGAGTACCGTGTAACAGTTTGCGGAAGAGTATTACATGCAGAAGAAAGAATAAATAGGAAGACCTTGAGGTGGGAGAATGTGTTGAAGGCCTAGCTAGGAGGTCATTATGGCTTTAGCAGTTTGATCAAGGTTGAATACAAGATTAGAAAAGGAGAGTTTTAAAGGGTATTCAGGAATCAGAATATGTAATGTGTGCTCAAGTTTAACAAAGACTTTAATTTTATTCTAAGTGTGATTAAAAGCCATTTGGGGGAAGAGGGGAGTTTATAAACAGTTTCAAATATGTGAGTACTATGTGGGCAGCAACTTGTATATGTAAGGATCAAGAGTAAAAACTGTGTTGTACACCTGAAACTAATGTGGTGTGTCAACTATACTCAAATAATAAATAAATAAACAAAAACAAGGGGTCTACTTCAGAGACTGTGGCAGTGTTCTGAGAGAGAGAAGAGGTGACTTTGACTAAGATGGTAGCACTGGGGATAGTGAGAAGTTTTAGTATATTTTAAGTAAAAATGGTAACAACAGAACTGGCTAAGGAATGTGAAAAATGAGAGAAAATTAAAAAAAATGGCTTTAAGGTTTGAGACCTGAGGAATTAAACAAATAGTATTGCCCTTCCATGAAATAGACAGACTAAGAGTTTGACTTTGGGCATATTGTGTTTATAATACATACCAGAGGTCTGAATGGACATGCCAAGGTGGCATTTGGACTTATGCATATGAAACAGCAGTGGCAGAGCTGAGCCCTGGCTCATGGGTGGTGTTTAAAGTCTTTAGAAAAGAGAGTGAGAGTAGTTTAGAGAAGACACCCAACGACTGAGTTCTGGAGCCCTACAATATTTAGAGGTCAAAAGAGGCTAAAGAGAGAAAAGGAGCAAATAGCGAGGCCAGCAGAAACACATGTGTTTTCTTGGAAATCAAGTGAAGAAAATTGCTCAAGAAATAAAAAGAAGCAAGTTGATTTGAATGCTGCTGAGATTTCAGGAAATGATAATTGAAAATTAACCTTCAGATCTAACAATATCAGGGGAATGATAATTTAAAAGGTGGTTTATTTTGAGCAATGTAAAAATGTGAAAAAAAAAAGGTGGATGGGTTTAGGGGACCCTGGGCCATCAGGAATTGCAGACAGTGAATATAAGCAACTTTTATAGGAGTTTTGCTGTAAGGGGAAAAAGAGAAATACAGCATTGGAGTGATGAAACACAGTTTCACAACTCTGTTTGTTTTGTTTTGTTGTTATTGCTGATCCTCTTATAGTTTCAGATGAGAGAAATTTCAGTATGTTGTGGCCTGATGGTAATTTTCAACTAGAAAGTAAAAAAGAGAGGTTAATTGTAATAGCAAATTCCCTGAAGAAACAGGTAAAAACATAAAAATAAAAAAAGTATCTCTTGAGTGCCTTCATTGCCTTAGACAGTAGCAGAGACTTCTCATTAATTTTTACGTGAGGGAAGTCAGAGTACAGATGTAGAGAGGTTTTAGATTTCAAATAGGATCATTAGGAAATTCTCTTCTGATTGCTTATTTCTCAGTCAAATAAGCAAGTTCATCAGCTGAGAGAGAGGATAATGTATCAGAGAAGAGAAGGTGTAAAATGGTATGCACTTAAAATAGAATATAAATTCCTTGTGAATTGATTTTGACTACTTAAAATCAAGTTACTATTTGATCTAGTCTTATTCTATCTCTCTAACTTCATCTGTAACCACTCTCCATTCTCCTTTCCCATTTTCATCACCAACTCAAATCTAGCAGCCCCTAAGAGAAGGGCAGAGCACACACAAACATTCCATCCATGAAAAGTTGTTTTCAACTTCAGAAATGTATTGATACACTTCACCCATGTGAATAAGTAGAAGATTAAAAATATGATACTCTTTTTAGATATAGTCTGACTAAATATTAACTTTCATTTCAAATTAAAACCTTATTAAATATAAATGGTGAATAACGTATATTAACTATAAGTACAAATATAAAAATATATAATTCATATGTATATTGATATATTATACAATAATATGAATATAATATAAATATAGTACACATAATATATTAAACTGAAATAATCTTGTAACATTATGTAATATAGCATTCCATAACACAGTCAACATAATATAATTAACATAGTATAATTAAAATAAATACACCAGGACAAAACAATAAAAAATAATCATTAAAGTTAAGAAGAATACAGGCATACACTGCCATCACTATTATTGTTCATTATCATGGTCTGGAAGTAATAGCTTATGTAATTAGATTACACTGGCAGTAACAAACAAGCAGTAGTATTAACAAATAGTAAAAGAATCAAGACAATCATTATAGTGTGAATGAATAAAATTGCAGAATAATTGCTATCTCACTTCAACCTAATAATCATATGAGGAAGGTACTATCTTTTTCTGCATCTAATAGATGAGAGAACTGAAACTTAGGACAATGAACTTGGTAAACGCAACACAGATATTCGTTAGCCAAGTGTGCGTTGATGTAAAAGTAGTTTGAATCCAGTTTAGGGGTACTCAAGATGTGATCATGTGAGGGAGACAAAACTTAGTAACACCAAAACTGAGAGTCTCTTATCTTGTTTAGAAGTGTATGTGAGTGTAAATCAAGCTTTTTCAAGCCAAACCAGCTTATGGGCACAACTCAAATCATACTTGAAATAATAATGTAAATTTTACTAGCCATTTGCCCCACTATATTAGGCAGCCACAGTCCCAGAAAGAAAGACCCTATTTCAAGTACTTCTAGGAGTCATCTTGGTATCCCTTGTAAAATCCCCCACATACTTCATCTTAATTATAGGTGCAGCGTTCGTTCTGCATAGAAAAAAAAAGGAAAAAAAAAGCAGAGTAAGTTTTCAAGGCAAATGAGAATAGATTATTACATTGAAATAGAGGGTTTTTTTTTAAATGAATGTAAAAGAAGATTAAGATGTATATAAAAGTTATGATACATAGGGGATAGAAAACACAGCCTACTCAAACAGCAATGCATTTTACCAAAGCTAAATATAAGGTAGAAGTAAAAATTAAGAAACAGATGTCAAACTTTTATAGTTTTCTTTCTGAAATAGTCTATGAATAACAGACATAATTGCATTTCAAACAAATCATAATATATCCCTTAACTTTAATTCTGTACTAGTATAATTCAATTTGTTTAATTTATACTTCTTTAAAAAGTTTATTTATTTATTTTTGAGAGAAAGAGAGAGTGAGCTGGGAAGAGACAGAGAGGGAAAGAGAGAGAATCTCAATCAGGCTCCGCACTGTCAGCACAGAGCCTGATGCAGAGCTCAAACTTACCAACCGCATGAGATCATGACCTGAGCCCAAGTCAAAAGTCAGATGCTTAACCAACTCAGCCAACCAGGCACCCCTAAATTATATATTGACCTGGCTTTAGAAATGATACTGTTAGGATCAAATTTATAATGACTCCCTCCCCTTTTCCCTGATAAATATCTGTATAAATAAGACATGCTTGGGAAGCCTTATGGAGTAGTGGTTAAAAGCCTTGATTTAGAGACAGAGTTTTGTGGTTTAATTTCTGGCTCTTCTATTTAATATATATATGAGCAACCTTGTGAAACCTTGCTTGACAGACCTGTGCCTCATTTCCTCATCTTAGTTGGAGTTAATACAATTTTGTATGTTACAGGATGACCTGAAGGTCAAACATGATAATTACATATAAAGCAATTAAATGAATCCTTATCTATAGTAAGGCAAAGATACAATAATTTGTGTGTATGTATGTGTGTGTTTAATGTCATCCCATATGACACACATATATCAATATTCTTGGAAAAGCAGATTAGTCAATTTTTATTTTTATGACAGAAACATTGAGTTAGTACATATTGAAACGATGCATTCTTTTTTAAAATTTTTTAACATTTTTATTTATTATTGAGAGACAGAGCATGAACATGGGTGGGGCAGAGAGAGGGGGAGTCACAGAATCTGAAGGAGGCTTTAGGCTCTGAGCTGTCAGCACAGAGCCCAATGTGGAGCTTGAACTCACAAACCCCAAGATCATGACCTGAGCCAAAGTTGGATGCTTAACCAACCGAGCCACCCAGGTGCCCTTGAAACAATGCATTCTTGATTCTTACTTTCTCACATCCTCTATCTAGTCCATTAGCCAGTCCTGTTGGTATCACTCCTATTTAAAATACACCCCGAACTAATCTTTTCTCATTACTCTTGCTCTCTCCACATACAATAAGCTCTCCACATGGTACTCATATAGAATTGTAGAGAACACCTTGCATATCTCTGTTGTTGTTTTTTAAATTACTGTCTAAAAAAATTATTCTTTATGAAGAAAAGAACATCATCTGCAATATCACTACTCTATTAACTGATAAATTCTAAATTCATTTTCCAGAGATTCAAAAATGAAGACTAAGAGTCACATACAAAAAAAAAAAACATTAAATGCATTAGAAATATGACAGTCTTCCATGACATCATCTTAGCATTAAGCTGTGTGGTTGCATAATTAGTGAAGCTGACCAGGACACATGTGATTGATTCAAGGACATCTTGCCTGATGAAAAGTTCTAGCTTTTTCTTCAGCATATTTTTCTATAAGGCTCACAAATTTATGCAGAGGAAATGGCTTGTGTTGATTCCTGGGTGAGAAAAATATATTTATTATTCCTGGATCTTGAAAGAAGATTCAGCTATGATTTGCTGTCAAAAGAGATATTTAAATTAAAAATTCTAATTGATACAAATGAAAATTTATTTAAAACCAATTTAGATCCCTATATAAAAAGTGATTTCTGTGTTCTAAAATGAAAATATTTGTCTTATTGTTCTTAGTTGCCATATTAAATATGAACTGTGGCATTATTTTGGTTCATTTATTTTAAATCAGAAAAACAGTGTTTGTGAGACTGCCCTGATTGTAATATATGGATGGAAAAACCCAGTGGCTCTATAGTTCTGCAGACCTGGAGTCCAGACAAAACTTTCTGCTTTCTTTGAGATTCTGTGGCATTGACTACAGATATAGCTGAACAATCAATGCTGTGTGGCATTTAAAAAGTTATCCAGTCATTTTAAAGGCTTTGGGTCATAATATCTTAAAATAGCAAAGCCACTTTGCAATTTTACTGATGTAGTCCTATGGATTGCACTAACCTAAAGACCTCAATTATTGTGGCCAGAAATCAACTTCTTCCAGTCCTATAGGTATCTCTTATCATGTGCAATATAGTGGAAACAAATGCATGCATATTAAATTCATGTAGTTGTAATCTCCACTATGTGACTGTGTGTCTTAGGGCAAGTTAACATCCCTAATTTGTACTTCCCTCTTTTATAATATTGGAGGTTATCAGATTTGACAGAATATTATTTGTGGAGTAAGGATAATATCATGAAAGCTTTACATCTTTCCTTAAAGTAGCGAATTCTCAAAAAGAAAGAAAAAAGTTTTATTATTATGTAGCTTCTAATATGGCAAAATAGGTATTGCCATTTGTATCCCCCTTAAAAAATTAACACAAAAATGTCTCATTTTGTTTCTTAAGCAAAATATCATTCTAGTTTCCAATTATATGGCTGTAATGTCTAAAATACCAGATCCTGAGGGCAAAGATCCATATTTTATTACCTTTTTATTGCTATCATCGATTACTGTCGAAATAAAACTAAATGAAGTGGGGTCACACGGGGTAACAATTGCTCACCATCATATGAGACCACTGCCACAAAGAATGCCTTGAGCGATTAATTGATGGATTTCTTCAATGACACTACAGAATAAGTGGAAAAGCTTGGCTTTTGAGAACAAGCAATAATTCCTAATAAGTTAGGTATTCTTGATTTAAATTCTCATTTCTTAATATACCTGTGTCTTAGAAAATGTATTTATCTTGAATATCTATTTTATTAAAAAAGATGCTAGTAATATTTATCTTCTAAGGTGATTGTTGAGGCCCAGCTAAAATAATATGTGAAAAGTTACACAGAATAAAATCCTAACACTTGTAAACAGTGTATGTGTGCTTGTTAAATTAACTGCTTTGCTAAAAATGAGTGGCTAATAATTAGTAAGCATACAATTGGTGCCAGGTTACTCCATTCTTTCCCTGTGGTTGACGTGTTCTGAGAATAAGACTGCTTGTGGTAGTAATTCATACTGCTTCAAACATGTTCTTTAACAGTTTTTTAAAATAGTGTTACCAGGTGATGATGAAAGACACATTTGCAGTCAGTGTCATACTGCACATTCACATCAGAGTTTTTAGAAATAAAATTTGTGTTTTAATTGAAATCTTGAAAACCGAATCTTGGCCTCAACAGACATGGTAAAGTAAATTGTGAGAAAATACTGAGATCATTGATCTTCCAGGAACAAAATTCTATTTCTTTATTTTACTCATGACCAGAATGAAGAGGAGAGGAATCTTCACCATCCTAAGCAGATATTTATTAGCATTTACTATGTTACAGGCACTGTGCAGGGCTCAGTAAATATATGTGTTTATGCTTTTTATTTCCATGGGTTATCAAAGTTCTGGACTTATGATCAAGAGTTTGGAGGATGATGAATTATGTTGGGTTTTGCTATGGCCCCGCCTGTGTGTCAGGTTAGAAAGACTTGACTACAATGTCAATTGGTAATTTATTTCAATCGTAGAACCTTAATCTACTTATTAAATGATAATGTCTGCTTACTTTTTTGATGAATTATTTTCTGGATGAATTCTTGCTATTTAGTTGGCCTGGGCTATAAATCCAAACACATCTGCTAATTAAAAAAATATGTTTCTTATCTTATCTATGTGCTTGGAAAATATAATTGCTTTAAAAATAACTCCTATTAGAAATTCTTATGTAATGTTTGCTTTTAAAGCATTTCAACCTTGTTGTTTGGCCAGCATAGTTTAAATAATATAAGGTGAAATTGAGAGTTTTTGTTACATATCAAAAGCACTTGTTCCTTCATCAAACACCGTTAGAAGCATTTATGAGACACAAGACTTTGACTTAAACATGAGTTATGTGAAACTACAAAAGGATATTCTTCACTGAAAAATGTTTCATGTTTTGTAAACTTGACCCTGCCTCTAGAGGTGTCTATTCTCCTCCTCAAATTTGGAAGCCTGCTGTGATCTGACAAAGTTGTAAAGAAACAACTTTACCTAGATTTGTTGATTATCTAGGTAAAGCAATTCTTTTATTATGAAATGCAAGCATTCTTACTTAGTATCATGGACAGTATTCTATTTGAGGCCACTTTTTCATTTTGGGATGTTTTGATTCAGTCTTGCATGCTAGGTTCTTCATTCTTTTCCAATAATTATCAAAAAGTGCCATCAAGATTTAGGATATGTTTGGTGTGCCTAGGTGGCTCAGTCAGTTAAGCATATGATTCACCTCAGGTCATGATCTCATGGTTCGTGGGTTCAAGCCCTTCATCGGTCTCAGTGCTGACAGCTCAGAGACTGGAGCCTGCTTCAGACTCTGTGTCTCCCTTTCTCTCTGTCCCTCCCCACTCTCACTCTGTCTCTATGTCTCTCTCTTAAAAATAAATAAACATTAAAAAATTTAAAAAAAAGATTTTGGATATGTTCTACATATAAAGCAAATCATTAAAGTGATACATGATTAATTCCCAGATGTAAGTTAGATTGAGAATACAGGTTTTCTTAATGTGATGTTGGCTTCCTTTGTGCAATTCTGACATTAAAGTTGTGATATGTTCTTTCAGTCATTCACAGTGTTCATATGGCATGATGTAGGGCAGAATGGTACTGCTGATGTTACAATGTAAATATTTTGGTACTATATACTATCAGAAGATTGTCTATTAAAATATGAAACTTCCCTGGCATTAAACTATTTAATGTACTAGAAGGGCCTCATGTCAAATATGAAGTAGATTCAGCTATAGGGTGTAGGTTACATTCTGTAGTATTCTGTAGTATGTGAAAAATATAGTATGTATCTGTAATATGTGAAAAATGGATTTGTACCATTTTATGTCTCTTTGTTCTCAAAAATTATCAGTGTTTTAATAAAACAGTATTGTAGAGAAATATTTTATGGGAAATCATGGTAATACATAAATACAGGAAGGTAAAATTTTCAGGGCACCAACAATAAACCGCAATGGTCAGTGCAATACATATTACAGGGAAAAAAAACATCTTGGAGAAAAAGAATTATGAACTTTCATAAACTACAAAGCAAACTCCTCTTGTGTCTTTTTTCCCATATTTTTTGACAATTAACATGTACATTCAAGAGTGTTTCATAATAAAAGGAAAGGTAATGAAAGAAAATTAATTGAACGTTTATGGACTTCAGTAAGGGATGTATTTTAGGAAGGGTCAATTGGCTGAGTATTATTGCTCACTCCTAATAATAGTGGGTTAGTGATTTAAGATCCTGTGTCTCTTACTTACAAAAAATATATTTTAAGCCTAAATAAAAACATTCCATTCAAATACTCTAGTTTCATTCCTACCAAATAACACTTCTTATAATCCATGAAGAGACTGTTCACAAGTTTTAAAGAGCAGTGTACAAAGTATAATTCTTAGCATATACTTTAAGATTTTATAAAATAGGAAATTAATGGGAATCATATTAGGATCTTAAACAATTGAAAATGGTTCTCTGTAGTAGTTAAATATTCTGTTCACACCTCATGAGAGGTAAAAAGTGAAATTTTGTATGAGGAACTAAGAAGTGAAATTGACTAGAAGAAATCAGAGTGAAACTACCTACTCTGTATTCATTGTTTAAACTCTACTGTGCATATTTTGTAACTTTCCAATCAGTTCTCTTGTACAGACAGAATACTTTGGTTTCAGAACAATTGAGAGTTCTTTCTAGAAAGCTACATTCTGATAGCTGATTAAATTAGTATATCATTACGAATCACTGATAAAATTTCTTACAATATTCTTAGACTTCAGGTACATATTTTGCAATATGAAAATTATAAAGTCAAGCTAAAGTCAGTGTCAAGTAATAACATTTACTTGTCAATCATTAATGTGGAAAATAAAATTTGAAAATAAATTTAGGCTTAGTAAATAATACATTGCTTGGAATATGTATTTGCTTACCCAGAGTGAATGTACTAAGTTAATATTGCATGGAGATTAATAGAGGATAGACTGTGTATCTTCAAGAAGAGTATGGTACTGGAGAGTTTTTCTTTTGTATTTTTAAATCAGTGATGACTATACTGCAAAATATTATCATTTTTTATCATACTGGGGCATACGGGAACAGAAAAATTATTTTTTATCTTGAGGCTATTAGGTAAGGTTTTGATGGTTAAGGCAATTGTTACAACATCGACTATGCGATTAACCTATGTATTTATTATTTGATGAATTGCTGCTGATATAATTTTGTCTTTTTTGTTATAAACCATTTATATTTGAGGATTGGGAAAAAATCTAGTTCTGTTAAGTTTTATATTGATAAGGAATATTTCTAGGTAGGTATATCGCTAAGGAAACTTTTGTCTTCAAGTTAAAAAGGGCACAGGTTAAAGTAGCTTTAATAATATGGAACTTTTATATACACCCAAAAAGTCATCCACAGAATGGCTCCACGGTAGGTTTATTCACTGAACCAATAGCATCATAGAGGATCAAACTTTTCCATCTTTGTCTTTATTGATGTTAGAGTGTCATTAGGCTTGCATTAGCCAGTTCAAACAAACATGACAGTTAAAACAAGAAGAAGATGAAACCATATGTCCATTAAGAACAAGAGAACTTTTCCTAAGAAAACCATTAAGTAATTTAGCATCTTATTTTCTGGAATTACATAACCCACCCATGCTAAAACAAAATGCATGGAAAGGAAAAAGGAACGTTGTGTTTGACTTAAAACAATGTTTCCTATTTATTCAAGGTGGCGCTGAAGTGAGCCTCCTAAAAAAAAGAGGGCTGCAAAGAGAACAAGATCAAGCTTCTTGTATAAGGGAAGAAAAATTTTTGGAGGAAGAACTAAAAGGGCACAGTAGTTCTAATGCAAATAAAATTCAGATAATACTTATTGTTTAAATGTTATAATGAAAGTTATGAATCAAAAGTATACAAATTCATGGGTTGGGACAAAAATTCTTCCCTGTAACAAAAATCTTAGTCAAGGCATGAACATTTCCATACTCTAGAAAGCTCCTTGCATCTTTTTTCCAGTTCATTTCCATACCAAATAAATGACTATTTAGATTTCTATTATCACAGATTATTCTGCATGTTCTTGTACTTCTTAAACTTAGACAATATAGTTTGTGTTCTTTTGTGCCTGGCCTCTTTTTCTCCACATCATATTGACCATATACATTTTTTTCACTTACTTCCATTTCTTTGAATGTATCATACTTTGTTTATACATTGCTTTATTGATGAACTTTTGGATTCTTCAAGTTTTGATTATTATGGCTAAAACTTCTAGGAGCATACTTGTACAAGTATTGATGTGGACATATGTTGTTACTGCTTTTAGGTGAATACCCAAGTGTGGAATTATTAATTCAGAGGGCGGATCTATGTTTACAAGAAACTCTTAAATAGTTTCCCAAATAGGTTTTATCACTTTACATACTCACAAGCAATGAATGAGAGTTTCAGTTGCTCTGCATCTTCACTGTTTGTTGTGGTCAGTCTGTAATTTTTTTTTAATGGAGTTGTATTTTATTAATTTTTAGAGGATTTTTTATTTGAGATATAATTGCCATATAATATTATATTAATTTCAGATGTACAACACAATGATTCAACATTTGTATATATTGCAAATGATCACCACAATCAGTCTAGTTAACATTGTCACTATACCTAGCTATAACTTTGTGTGTGTGTGTGTGATGAGAACTTCTAAGATCTACTCTCTTGGCAACTTTCAAATATAAGATATTTGATTGCATCTCAGGACTTATTTATTTTATAACTGTAAATGTATGCTTTTTGGCCACTTTTCACCTATTTTGCCCACTTCCTACTCCCTGCCTCTGGCATTCATCAATTTGTTCTCTTTATCTGTTTTGTTTTGTTTTTCTAGATTAAAGTCAAGTAAGATCATATGCTGTTTTCTCTGCTTGATTTATTTCACTTTGCATAATGGCCCCCAAAGTCCAGCCATGTTATCACAAATGGAAGAATTTATTTTTTATAGCCAAATAATATTCCATTATATATATAAATTCTCTCTATAAATATATAGAATGTATATAAAATTATAGATACATATTAATAAAATTTATATACATACACACCTACACAAACACACGCATATCACATTTTTTTAATTCTCTCTTCCATGAATGGGCTTTTAGGTTGTTTCCATGTTTTGGCTATTTGTAAATAATGCTGCAATGAACATGGAGGTACAGGTAATCTTTTCAAATAAATGTGTTTGTTTCCTTTTGATAAATAACTACAAGTGCAATTGCTGGATCATATGGTAGTTGCAATTTTAATGTTTTGAGGAAACTCCATACTGTTTTCCAGTTTACATTCCTACCAACAGTGTACAGTTGTTCCCTTTTCTCCATATATTCACCACAACTTATCTCTTTTTGTTAATAACCATTTTAAAGTTGTGAGGTGATACTTCATTGCAGTTTTGCTTCACATTTCCCTGGTGATTCGTGATGTTGAGCACCTTGTCATAACTGTTGGTCATCTGTATAGCTTGTTTGGCATTTTTTAATTGATTTTATTTTGGCTATTAGGTTATATAAGTTCTTTTTATATATTAGATATTCTTCAACAGATACGTGATTTACAAATATTTTCTCATTTTGTAGGTTGCCTTTTCATTTTGTTAACAGTTTTCTTTGCTGTCTAGAACTTTTAAGTTTGATATGTCTCATTTGTTAATTATTTTTGTGCCTTTGCTGTTAGTGTCATGGTTTTTAATTTTTATAAACACATTTAGTGATTAAAATAATCTGGTAAGGTATTTCAACATTTGTTCCTGCGTCATATGGTCCCTAAGACTACCCTCAGACTATGCTATCTGCTTGAAGGAAGCACAGACTCAGAAAAACTGTTATATTTATGATCATAGTTCATTGTAGTGAAACAATACAGATTAAAATCAGCAAAGGGGAAAGATGTATTAGGTGAAGTCCTGGAGAAACCATGTATGAATTTCAAGACATCGCTTCCTAGTGGAATCACTTAGGAGTGATCTTCATATTCATTCTACCAGCAATGATAAGTGTCAACAAGCTCCAAAGCCTGCCAGCCAGGGAAGGTCACCCAAGACTTGGTCAGGAGATTTTTTGGGGGGGTAGTTTATTCTGTTAGCATGTAGTGCATGACTATGATAGCTACTTAATCTCTAGTAGCCCAGAAATCAAACTAGTACAGCATGGCTCAGGACCTCAGGCATACAAAATTGGTGTTTACCACAGATCACACTGTTAACCATAATCTGGTCACACTGATATAATGTGGCCCAAGGTCTCAGACATATAAAGGCACTTATCAGGTATTATATTCCAATGTCTCAGAGGTTTTCTTTGAAAAGATAGTCAAGAACCAGTCCTTTTTTTTGGAATGCACAGAATTGGAGCATCCCAGTCCTGCTAAGTTAACCCTTACTGCATAGTCACAAAGTATCTATATGAAAATTTTAATTATCATTGATAATACTTTACAATTAACTGCTATTATGATTGCTAAGTTTTAGGTTCACTGATGTTGAACAATATATTCGTCTAATTTTAAATGGTAATAATGAAAACAAATAAACAAATAACAACAAACCCCCCAAAAACCCTGACCTGCCAATAAACATAGGCAAAGAATACTAATTAAGTTAAGAACTAAATAATATGGAACGTAACTGAACTTTGGACAATGTGATTCCATGGCAAACTTGAAACTATATGAACATGAAATACAAATGTTTAATTTTTTACTTATGCTAGATGAACATTATAGATTATCAAGGTATGTGCTCTCATGATTCACTATAGTATCCTGGCTGATGGAGTCTCCACTTTGACATAAACTGTCACACTAGAAGAATCAAATAAGAATATGTAGTAAACCATTTTCTATTTCTTAAAGCTTCTAAAGCTAAACCACATCCTATAACCCTACCCATGAGAATGTAACATCCTTCCACATTTCTAAATGTTTTTTCCAGCTTCATTGCTACAATTGATACATAATATTATGTAAGTCTAATGTGTACAATGTGATGATTTGTATATATATTGAAAAATATTACCACGGTATGGTTAGTTAATACCTTTAGTATATCACTTCACATAGTTACCATTTTTCTTTTTTGTGGTGACAACAATAAAGATCTACTCTTTTAGAAACATTCAAGTGTATGATACAGTATTGTTAACTATAGTCACCATGTTGTATATTAGATCACCAGAAATTATTCATTTTATGAATGGAAATTTGTACCCTTTGACCAATATCCCCATTTTTCTCACTCCCTAGACACCAGCAATCACCATTCTGCCCTCTGTTTCTATGAGTTCAGTGTTTTTAGATTCCACATGTAAGTGATACCATTTGTTTTGTTATTTTTTTTAAATTTGTTTCTCCCAGACTTATTCAGCATAATGCCCTCAAGTTTCATCCATTGTTGTAAGGATACTTTGGTTGTTTCAATGTCTTTGCTAGTGTAAATAATGCTGAAATCAACATGGAAGTACAGATATCTTGTTGAGATCCTGATTTGATTACCTTTGGATATATAGAAGTATAATTATCGATTGTTTGGTAATTTTATATTTAACTTTTTGAGGAGCCTCCATGTTGTTTTCCATGGTGGTTGTACCAGTGTATATCCCCACCAGCGGTCTACAACATTCCTTTTTCTTCACACACTCATCAATACTTGTAACTCCATGTCTTTTTAATAATAGCCATTTTAACAGGTGTGAGGTGACTTTTTTTGTGATTTTGATTTCCGTTTCTCTGATGATTGGTAATTTTGAGAATTTTTTAAATGTTTATTTTATTTTTGAGAAAGAGAGCAGAGGAGAGGCAGAGAGAGAGAGAAAGAGGGAGAATCCCAAGTAGACTCCACGCTATGAGTACAGAGCCCCACCCAGGGCTTGAACCCATGAACATGAGATCATGACCTGAGCTGAAATCAAGAGTTGGACTCAACTGCCTGAGTCACTCAGGCACCCCACTGTTGAGAACATTGCATGTGACAGTTGTACATTTGTAGACCTCCTTTGGAAAAATACCTATTCAGATGTTTTGTTCATTTTTTAATCAGAATGTTCTTTGTTTTCCTATTGAGTTGTATGAGGTTTTTATATATATTGGATATTGAGTTGTATGAGGTTTTTATATATATTGGATATTATCTCCCGATTAGATGGATAGCTTGCAAAGAATTTATTCCATAGGTTGCCTTTTCATTTTGTTAATCGTTTACTTTTCTGTGCAGAGGTTTTAGTTTGATGTACTCCCATTTACTAAATTTTGTTGCTTGGGCTTTTAGTGTCATACCTCCCAAAAAGTCATTGCCAAGACCAATGTCAAGGAATTTTTATCTATGCTTTTTTTTCCCTAAGAGTATTGCAGTTTTTTTTTTTTTAAACTTTATAGTTTATTGTCAGGTTGGTTTCCATATAACACCCAGTGCTCTTCCCCACAAGTGACCTCCACCAAGACCATCACCCCGCTTTACCTTTTCCCCTTCCCCTTCCCCCCTCAGTTTGTTTTCAGGATTCAAGAGTCTCTCGTGTTTTGTCTCCCTCCCTCTCCCTAACTCTTTTTCCTC